>JAXLNO010000306.1:0-65580 GCA_038087875.1 Malacoraja senta | reverse complement strand
GAATCCAAGGGGTAACTTTGACACACAAAGGGTGGTAGGTGTAGGGAACGAGCTGCCAGAGGAGGTGGTTGAGGTTGGGGACTATTCCATCATTTAAGAAACAATTAGACAGGTACATGGACAGGACAGGTTTGGAGGGATATGGACCAAACGCAGGCAAGTGGGACATTATTAGCCGGTGTGGGCAAGTTGGGCTGGAGGGCCTGTTTCCACACTGTGTCACTCTATGACTATCCATGTTCTCCAGAGATGCTGCCTGACCCGCTGAGTTACTCCACACTTTGTGTCTATTTTCCCTTCACCCAGGCTTTGTTTGAGGCTGGAGCAGGTGGGAACACCAGGGAGGCGATGGCGTCTAGAGAATGGATCTGATTTTCAACTAAAGCAGAGTGGTGTGCTAACCCCAAGGCTCTGGTTGAGTTGATGAAGAGTGTGTAGAGTTGGCGTTGGGATAGGGACTGGCAGGGCGGTGAGCTCTGCCTTCAGCTTGGTGGCAGTCCAGTGCCTGGGTGCCGGGGGCTGTATGTTGGGCCGGGGCGGAGCAGCCGGGCGGGTGTAGGGGTGACTGCCGTGTGAAGGGCAGCTTCCTGCCCGCTCTCCGGTGCCCTGGAGCCGGCTCTCCGCTCTCTGCCTCCTCGGTGGCTCTTCATGGACGGGCTCCTCTGGTCAATCAGTCAAAAGGTCAACAACATAAGGAGTAAAAACGGGTTAATTGAGACCTGGAGTGAAAGTCCTGTGGACCTGACAAGCTATAACTAGACGTGAGAGGATACGACATGGGCGACAATTTAAACCATGGTGACGTGAGGCAGCGGCAGCAATAATAAATTATTTTAATTGCCGCTAATGAGCTGAAGGGAACGGTGCAGGAGGTGACATTTCCAGCTCAGCCACATGTCCAATCGGTAAACGTGACATCATCACATCACGTACCCTGACTCATTTCATCTTCTTTCTGTGACCGGTTGTTAGCTGTGGTGGTGGCTGGGGCTGTGGCCGTGTCCTACCCAAACCCAAACCCTAACCACACTCAATATTCCGTTGTCACCTCATTGCTACCGAGGTAGAGGCACACCTCAAAAAGCCCAGTGTGTAAAACCTACAAAACAGTTTCCCGAAACACCAATTTGTTTTACTCTGTGGAAAAAAAGGGGAGTGCGACTGTACCTATTGCTCCCCCCTCCCCCCCTCCCCCCCTCCCCCCCTCCCCCCCCCCTTCGACGGCCATGTAAATAAAGCACCTTCAACAGTTTGGGGACTTCCACTGATTACAAAGATATGTTTATACAGCAATGATGTTAAGGATCATTGTATATTTTGCACATATTTGACCTCCTAAAGTGCAATGTTTCACACTTGCTCAGAATGAACTCCATCTGCTATTCCCTCCCCCCCACGCCCCCATTTCTGATAGGGTAGCTAATGTAACCCCACTTTTTAAAAAGGGAGTGAGAGAGAAAACTGGAATTACAGACCAGTTAGTCTAACATCGGTAGTGGGGAAAATGCTAGAGTCAGTTATTAACGATGGGATAGCAGCACATTTGGAAATTGGTGAATTCATTGGACAAAGTCAGCATGGATGTATGAAAGGTAAATCATGTCTGACAAATCTTATAGAATTTTTCGAGGATGTAACTAGTAGAGTGGATAAGGGAGAACCAGTGGATGTGTTGTATCTGGACTTTCAGAAGGCTTTCGACAAGGTCCCACATAAGAGATTAGTATGCAAACTTAAAGCACACGGTATTGGGGGTTCAGTATTGATGTGGATAGAGAACTGGCTGGCAGACAGGAAGCAAAGTGTAGGAGTAGGGTCCTTTTCAGAATTGGCAGGCAGTGACTAGTGGGGTACCGCAAGGCTCAGTGCTGGGACCCCAGCTATTTACAATATATATTAATGAACTGGATGAGGGAATTGAATGCAAGATCTCCAAGTTTGCGGATGACACGAAGCTGGGGGGGGGGGAAGTGTTAGTGTGAGGAGGATGCTAGGAGGCTGCAAGGTGACTTGGATATGTTGGGTGCGTGGGCAAATGCATGGCAGATGCAATATATTGTGGATAAATGTGAGGTTATCCACTTTGGTGGCAAAAACAGGAAAGTAGAATATAATCTGAATGGTGGCCGATTAGGAAAAGGGGAGATGCAACAAGACCTGGGTGTCATGGTACACCAGTCATTGAAAGTAGGCATGCAGGTGCAGCAGCAGTGAATAAAGCAAATGGTATGTTAGCATTCATAGCAAAAGGATTTGAGTATAAGAGCAGGGAGGTTCTACTGCAGTTATACAGGGTCTTGGTGAGACCACACCTGGATGGAGTATTGCGTACAGTTTTGGTCTCCTAATCTGAGGAAAGACTTTCTTGCCATAGAGGGTGTACAGAGAAGGTTCACCAGACTGATTCCTGGGATGGCAGGACTTTCATATGAAGAAAGACTGGATAGACTCGGCTTGTACATGCTAGAATTTAGAAGATTGAGGGGGGATCTTATAGAAACTTACAAAATACTCAAGGGTTGCACAGGCTAGATGCAGGAAGATTATACCCGATGTTGGGGAGTCCAGAACTAGGGGTCACAGTTTAAGGATAAGAGGGAAGTCTTTTAGGACTGAGATGAAAAAATCATTTTTACGCAGAGAGTGGTGAATCTGTGGAATTCTCTGCCACAGAAGGTAGTTGAGGCCAGTTCATTGGCTATATTTAAGAGGGAGTTAGATGTGGCCGTTGCGGCCAAAGGGATCAGGGGATATGGAGAGAAGGCAGGCATGGGATACTGAGTTGGATGATCAGCCATGATCATATCGAATGCAGGCTCGATGGACCGAATGGCCTACTCCTGCACCTATTTTCTCGGGACTGGCTGTAGTTCCCAGGTCGCCTGTGAGCCCCGGGACTGGTTGTACCACCCAGGACGCGAAAACGAATTGAAAAAAACCCGCCTGCGGACCAGATGATTTCGGTTTACGGGACGGAAACAGCCCGTGCGCCGTTGGTTGCCGATCCTGATGTACCGGGAGAGAGGAACTGAAAAATATCCACATCAGGCAGGAAATGATGTTAGGTAAACTGTTGAGGCTGAAGGCAGATAAATCCCCAGGGCCTGATGGTCTGCATCCCAGAGTACTCAATGAGGTGGGCCTAGAAATTGTGGATGCATTGGTGATCATTTCCAATGTTCTATAAACTCTGGATCAGTTCCCGTGGACTGGAGGATAGTTGCTTGATGCTTGAGACTCCCCTACCTCTCCCCACAACCCCCTCCTCCCCACCCTCCCTCTCTCCCTCACTCGCCCCCTACCCTCTCCCCACAAACACACCCCTCTCCTTCCTGCTCCCCGTCCCACTCCCGCACCTTCTCCCACTCTCTCTCCTCCTTCTCCCCCTCCCTCGCCCCCTACCCTCTCCCCACACGCACCCTCTCCTTCTTCCTGCTCCCCGTCCCACTCCCGCACTTTCTCCCACTCTCTCTCCTTCTTCTCCCCCTCCAAATCTCCTCCTCCACCCCTCCATCTCCCCTCCATCTTCCCTCCATCTTCCCCCTCCAACCATTGGTCCCCCCATCCCCTTGCGCTCCCCACTTCCCCTCTCCTGCCCGCCTTTCCCTCCCCTTCCCACCCCTTCCCTCCCTCTTCCCTCCCCTCCCTCCTCCCCTCCTCTCCCCCTCTTCCTCTCCTTCTCTTCCTCTCCCCTTCACCCCCCCTGCCTCCATCCCCCTTGCTCTCCATTTACACTCATCCACCTTCTCCGCCTTCCTCCCTCTCGCCCACCCTGTCCCCCTAACTCCCTCCCCAACTCCTCTCCCTCTGACCCTACTCCTCCTTTCCTCTCCCTGGCTCTCCCCCCTCCCGATGACACTCCCTCCCTCCCACTCCCATCCCTCAGGCCCGACCTCTGCCCCTCCCCCTCCCTCCACCCCTCCTTCTGACCCACACGCTTCCCTCCTCCCTATCCCATCGGCTCAGTCCCCATTCCCAGCAGAGGTTCAGCCACATGGGTGGCCATCAGAAGAGGCAGCGGGTAGTGCAGGATTCTCCGTGGCTCTCCCCCTCTCCGACAAGCACTGCCTTCTGCATACTATTGGGGTGACGGCCCCTCGGGGGAATATTGCAGCAGCAGTCGGGTCAGTGAGACCAATTCTGTCTCTGTTAAAGAACAGGGGAGGTGGGGGAGTGTGGGGATAGAGAGTGGGAGTTGTCACGACGATGAGTTATGATAATGATATGCAAATATCTTGCTCTTTGTATCAGCTGACGTGAAGGACAGATCGGGTGTGTGCTGTGTAAGAAAAGGCAGGAGGCCATGGCCCGGGGAGATAATAAACACAGAGACAAAGGAATGTAACCTGTAAATATTGTGTCACTATTATTATTCCACATCTTAGGTGAAGATGTGACAGGTGTGTGGGGATAGAGAGGGGGAGGAGTGAGGGGGGAGAGGGGGGGTGGGGAGAGAGAATGGGAGAAGTGTGGGAAGAGAGATTGGGAGTAGTGTGGGGAGAGAGATGTGGTTTGTAGAGAAATGTTAGGAGCGTCTGGAGAGAGGGGTGTGAGAGGAAAGAGAGGGATGCGGAGAGAGAGGGTGGGAGGGTAGAAAATAGGTGCAGGAGGCCATTCGGCCCATCGAGCCAGCACCGCCTTTCATTGTCATGGCTGATCATCTACAATCAGTAACCAATGCCTGCTTTCTCCCCATATCCTTTGATTCCGCTAACCCCAAGAACTCGATCTAACTCTCTTTTAAATGCATCCAGTGACTTGGCCTCCACTGCCTTCAGTGGCAGAGAATTCCACAAATTCACAACTCTCTGGGGGAAAAAGTTGTTTCTCATCTCAGTTTTAAATGGCCTCCCATTTATTCTTTGACTGTGGCCCCTGGTTCTGGACTCCCCCATCAGTGGGAACATTTTTCCTGCATCTAGCTTGTCCAGTCCTTTTATAATTTTATATGTTTCTATAAGATCCCCCTCATCTTTCTAAATTCCAGTGAATACTAGCCCAGTCTTTCCAATCTTTCTTCATATGACAGTCCCGCTATCCCGGGGATTAACCTGGTGAACCGACGCTGCACTACCTCAATAGCAAGGATGTCCTCAACTGCACACATCACCCCAGGTGTGGTCTCGTTTCACTTCCCTTTTCCCTAATCTGACACCATTGAGATAACAATTTGCCCCCTTGTTCTTGCCGCCAAAGTGAAGAACCTCACATTTATCTGTATTATACTGCATCTGCCATGCATCCGCCCACTCACGTAACTTGTCCAAGTCACCCTGCAACCTCCTCGCATCCTCTTCACAGTTCACACTGCCACTCAGCTTTGTGTCATCTGCAAATTTGCTAGTGTTACTTTTAATCCCATCATCTAAACCATTAATAAATATTGTAAATAGTTGCGGCCTCAGCACCGAGCCTTGCGGTACTCCACTCGCCATGGCCTGCCATTCTGACAGGGACCCGTTTATTCCTACGCTTTGTTTCCTGTCTGCCAACCAATTCTCTATCCGTCAATACCCCCAAACCGTGTGCTCTCATTTTGCCCACTAATCTCCTGTGTGGGACCTTATCAAACGCTTTCTGAAAGTCCAGAGACACTACATCCACTGGCTCTCTTTCATCCATTTTACTTGTCACATCCTCAAAAAATTCCAGAAGATTAGTCAAGCAGGAATTCCCGTCATAAGTCCATGCTAACTTGGACCAATTCTTTTACTGTTATCCAAATGCACCGTTATTACTTATTTAATGATTGACTTCAGCATCTTCCCCACCACCGATGTCAGGCTAACTGGTCTATAATTCCTCATTTGCTCTCTCGCTCCTTTCTTGATAACATTAGCTACCCTCTAATCCACCGGAACTGATCCTGAATCTATAGAACATTTGGAAAATGATCACCAATGCGTCCACAATTTTCAGAGCCACCTCCTTAGGTACCCTGTGATGCAGACCATCAGGCCTTGGGGATTTATCAGCCTTCACTCCCATCAGTCTACCCAATATGGGAGGTACACAAAAATGCTGGAGAAACTCAGCGGGTGCAGCAGCATCTATGGAGCGAAGGAGATAGGCAAACGTTTTGGGCCAAAACACTTCCAGCTCAAGTCTACCCAATATTATTTCCGCCTAATGCAAATTTCTTTCAGTTCCTCTGCCTCCCGAGATCCTCTGTCCTCTAGTACATCTGGGAGATCTGTTCGTGACTTCCTTAGTGAAGACAGAAACCAAAGTACCTGTTCAACTCTTCTGCCATTTCCTTGTTGCCCATAACAATTTCACATGTTTCTGCCTTCAAGGGACCCACATTTGACTTTACTAATCCTTTTCCTTTAACATATCTAAAGAAGCTTTTACAATCCTACTTTATATTCCTGGCCAGCTTCCCTTCGTACTTCATCTTTTCAGCCCGTATTGCCCGTTTTGTTTCCTTCTGTTGTCCTATGAAAGTTTCCCATCCTCTGGCTTCGGCTACTCTTTGCTGTGTTATACATCTTTTCTTTTAGTTTTATTCCATCCCTAACTTCTCTTGTCAGCCACGTCTCTTACTCCCCTTAGAATCTTTCTTCCTCTTTGGAATGAAATGATCCTGCATCTTCCGGATTATGCCCAGATATTCCTGCCATTTCTGTTCCACCGTCATTCCTGCTAGGATCCCTTT
The DNA here is from genome assembly GCA_038087875.1 of Malacoraja senta. NCBI lineage: Eukaryota > Metazoa > Chordata > Chondrichthyes > Rajiformes > Rajidae > Malacoraja > Malacoraja senta. The sequence goes on along the minus strand of JAXLNO010000306.1, from coordinate 58,922 downwards.
CCAGTCCACCTTGGCCAGCTCCTCTCTCATGCCTTCATAGTCCCCTTTGTTCAACTGCATCACTGCCACTTCTGATTTAACCTTCTCACTCTCAAATTGCAGATTGAAACTTGTCATATTATGATCACTACCTCCAAGTGGTTCCTTTACCTCGAGTTCTCTTATCATATCTGGTTCATTGGACAACACTAAATCCAGAATTGCCTTTTCTCTGGTCGGCTCCATTACAAGCTGCTCTAAGAATCCATCTCGGAGACATTCTACAAACTCTCTTTCTTGGGGTCCAGAACCAATCTGATTTTCCCAGTCTACCACATATTGAAATCTCCCATCACCACAGTGGCATTACCTTTGTTACATGCCAGTTTTAAGTCCTGCTGCAACTTGTACCCTATATCCACGCTACTGTTTGCGGCCCTGTAGATAACTCCCATTAGTGCGTTCTTACCTTTACAATTCCGCAATTCTATCCACAGAGACTCTACATCCTCAGTCCCTATGTGACCCCTCGCAAGGGACTGAATTTCATCCCTCATCAATAGAACTACCCCCCTCCTCTGCCCACCATCCTGTCCTTTCTATAGGATGTATAACCCTGAATATTCAGTTCCCAGGCCCGATCCTCCTGCAGCCACGTCTCTGTAATCCCCACAATGTCATATCTACCAATCTCTAACTGAGGCTCAAGCTCATCTACTTTACTTCTTATACTTTGTGCATTCATATATATATTTTAATCCATTACTCACCTCACCTTTCACATCGATCCCTATTACACTTGGCCATACTCTCATATCCCTTCGTGAGCTTTCTGCCCCGTTAATTCTGGTGTCTTTCTTAACTTTTCCTATACTCTCTTTCCCTTTAACTCCATCCTTGTATTTCCAATTTGTCTCTCCCCCCCACTATTTACTTTAAACCCCCCCCCCCCCCCCGTGTAGCAGTGGCAAACCTGCCTGCCACAATGCCGGTCCCCCGCCAGTTAAGGTGTAACCCGTCCCTTTTGTACAATTCACCCTTACCCCAAAACAGATCCCATGGGCTAAGAATCCAAATCCCTGCCCCCTGCACCAGCTCCTCAGCCACACCTTCAGATCCCCTATCTGACTGTTCCTGCCCTCTCCAGCATGAGGAACTGGAAGCAAACTGGAGATAACCACACTGGAGGTCCTGCTTTTCAGCCTTCTTCCAAGCTCTGTAAAGTCACGCTGCAGAATTTCTTTCCTCTTCTTCCCGACATCATTTGTGCCGACATGTACTACCACTTCTGGCTGTTCACCTTCACCCTTGAGGATGCCCTGCAATTGGTCCGTGACGTCCTGGACCCTGGCACCAGGGAGGCAATACACCATCTTTGAATCCCGCCTGTTGCTGCAGAAACCCCTGTCTGTACTCTCACGATGGAGTCCCCGACAACCACGGCTCTGCCTGATGTCTGTCTCTTCGGCTTTGTTTCAGCGCCACGTTTAAACTCGCAGACAGTGGGGAGAGAGAAGGTGCTGGTGTGTTGGGGGTAGAGAGAGGGAGTGCGGAGACAGAGGGCGGGAGATGTGTGGGGAAGGAGGGAGAGGACTGTGGGGAGAGAGAGGGTGCGGGTGTGTGGAGAGGGAGTGGGGAGAGAGTCGGGGAGGAATGAAGGAAGAGAGCGGAGGAGAGTGGGGAGAGGGGGGACATGTGGGCAGAGAGAGGGAGAGAGCGGAGAGGAGTGGGGAGAAAGAGGAAGAGGTTTGAGGGAGCGGGTAGGGGAGCGATAGAGACAGAGGTGGAGGGAAGAGTGCGAGAGGTGGAGGGCAATGAGGAGCATGTGGTCATAAGGTCATCCGTGATAGGAGTAGATTATGCCATTCGGCCCATCGACTACTCTGACACTCAATCATTGCTGATCTATCTCTCCCTCCTAACCCCAATCTCCCGCCTTCTCCCATAACCCCTGACCCCGTACTAATCAAAAATAGTTCTACCTCTACCTGAAAATATCCACTGAGCAAAGAATTCCACAGATTCACCTCCCTCTGACTGAAGAAATTCCTCCTCCTCTCCTTCCAACATGAACATCCTTTAATACTGAGGCTACGCCCTCTAGTCCTCGACTCAACCACTAGTGGAAACATCTTCTCCACATCCACTCTATCAAATCCTTTCACTATTCTGTACGTATCAATGAGGTCCCGCCTCATTCTTCTAAACTCCAGCGAGTACAGGCCCAGTGCCGACAAACGCTCATCATAGGTTAACCTACTCATTCCTGGGATCATTCTTGTAAACCTCCTCTGGACCCTCTCCAGAGCCAGCATATCCTTCCTCAGATATGGAGTCCAAAATTGGCTCAAATAGTGATGGGGACTCTGCTGTTTCTGCGGCCATGGGCCAGACTACAGTACGATGTGTGCCTATCTGGTGCCAGATCTGAGCGGACACAGGACATTGGGTACTTTTCATAATGGCAGGCAATGACTAGCGGAGTGCCGCAAGGCTCAGTGCTGGGTCCCCAGTTATTGACAATAGATATTAACAATGTAGTCAAAGGAATTAAAATGTAACATCTCCGTTTGTATATGACACAAAGCTGGGTGGCAGTGTGTGCTGCGAGGAGGATGCTATGAGGCTGCAGGTTGACGGATAGGTTGGGTGAGTGGGCAGATGCATGGAAGATTCAGTATAAAGTGGATAAATGTGAGGTTATCCACTTTGGTGGTAAGAACAAGAAGGCAGATACAGCAGGCAGTGAAGAAAGCTAATGGCATGTTGGCCTTCATAGCAAGAGGATTTCAGTATAGGAGCAAGGAGGTCCAACTGCAGTTTGTACAGGGCACTGATGAGACCACACCTGGAGTATTGTGTACAGTTTTGGTCTCCTAATTTCTGTAAGGACATTATTGCCATAGAGGGAATACAGCGTAGGTTCGCCAGCTTAATTCCCGGGATGGCGCGACTGACACATGATGAAAGAATTGATCGACTGGGCTTTATCCACTGGCATTTAGAAGGATTAGAGGGGATCTTATAGATACATATAAAATTCTTAAGGGATTGGACAGTCTAGATACAGGAAAAATGTTCCCAATGTTGGAGGAGTTGCAGTTTAAGAATAAGGGGTAGGCCATTTAGGACTGAGATGAGGAAACCTTTTTCCACCCAAAGAGTTGTGAATCCTGTGGAATTTTACTTCGGAGTCACGTGAGTGACTACGTGAAGAAGAGCCCGTCTAGCCGCACACGCATCATATCGGTGTATGTGGTCCAGAGACCTTTCATTGCGCATTGTCGTCCATTTTATACGCAGTTTCCCTTTTAATTATTTTTTAAAAGAAGCACCTTTTATTATAAACAAGATAATAATGGTCTAACATAGAAGGCTAAGAGACCAAGATAAACTGCTAAACCAATGGACTGACATGGATTAAACTGAGAGACATAACGGGGAATCGGGATCTTATTCCTAAAATGGTGGAAGTGACGTTCCGTTGCGTTCCGATACGTACTACACGTCAGTCCATTGGATTTCGTAAGAGTGGTCTATCTTGCTCCTCTAGTATCTTTGACCAAAGATCCTATAGCGGAGCAAGATGGACCACTCCTGCGATAAACACGTAGTACGGTGATGGGCAGATTCATGGGTAATTATAGGACCCATTTCCGTAACCAGCTTCCGTCCATCTTGCTTCCGCACAAAGATAGGATCTTTGCTTCCGCCTCCCTCCGCACTCGTAGCTTTACTTCCGCCTCCCTCCGCACTCGTATCTTTGCTTTGGCCATGGCGTCCACATCTACTAGTGTTGCATTCTGCTCTGCGGTAAATTGTTCCAATCGCCAATTTAGCTGACCCGACTTGTCTTTCTTTAGGTTCCCCATTAAGGAGGAAAGATAAGAGAACATGTATTACTTCTGTGGCATATTGAAAATGTTATTTAGCCTGTTCAATCTCTCACTGTAGTTAGATCATAGAGCTCAGATAGTCGAGTCCTCATGGCAACATCCTTGTAAAAAATCTTCTCTTTCTACCTCTCTGTTATTTAATACAGAATAAGAACATATTGACTCTGTTTCATACTGACAATTGTATTAAGTCTGCCCGAACTCTCACTATAGTTCAGATCTCAGAGCTGGGTGCTCCCCTTTGTCCCAGATACGGTCGAGGCCTCATGGCAACATCCTTGTAAAAATCTTCTCCTCAAGAGCATTTTCTTTCTAGCTCTCTGTCATTTTAATGTAGAATAAGAACATATTGACTGCATGATATGTTCTGTAATTTCAGATGTCGATAGTGGGTCCAGAATACTCGTCGACATGATCTCTTACAGCGAATGCGGAGTATTTGTCAAATAACTGCCGTCTTTGTTCTGAGCATTTTGAACTTGACCAGTTTTCCCACAAGCAGACCAAGAACAGGCTAAATTGGAATGCAGTTCCAGCGCTCTTTGACATCACTAACCCACCGAACATCTGTCTACCCAACGCAGGACACTGAAGGGGAAGAATGAGAACATCCCATCTTCACCGAAAGCTTCAAAGCAGCAAAGAGGCAAGTAATTTTTAAATTAACATTTATTTTCTCACTTATGCTGAATTACAATGCTGGATCATAACTGATACAATTGTCAGTGCACAATATGTAATAACATGTATGACACTTAATACTTTCAAGTGTGAGATGTTCCGAGAACATTCCAGAGCAAACGCCGGAACGCCGCTCGCCAACCCTGTATCTCGGCGGCATGCGGCCACCATCAGCCGTGGTGAGAGAGGAGCGGGGCAAAGAGGACCCTGACTGGGACCGGAGCAGCGGCCAGCTGCAGTAAGCAACGCGTCCTGGGAGACAGTTTCATGCAAGATCATTATTTAACTTTCAATTTCACTTCGGAGTAACGTGAGTGACTACGTGAAGAACCCCGCCAGCCCGCATGCGCGTCTTTACGTCTACTGCATGGCACCACGACTGGCTGACAGGCGCGTCGCTCCTGCCACCGGTAAGTTAAAAGACCCGCAGGTAAGTTCTAGAGCTTATTCTGAGGTCGTGTATTCATTCAAACTTGTTTTGCAGGGTCGCTACAAGTTGAACAAGATATATGGACAAAATGAAGACTAGACGGTCCGCGGGGAGATCCGCTACAGAAGACCGTGGGACCGCGGGTAGCGGCGGGACGTCAACTTCACCACCCCAGCCGCTGATGATAATTCCAGTGACTGCAGACTTGGTGTCTCTGCAGAGCACCGTGGCTACCCCGAGGGGGGGGGAAGCCAAGCAGATGTTTGCGAGGCCTATAGACTCAGATGAGTCAGGCCAGGAGGGTGCAACTCCCACTATGGATAGCATCGCCGGATGCCTGTCCCGAATGGAGCACCTCATGGAGAGGATGCTCCAACATGATACACTCCTTAGATCGGAGTTATATCAGCGCGGGTCTCCGAGAGAGCCCGCGGCAGCACCTGATACAGGGCTACTAGATGTATCCCTCTCTCTGAGGAGGGGAGCATCCATAGTCAGTTGTGGGCTGACTCAGAGTTGGGCAATATGTCCAGTGGGCATACTAAGATGCGCAGGCAGCGAGGAACAGAGACACTCCCCATAGCATCAACATTTGTGATGCCATCACAAACTGGAGAGCCGCTCGAAGAAGAACTGGCGGCAACTATCAACTATCTGGTTTCACACCAGCTTCAAGACTAATTAATGGTGGACACGGCCAAGAGGCACCACACACCCATTAACTGTGCATCTTTAAGTGTGCCGGCTGTCAACAGCTCAATATAGAATCATCTGGGTGGAGGCATAAGGAACCAGGAGGTACAACTCCAGAAAATTCTGGGCCTGCTGGCTTCAGGCATCACGGCTTTTGCCACCTCAGTGAATGGAGTTCTGTTGTCGGAGGACCAACAAGATGCGCTTGCTCTACTATGCAATGCGCACTTCGAGATCAATGGCTACCAAAAGAATGCCATCCGGCCCACCCTCAATCTAAATTTGCAGCATTATGTAAACCCCAGTCGCCGAACTACCTATTTGGTGAAAACCTACCTAAACAGGTCAAAAACCTGGATGACGAGGCGAAAGCATTGGGGCTAAATCCAGGCTTCATCAGCCAACAGAGTTTCGGCTTTCCGGCGGCAACATCCATATGCCTCTACCAGCAGCAATCGTTTCCCTGAAGCTGGTAGCAGCATGAAGTCGGACAATTATGAGTCAAAGTCTTTTTTAGGGCATGGCCAAGGCCGGCCCTCCTCCAAAATGCGCACCTGACATACTCCAGGAGCTCTACCCGCCAGAGCTCGGGGACGGAAATTCATTCCACGGAGCCGCCAATTACCATGAAGGTAGGTGGATATGGTTTATTTTAGAACATAGGGTGTGCACCACTCACAAGTTAGGGAATTAGCTATTTTAAACATTTGGCATTACAGAGATGCAGGAGTCACCAGTTCCTTTTATGGTACAAGTACTAACCACCTAGAGTTAATGGGTGCAAGCTATGATTTAAGACTAATTGCGTGAATATGCATCACCTGCATGTTCAACTTTAATTAACAACACCACAGCAGTGGCTCATGGTTAATTACATGGGTGAATTAAGGCCATATGCTATGTTAATTGGCTACCTTATTTACACTGATGAATTGCAAGGAATATCTGAATGTCACCTACCTACCTGTCAGTTACACTCAATATAATGTTAGACACCGGGGTACGATAATTCAGTGATACATCAGAATGGATACAATAATATGGTTACCAGTATGGACAACGGATATCGATTGTCTGCGTGCAGACTAAAAGTGTCCAGTTACTAAGCATGTTGCATGAATGCAAGGCCCATAGACAGAGGAGGTGGAGGTACTCCCGCAACCCTGGGGAAGGATGTGCTTTTATGCATTCCCCCCGTTCTGCCTTCATCAGTCAATGCTTGCTTATGGTCAGGCGAGACCTGCCTCAGGCTTCCTGGTAAACCCAGGCTGGCCGACATAGCCATGGTTCTCTATTCGGGGTATGATCAGCCTTTTATGGCCATCCCCAAGGCCAGTGTCTGCATTCCACCCTGTAACAGAGGGAGAGGTAAAACATCCTCTCCATGACTAAATTAAATTATTGGTTCACAGAGTCTGAGAAGACCTTTCCTGGGGCTCGGATTGCCTGAACGCACGATGAGATGTACTGACTGCAGCCTGGAGAGACAGTACGAAGAAACAATACGTTTCCCATATTAGGAAGTGGGAAGAGTACTGTTCGCTAGCCAATATATCATATGACTCAGCACACATAACCGATGTGTTAGAGTTTCTCTCCAAACAATTTTTTGAAAAGAATTTGAGTTATAGTGCTATTAACTGTGCCAGAAGTGCACTATCGGCATATCTGGGGCCAAGATTGGGACAACAACTTGTTGGGTCACACCCTCTAGTGTCCAGGTTCATGAAGGGCATCTTCAACACAAAACCTCCCAGGCCCAGATATACGGAAATATGGGATGTAGGCACAGTATTAACTCTGCTCCGCCGGTGGGCACCGGCAACATCCCTGTCCCTGGCCCAGCTCACATACAAAGTAGTGATGCTCATGGCGCTGGTGTAAGCGCAACTGGGCCCAGTCGTTACACAAGCTCCGACTGGACAGAATGATCATATCTGCCAATAGCATAACGTTCTACGTATATGACCTAGTTAAGCAAAGCAGACCATGTACATCCGGTCTCAAGCTGTGTTCTGGCGGCTTACCCCTTGGACATCCGGCTATGTGTGGTAACACACCTACAACTTTATATTAATGTCACTAAAAGCCTCAGGGGCTCGGAACTAGCATTATTTGTTAATTTTAAGAAACCTCATAATAAGGTTTCAGTTCAGACCATTTCCAGGTGGCTGAAACAGGTCCTAACATATGCAGGAGTTAATACTGATTATTTTAAATCTCACTCCACCAGGGCAGCATCAACGTCAGCAGCGAGGACAATGGGCGTCCCGCTAGACCATATACTAGCAACCAAAGGATGGTCAGGAGAACGTACATTTCAGGCATTTTATAATAAACCTTTCCCCAGACCAGGGATTTTGCCAACACCGTTTTAAGTTCTGTTACATAGTTTCCCTGGATGAGAGGATTTACTATTATTATGATTTGTCCATTAAAATCATCAGCATGTTTTCAAAAATTTGTCATGTCTGAATGCACTTATCTCTCATCCTTGGTCAACCTATACAGTTGCGTGGCTTAGACATTTGTCCACGGCATGAAATCACAGAGCTTCGAAGTCTTCACGTAGTCACTCACGTGACTCCGAAGTGAAATAGTAAGATTAAACGAGAACTTAACAGTTTGAAGTTTGATTATTTTATGAGGAGTTACGATGAGGGATTACGTGCCCTCCGCTCCCAATCCTCTCTCATAAAGGTCAGCTCGTAGTTCTAGTTTCTCGAATCTTACTATATTCAGTTCATCAACCGTTATCTGTGATTTCACACCGCTGCTTTGAAGATTGACGCGCATGCGGGCTGGCAGGTTCTTCACGTAATCCCTCATCGTAACCATTCATAAAATAAAGATCAAACTTCAAACTGGTAGGTTCTCATTTAATCTTACTATTTTTGTAGCCTGAAATTGGTGCATCACATTAATGAGAATTACCAGTAGATGCTGATTTATTTACATGTATATGCTAAATCCATTTCATTTATATACCTCTTTTAACCCCTTTCTAACTTTTTTTTTCCTTGGCAGTGTCACACAACATACAGGCCGACCATTCTTACTGCTTAGTTGTGGACCAGATTCGTGAGAATGGACTTCAATTCACACCAGATGTAAATCACAGAAGAGCTCTGGAATAATGAAATACAGCGTACTTTCCAGCCTCAAGAAAAGGGTGCAACAGATGAATGAAATCAACGAAAAAGGGACTACAGAAAGCAATGCAATTAGGGACTTGATCGGAGAAGAATTTTTACTAGAACCAGCAAAGTCTTTCTTTGCATCACAATTGCGGAATGCGTCAGGGCGTAGAAGAGCAAGAGGAAGACGATGGAATTATTCAGACAAGGTACTTGCCTTGTCCCTCTACCACCAGAGTCCCCGAGCATATCAGTTGTGCCAGTGCATGTTCACACTTCCATCAATTTCATCCCTGCGTAGATGGTTGCGTAATGTCGAAGTAAGACCGGGATTTCCCCCTGAAACCTTGGAGCTTTTAAAGGACAGGGTAGCAGGAATCACAGAGAGGGATACATTATGTATCGTCTCCTTTGATGAAATGAGTCTACGTGCAGGCTTCTCGTACAATATTACTGAAGGGTCAAGGGTTTTGAGGACTTTGGATCGCTAGGGAAGACGTCACAGCCTGTCCACCATGCTCTTGTTTTCATGGTTAGAGGCCTGTTTGGGAAATGGAAACAGCCTGTAGGTTACATTCTGTGGTGAGACTGCACAAGAGTGGACAAGGGTGGACAAATGGCAAATATTACTCAATGAATGCTTACATAAGGTTAAGGCAAGTGGACTACAGCCTAAGGCCGTGTTTGTGACCAAGGCCCAAGCAACGTTCGACTCTACAACAACTTGGGTGTCACAGAAAATCATCCTTACTTCATCCACGGAGAAGCCAAGATCTTTTGCCTGCATGACCCGCCACACATGCTAAAAAACACGAGATCAAATTTGGAGAAGTATGTTTTTGAGGTCATTGGAGAGGATGGCAGAAAGAAACGTATCAAATGGGCACATATTCGCGCATTTTTAAAATTGAATCACAGTTGCACATTAGAAAAGTCCATAAACTGACCAGAGGCCACTTTGTTCTGAACAGCTTCTCTAAAATGAGAGTCAACAAAGCAGCGCAGGTGCTCAGCCATTCGGTAGCATCAGGCGTGTAAACCTATTCATCTATTGGAAGCTGTCTGGGGAGGGAGGCTGCTTATACTGCGGAGTTCATTGCAATGATAGACGGACTGTTTGATGCATTTAACAGCAGGTGTCTCAAGGCCAAAACAATTTTGAGGAGGCCCATGCCTGAAAACTCTGCGCATTGATCATTCTTTGAATCATGCTTGCCTGTACTGCAAAGATTCAATGTGCTGGGAGCAAACAATGTATTGTTTGTCAAAGGATGGCGGCTTGCAATTTCTTGTATTTCACAGCTGTGGCAACACATAAAGGAAAATACAGACGCTCGTTTCATGCTCACATCCAGGCTTAATGAGGATGTCATTGAGAATTTATTCTCCACCATTCGGCGAAAGGGCGGATTCTGAGAAAACCCATCAGTGAAGGAGTTTCGCTGTGCTTTAGAATGGTCATGGTAGCTGAACTGATAAAGCCAGTTCTGAGTGGCTTTATCAATTCTGAGTGCAAACCGTTCCCCTGACTATGCAAAATTTATCTTGACACTGCAAACACTGACAAAGGACAGAGTCAAGAAACCATCTCCATCTCTCTCCCATACCAATAGGGCACAACAGAACAATGTAGTTTGCAACATTTCACTTGATCTCCCTGAAGAGAATACACTGGCTTACATCGCAGGCCACATCTCTCGTAGAATCCTCACCTCACATGAACTGACCTCAACATGTCACACATGCAGAGACGTTCTGCTACGACCTGATACCACCTTAGTTGATCCTTCCCTCATATTCATGCACCATAAGGTATATGACACATCGACATATGACTTCGGCTCCCTGATGGTGCCTTCTGAACACTTTCTCACGTTCTGTGGGGTGTGCGAGAAAGTGTTCCGCACAGAATTTGACAATGTTAACATGAGCAGGAACAACATTTCCCATCTAATAAATACAGCAATACACAATACTCAGGAATACAAGGACATGAACTTGTGCTGCCAGAGAATCAAGGCACGAATTGTAGCAATCTTTGTGAGTGTCCACATACGTTATGGACTCAAATTTAAGAATAGAAACCTGCAGGACTTGACCATTAAAAGGAAGTGCAGGAAAGTTCAAAAAGTGGCACATAAGTACATGATGTTGTTGAATTATATATTGATGAAATACACTCGTTTATGTACATAGTGTGAAATTGTGATTTGTTAACTGCACAAAACAATGCAAATGGCGATTTATTTATTATTGTATCTACGTTGGACATTGTGCCCTTTGGTGCAAGCAGGGGTGGGGCTATCATTGTGTTACATACGTTGAATTGTACATCACTTTCATTGGTTAGCTGATATGCTGAATACTGCAACCCTGTGTATCTCGCGCACAGAATAATGTGAATTATGTAAATCTTACCATGCATGTCAGAAATGAAATGTGTTAACCATGTTAATGGATTTCTATTATTAATTATTTAAAATTGAGTGGGTTGGTGCAATATAGGTGTAATATACCGCTAATGTGTCGTTATCAGATATTCAGCTTTATAAAGAGAAATAAATCACAGTAAAAGCGAAAAGATGCCTATGTTCCTTCCACAGCGTGTGGGGAGTCTGGCCCGGATCAGCACGGCTGGGACACCAGGGTGAAGTTGCGGGAAGGTTTACAATGTTTTTTTTATTTAATGTTGTCTCTTATCTAGGCCGAAATAAAGTTTATCATTAGAATTAAAAATCTGGAGAAATATATATGTGTGTTATATGATTATATACATTTATATCACATTCATATATATATGTGTGTGTATGTGTATCTAATCAGTTGTATGCTCGCTGAATAAAACCATCCTTAACTTATACATCATTTGTAAATCTTGTTCAAAACAAATTTTATTTTGTGAAAGACTTCATTCAGATAACCCCACCATTACAGACAGATCTCATTCCACTCTCTGGCTATTGGGAAGACCAGACCCATTTTATTGTTGAGAAACAACTCCATAGACACAAAAAACATGAAGGTGTAGCGGCGCCTGCTGGCGTATGCAGAGGTTGAACCCGGCGTTCGGAAGCCGCGGTCACGTGACTCAGGAGGGGCCGCTTGTTTTGCGCGGTTTTCACTTGCGCGCGTTAGTTCAACGCTGACCACCGTTGTGGGCAGACGTGTCTGAGAACCTGTATACTGGAAATCCAACTTGTGATTAAGATCTGTTGGAAACCCCAGTTGTCATTTTTCAGACGTTCGCCAAAAAGGAACATTCCAAGAGTAGAGCAACTGCAATCTTCATTTTGCTATTATTTTTCCAAATACTGCAGTTGTGAACAGTGTGATTAGATGAATGAATTACAGTGCAAGTTAATATAAAAGCAACTCAAACACAGCACATGAGCCATTTAAAAAGAAATGTTTAAAAAAACATTAAAAGAAAATTAACAGAATCATAATTTATAAACATATCTATCTTTAACAAAAATGAACAGTATTATGAATTATGAATCTAACCCTATATCACACACAAACTGTTCCCCCGCAACGCTGATTACACTGTAAGAGGGATATACAAAGTCGGGTCGGGTTACTGAAATGGCCCACATTCCGCTCCCTAGCGTACTACAAATCAGCCCATTGGGTTTAGCAGGAGTGGACTATCTTGCTCGCTATAGGATCTTTGATTACAATGGCTCAGTGGCTGTGCTTCCCTTGGAGAGGCTGCCTTGCCTGTATTTGTGAGACGCAGCCAGGCAGGCCTCACCTCAGAGGGTTCACTCTTGTTTGAAACCCTTCAATTTGTGCTCGCCCCATGCGATTCTCATTCTCCAATTTGAGGTCAAAACGTAACAGCCAGCCCTTGTCGCTCTCTCCCTCCCATTGGCAAGGGCAATATATTTCAAGGAGGCTAGAATACAAAAACAGGGATGTAATGCTGAGACTCTAGAAGGCGCTGGTCAGGCCGCATTGGAAGCATTGTGAGCAGTTTTGGGCACCATATCTGAGGAAGGATGTACTGGCTCTGCAGAGGGTCCAGAGGAGGTTTACAAGAATGATGCCAGGAATAAGTGGGTTAACATATGATGAGCGTTTGACGGCACTGGAGCTAGATATTGTGGAATTTTATGGACATCTTCAACCCCTCATTACTAAGGTCCACGGTTCCCACCTGCTTTACAACATTAAAAAACTTTGAACATTCCATGATTTGGTATGGTTTAGTTGAGATAAAGCATGGAAACAGGCGTGTCGGCCCATCGAGTCCATGTTGTGTAGCAATCATCCGTACACTAGTCTATCCTACATGAGTATGTCCATGAATACTTCTACATGTGTGCGGTCGAGAGCATGTAGATTGGTTGCATCACGGGCTGGTTCAGCTTCTCAAACTCCTAGAAACAAAGGAGATTACAAGGAATGGTGGACACTGCCCAGTCCAGCACACGTACTGACCCTTCCACAAATGAAGGGATCTACAGGAGGCACTGCCTCAAAGGCATCATCACGGACCCCCACCACCTTGGCCCCATGCACATTTACACGTACCATCAGCAAGAAGGTACAGGAGTCTGAAAGCCTCGACGTCTAGTTTCAAGAACAGTTTCTTCCCAACAACCATCAGGCTCATGAACATTACAAAACAAACTAAACTATGAAGTGTCTTTGTTGCGGACTTTGGGCTTTTCCCACTAATATTGATTGGGGTTTACAATTTGTTGGTGTTGATGACGTTCTATAGGAGTACTGTGTTTACTGTCGTTGTGCTGTTGGTACACATGACAATTGAGTGGCTGAGTTCAGGTACGTGTCAGTCAGTGCTATATGGATGTTTGCTGACACGTGCGGGAGTTGGAGGGGGGAGGGTGGGTGTCGGTGGCATTGTGAGGAGATGCTGTTCTACGATTGGTCTCGGCTGGATAGGTGGGAGAGCGCTTTTGTGGTGGTGATCATGAATGAGTTTGAATTGGCATTGTGTCAGAGTCGGCTCTCTAAATTGGAGGACGGCAATATTACAAGACAGAGGTGAGGTGGCAAAAGTGGATGAAATCTGCCACTTGGGGAGAATGCAGGAAAAAGATTCAATGGGGCACATTCAGGGAGAGATTGTTCAAATATAGACACAGAAAATGCTGGAGTAACTCAGCGGGACAGGCAGCATCTCTGCAGAGAAGGAATGGGTGACGTTTTGGTTCGAGACCCTTCCTACTGCAATTATACTTTCTGTTTCCATAGACTTCATTGAATGTAATTTGGGTTATTTTAAAGATGGATGCAAGCAACAGGATATCTGAACAGAGGATGCAACCGGAACATGGATTTCTTCCCCTCCCCTTTCCTTTGATTAGCTTTCTGAATTCCAATCAATACCTGAAGAATTACCGCAGTCATGTGACATTCTACGTTAACGGTGATATCTACGGATATGAACGGTAGTTCATTTACAATGTACTTTCTGGCCATATCGCCAGCTGACATTACCCTGCTTCAGTGCCGGACTGGCGAGGACATTGGCGTCAATTCGCTGGTCGATCCACAAGTCCAAGGCTGCAAGCTAAACATGCAAGGATACACACATCCTTTTGAGAAGACAGGCAGGTGGGCAGAGAGAGTGGGGTGGCTCTGCTGGTAGAGAAATGGAATTCAATCCTTAGCAAGGGATGACATAAGATCAGAAGATGAGGAATCTTTGTGGGTAGAGTTAAGAAACTGCAAGGATAAAAAATACCCTGATGGGAGTTATATGCAGGCCTCCAAACAGGAACCAGGATGTAGGGTATAAGTTACATCAGGAGATATAATCGGCATGTAAGCAAGGCAATATGACTTCAATATGCATGTGGGGATTTCAATGCATGTAGATTGGGGAAATCAGGTTGGTACTGGATCATTAAAATTATTGCAGAGGTGTGACATCCTACGTTAGCGCTGATGTCTACAGATGTGAACTGTAATTCACAAACAACTTACTTTCTGTTCAGATTGCCAGCCTGCATTATCCTGCTAGTTGTGAGTTCATTGAGTGCTGGCAGCTGTGATATTGAACAATTGTACTGAAGTATCTTTTTAAAGCTTTTTGTCATTAAAATCTTTGGGTCTAAATCCAAACAGCTCTTAGTAAAGGCACCACACATAATCCTCATAATCAACACTAAACACTGAAGGCAACCATTGATGGTGACATGAATCTTTGTTCACCAAAATCAAAGCATCATCAACTGTCACAAAATAAGATGGAGAAAAGCAAAAGATTGCAGTTGCTTCAAATCGTGCAAATACGAGCATTTGGAATATCCATTTCCTGACATGCAATTCACAACAGGTAATTGCCCAGGGCCCAGCACGTTCATCATTATAGGAGCAGAATCAGGCCATTCGGCCCTTCAAATACCACTCCGCCATTCAATAATGGCTGAACTACCTTTCTCCAAACCCATTCTCCCCTCTACATAGAGTAACAGCGTAGCAGTGAACAAAGGAACAGAAGGGAAAGGACACAATGTGCTAGAGAAACTCAGTCTGAACTGAAGAAGGTTCCCAACCCAAAACAACACCTCATGTGCTCCAGAGATGCTGCCTGGCCTGCTGGTTCACTCCAGCACTTTGTCCCCTTTAGTGAATTAACCAGCATCTACAGTTTCTTGTTTCTACAAAGGAACAGAAACAATTGATTCATGGTCAACTACAAAAGTCAGAGAACAGCACAAATTCAATGTTTCCAAAAATGGGTGAACTACTTGAAGCCCTGTGTAGACAGAAAGTCAACGGCTTGTTTCACACAAATACAGGGAACCACAGTCATGCCACTGATAAAAAGTAGTGTGGATAGTTATACTTCTTCAGAGAGATAAACTGTCAAGCACACCAGTGTTGCTTTCAGCAATCCAATCCTTGTGATGAGATTGTTTTCACTCTTTTCAAAGAATTCATTCAAAGAAGTCCTACAGTTCCAGCTTACAGTTAAATACAAGCAAAACTTTGCAACAGAACACACCTGAACTGCACCAGACCACAGATTTTCCCCTCTTTTCATTTGATTAAATTTCAAAATACTAATGAGCATCTTAAGAATGTTTAGACGCAGATCTCTGCAAAAGCAAGTGTCATCTGTGAGCAACTTGTAAACTGAACATGAGCCATCCTGTTTTTCCTGTCTTTCCCCTCCATCAGCCAGCTGCTGTCTCGTGTTGAATCCACAAAGGCTTGATTCATCCTTATGATTACTCTTGTACTTTGCACCACCACTTCCCGCCCATCGCCCCAACCCCCGGCCCAATGATACAGTCAGGGACTGGCAATGGCAGAATTCTGCCCACCCTCCAGAGCAAGTCATCCCACCCCACGGACTTCTTCCCAATACACACCAACAGCACAGTGCCCACCCTCCTGTCTCCGGTCCCAAAACATGCGGGCAAAGGTTTAGTTGCCGGGGCAGAGCCCGATTGATAAAGCAATCACTCCCTAGGCCCAAAATAGACAAAAAGAAGCGGGAGTAACTCAGCGGGTCAGACAACATCTCTGGAAACAGGATTGAGGTCGAGACCATTCTTCAGACTGAGACAGGGGAAAGGGCTCCAATTTACAGTTAAATGCAAGTTAAACTTTGCATCATTACTACATCTCTAGTGGACACCGGAACTGCACCAGACCACAGATTTTACCCCATTTCTTTACCCACTTTGATAACATTTCCAAATTCTAATCAGTACCTGAAAAATGTTTAGACGCGTGACTGAGTAGGCAAGAAGCATCACAGAGCAACTTGTAAACTGAACACTGGCCATCCTGTTAAAAGATTATATTCACAAAACATTCCTCACCTGGCCTTGTGATTCCCTTCCATCAGCCAGTTGCTGTCTTTCCGTCTCGGATGTAAACCTGGCTTGTGATTAATCCACAAAGACTGCCTTTATCATCACCTCTTCCACTTGCACCGCCCACCCCCTCGCCCATCACCCCAACTCCACCCACCCTCCAGAGCCAGTCTCCCACCCCACTGACTTCTTCCCTATACACAGCCGGCCCCTCGTCTCTGGTCCCAAAACATTTGAACAAGAATGTTGTTGGTCTCCAGATTGACAAAGCAATTACTAGGCCCACTCATAATAATAATAATAATAATCATTTTATTTACTGGCGCCTTTCTAAAACCCAAGGACACCTTACAATGCATAGACGAACAACAAAACGAAAAAAACACATAATCGGAATAAATAAAATAAAAAAACACCACAGTACACAAATCAAGGACAGAATTCAATTTCAAAAGCACCAAAAAGAAAATAAGAAACACAATTTGAGGAGAGAGCAGCAGCGACCAATTCGCGCCAGCGTCCACTCTCCCCTCCGACCGCCATTTTGTACACGGACTGACAGGCACAGGCACAGGCACAGGCACAGGCACAGCACACAAAATCATCCCCCCTCAATGACCACCACTGTGGGGGAAGACACAATGTCCAGTGCCCAACCCAGTTCTCCCCAGAGTCAGGCCCAATGAGGCCTCCACAGTTGCCTCTACGGAGGCCCGATGTTCCTGGCTGTTGGGAGAGTCCTTGGAGCGGCTGGAACGGCCGGTTTCCCAGCGGAGTCCGTGGCACCTGAAGCCGACAGGGCCGCGCTGATTTGGAGCCACGAGGCTCCTGATGTTGGAGTCGGCGCCGCCGCCCGCAGCTGGTCGCTCCGCAGTCCCGCAGCCCGGAGGTGTTGAAGTCAGCGGTCCAGCTCACCGGAGCTCCAGCGCGTCGATCCAGCGCGGCGACCCAGGCAAGGCATCGCCCGCTACGCTCCCCGATAGTGCTCCAGCGCTGTGCCACCACCGAAGCTGAAGGTGCTGGGCGGTCCCCGTCAGGAAACGGCGCTCCATGCCCGCTGGTAGGCCACGAGGACAGGTCGATGAGGCAGCCTGGAGAAAAAGCTGCCTCACCGACCAGGTAGGGACTTAGAAATAGTTTCCCCCTTACCCCCCCACATTAAAAGTCAAAAAACCCCAAACAAACAAAGAAATAAAAAACACTAAAACTAAAGAAACAGTGAATTTGATGGACGGCTGCTGTTTAGCAGCCGTTCCTCGAAGATGGCGGCTCCCGGAGTGTCATTTAGCTCATGTCAACGAGTTAAATTGAACCGTGCCCAGCCAGAGTCCTACAGAGAATACAAACTGTAGTTCACCTGCAATTTACTTTCTCTTCAGATTTCCCGCCAACATTGTCCCTATAGGTGTGTGTCATTCACAGTGACAGGAATTGTCATTTTGAATAATTTGCTGAAGATTTTTTTAATATTTTGTCAGACCTTGAATCGCAGTTGCATCTTTGGGTCCAAATCCTAGCGGCAACTCATTATTTTCCCTTTAAAATGTACATTGTTGAAATTAATAATTAAATCATTCACTCCACCACCCTCCCAACGCACACACAAACCAAATATGTAATACTAATTTGTATTGGTCATAGATGGTTGCCTGAATCTTTGTTCAGCAAAAATCTATCCATCATTAACTGCCAGTCTGACGTCTGCTCAGATCCCCTTGACATTTCTCTCCCATCACCTTAAACCTCCAGTTCTAGTCTCCACTGCCCTGGAAAGAGACAGTTACTCTCTATTCTATCTATACCCCAAAGATAGACACTAAATGCTGGAGTAACTCTGCAGGGCAGGCAGTATTTATGGAGAGAAGGAATGGATATTGTTTAGAAACATCACTCATTCCTTCCTTCCAGAGATGCTGCCTGTCCTGCTGAGATACTCCAGCATTTTATGTCTGTCTTCAGTGTAAACCAACATCTGTTAATCCTTCCTGAAGAAGGCTGTCGACCCGAAATGTCACCCATTCCTTCTCTCCAGTGATGCTGCCTGTCCCACTGAGTTACTCCAGCTTTTTACATCTGTCTTCGGTGTAAACCAGCATCTGTAGATCCTTCCTGAAGAAGGGACTCAACCCGAAAAGGTCTCGACCCAAAATATCACCTATTCCTTCTCTCCAGTGATGCTGCCTGTCCCACTGAGTTACTCCAGCTTTTTGTGTGTTTCTTCGGTTTAAACCAGCATCTGCAGATCCTTCCGACACAATCTATAGCCCTCATTATTTCACTCCTGCATTCTAGTGAGAACAAATGCAGCCTATCCAATCTCTTCACATAACACAAGACCTCTATTCCAGGCAACAACCTGGCAAAACCCTTCTGCACTACTTTTGATGCCATCACATCCTTTTTAGTTTAGAGATACATTGCAGAAACAGGCCCTTCGGCCCACGCCAACCAGTGATCCCCGCACAGTAACGTTAGTAGTGGAGCGACCAGAACTCTACACAATACTCCATGTGCAGCCTAACCAATATTTTGTTTGATTTCTCAACTCATATACTTGATGCCGGAGTCTATTCGGTTTTCAGGGCCCTGGTGAGACTGCACCTGAAGTAGTTTACGCAGTCTTGGTCGCCTAGTTTGAAGAAGGACATTCTTGCTATTGAAGGAGTGCAGCAAAGTTCACCAGGTTAATTCCCAGGATGGCAGGACTGACATATAATAAAAGAATGAATCGACTGGGCTTATATTCACTGGAATTCAGAAGGATGAGAGGTTATCAGATAGAAACAGAATACTAATAAGGATTTGACAGACTAGATGCAGGAAAAATATTCTCAATGTTGGGGGAATCCAGAACCAGGGGTCACAGTTTACGAATAAGCGGTAGGCCATTTAGGATTGAGATGGGGAAAAACCTTTTCACCCAGAGTGTTGTGAATCTGTGGAATTCTCTGCCACAGAAGGCAGCGGAGTCCAATTCACTGAATGTATTCAAGAGAGAGTTAGCTCTTAGGGTTAACGAAATCAAGGGATATGGGAGAAAGCAGGAACAGGGTACTGATTCTGGTTGATCACCCATGACCATATTGAATGGTGGTGCTGCTTGAAGGGCCAAATGGCCTCCTCCTGCACCAATTTTATATGTTTCTAAGTGGACAAACATGCCAAAGTGCATTTTTTGCTTTCCTGTCTACCTTTGTCGGCGTTTTCAGGTAACTATGAACTTGCAACCCAAGGACACTCTGTATATTAACACCCCTCGGGTTCTTACCGTTTATGTCCTACCAGAACATGACATGCCGACA
This sequence comes from Malacoraja senta, assembly GCA_038087875.1. NCBI lineage: Eukaryota > Metazoa > Chordata > Chondrichthyes > Rajiformes > Rajidae > Malacoraja > Malacoraja senta. The sequence goes on along the minus strand of JAXLNO010000306.1, from coordinate 39,002 downwards.
CGCACAACTTCACACATGTCTGGATTACATTCCTTCTGTTATTGCTCCATCCAGCAGCTCTCTAGCTAATCTGTATCCCACTGGATCCATAGACAACCTTCTTCAATGTTTATGAATCCATCAATGTACATGTCATCTGCAAACCTACTAATCAAACCACCAATATTCACATCCACATCATATATACTATTCACTGCAAAACACAAAGGGCTGCAGAAACTCAGCAGGTCAGGTAATATCTGGAGGGATTTTATCCCCGCCAAAAATAAACATTATTCAGAATAATGAAATATATACAAAACAAGAACAGTGCAAAAAACTTTTCTGCCATTCTCAGTGTCCACACATGGATTAATTACGGTTATTTTTGGTTGTGTTCACAAACTATCCTTATATCAAGCACCTTTGCCACTTGTATAGCCCTCCTGGGTTAATAGCCCTTCCCTTGTTTGAGGGGCGTCTTCACCAGATGCAGCCCCCCAATGTATTGCCACGAAGGACCCTTGACTGTAGACCTGCACTGAGCCTTGGTGCTGGCTGCATCAAGCTTCATTGAGTCCCTCAGCACGTACTCCTGCAATCTGGAATGGACAGATGATGTTTTGGGTCAGACGCTTCTTCAGACTGATTGTAATAGAAAGCTGAAAAAGAGATGTGGGGCTGGGACAAAGCCTGGCAAGTGATACAGGTGATAAGACATAAAATGCTGGAGTAACTCAGTGGGACAGGCAGCATCTCTGGAGAGAACGAATGGGTGACTTTTCAGGTCGAGATTCTTCTTCAGACTAGTTGGGGATAAGGGAAACAAGAGATATAGAAAATGATGTAGAGAGATAAAGAACAATGAATGAAAGATATGCAAAAAAGTAACGATGATAAAGGAAACAGGCCATTGTTATTTATTTGTTGGGTGAAAACGAGAAGCTGGTGCGACTAGAGAACGGATTTTGATAAATAGACGGGTGGAGTAAGTGGCAACGGCTAGAGGTGAAAAGGAGACAAAGGGTCTGAAGAAGGGTCTCGATCCGAAACATCACCCATTCCTTCTCTCCAGAGAAGTTGCCTGCTCCGCTGAGTTACTCCAGCTTTTTGTGTCTTATCACCTGTATCACTTGCCAGGCTTTGTCCCAGCCCCACATCTCTTTTTCAGCTTTCTATTACAATCAGTCTGAAGAAGCGTCTGACCCAAAACATCATCTGTCCATTCCAGTCTGCAGGAGTACGGGCTGAGGGACTCACTGGAGAGTTTTAACCAGCATCAGCAGTTCCTTCCTGTACATCCTGCCTTGTGCAGCATTGTTCTGTGTTTACAAATAGAGTGTAAATAAAACCTGGCATCCTCTGTGCCATTTAAATTAATTATGATTGATGTATATTTTTATTCCATGCAATCCTACAAAGTATTCCACAATACACCACTCGGCAGCATTCAGTGGCTGAGGCAAGGCAGCTCTTTGAACTAGTTCATGTGTATTATTTTTACATTGTCCTTTACAATTTAGTTGACCAATTAGTTTAAATCTTTTTCCCCCAAGTTACTGAACTTTTTCCACAGGAAGTACTTTTTGATGGCCCATTCTAGTGAGAATATTGATGACTGAAAAACAAGAAAACTGTTCTTCTGTACTCACTCTAAACTCATGACTGCGTAGCCCGACGTAGTCCGAACTCCATCATCAAGTTTGCCGACAACACCACTGTTGTGGGACGAATCACTGATGGTGATGAGTCAGAGTATATTAGTGAGATCGACCGATTGACCAAATGGTGCCAGCTCAATAACCCGGCCCTCAACACCAGTAAAACCAAGGAACTGATTGTGGACTTTGGAAGAGGTAGGATAGGAACCCACAATCCCGTTTATATCCCGGGACGATGGTGGAAAGGGTCAAGAACTTCCAATTCCTGGGCGTGCATATTTCCAAAGATCTTTCCAGGTCCCAGCACACTGATGCAATCATAAAGAAGGCACAGCAGCGCCTCTACTTCCTGAGAAAATTACGGAGAGTTGGTATGTCAAGGAGGTCTCTCTCGGACTTCTACAGGTGCACAGTAGAGAGCATGCTGACTGGTTGCATTGTGGCTTGGTTCGGCAACTTGAACGTCCAGGAGCGGAAAAGAATGAAGAAAGTTGTGACTACTGCTCAGTCCATCTTCGGCTCTGACCTCCCTTCCATCGAAGGGACCCATCGCAGTCGCTGCCTCAAAATGTCTGCCAACATCATCAAAGACCCACACCATCCTGGCCACACACTCATCTCTCCATTGCCACCGGGAAGAAGGTGCAGGAGCTTGAAATCTGGAATATCCAGGTTCAAGAACAGCTACTTCCCCACAGCCATCAGGCAATTAAACACGACATCAAACAAACTCTGAACAATAACAGCCTATTGCAATTTATATGTTTATTTATTGTGTATCTATCTATCTTCTATCTATTCTATTATATAAAACTCTCTGGCTGTCGTCCGTCTGTACGTCTGTACGTCTGTACGTCCAACGTTCTGCTTGACTTGTCCCGCCTTTGATACTGCCCCGCGCCCGTGCGGCGCGCGGAAACGCCGATATTTTTTTACCGTTTCTAAAGAGGTTACGTTTATCTTTACGAATAGATGATCCTGATTACATTTGGTCATGTTTAGGTACGCTTTTCAAAATAAAATACCTCTCCCCCCCCCAAACCAAACATTTCAAAATGTTTTAAAAAACAGCTCAGCCGTAGAATGTTAGTAAAGATTCCGTTGTGTGATGTCACAATGCACAATGGTCACAGATGTCCAATCGGAATGGAACCATTTACATATGCCTTTGCAGCGGCCCCAGCCCCGGCCCCTCCCCCCCAACCCCCGCAGCATTGGGCATTGTGACATCACAAAACGGAACCTTCATTTACATTCTATTGCTGAGAGCTGTTTGTTTAACATTTTGAAATTTCCCCATTCCCTATCACCCCCACACATGTGGTGACGCCCTGCGACACGTGTGACAAATCGAAATGAATCCGTTTACATATGCCTTTGCAGCACCCACAGCCCAAGCCCCTCCCCCCCAACCCCACAGCCTGTGTCGAAAGGCGTCGCCACGTGTGTGGGGGAATAGGGAATGGGGAAATTTCAAAATGTTAAATAAACAGCTCTCAGCAATAGAATGTTAATGAAGGTTCCGTTTTGTGATGTCACAATGCCCAATGCTCAAAGATGTCCAATCGAAATGAACCAATTTACATATGCCTTTGCAGCAGCAACAGCACCAGCCCCTCCCCCCACCCCCGCAGCCTGTGTCGAAGGGCGTCGTCACGTGTGTGGCTATAGAGAAAGAGGATTGGGGGTGATAGGGAATGGGTAACAGATGGACTGTCCCTACCCCTCCTAATTCAACTCTCCCTCCCCACTCTTCCCCCTCTCTCCTCTCCCCCTCCCTCCCCTCCCACACCCTCTCTTCCCCCTCCACCACCCCTCTTCACCCCCATCTCCCACCCACCCCTTCACCTCTCTCTTGCACCACTCCCCGTTACCCCTCTGCCCCTCACTCCCCACTGTTCCCCTCTCCCTACCCCACCTCTCTCCCTCCCCCTCCCTCTCTCCCTCTCTTCCCCCTACTCCTCTTCCCCCTCATCCCCTCCCCCCTCATCCCCTCCCCCCCCTCTCCCCCTTTCCTGCCCTCCCCGCTCTCCTCCCACTCCCCACTCTCCTCCCCCTCCCTCTCACCCACCCTGATCTCCTCTCCCTCCCCAATCTCTCCCCTTTCCTCTTCCCCCTCTCCTCTCCCTCCCCATCTCCTCTTCTCTCCCGACCCCGTCTCCCTCTCCCCTCTTCTCTCCCCACCACGTCTTCCTCTCCACCCCTCCCCCGCCTGTGTTTGGGGGGTGGTTAGTGTGAGTGTGATGCCGCAGCCCCCCCCCCCTCCCGCAAACGCGCGTTGGGAAAACAGCCCGCCAACAGTCTCTCTGTCTTTAAGACAGAACTGCAGATGCTTGAAAATCAAAGGTACACAAAAAAATGCTTCATAACCTCAGCGGGTGCAGCAGCATCTATATCAAAAGAAATAGACAACGTTTCGTGAAAAAAACCCGTCTGAGGATGGGTTTCCGCCAAAGCATTGCCTATTTCCTTCACTCCATAGATGCTGCTGCACCCGCAGTGTTTCTCGAGTTTTATTGTGTGTACCAGTCTATCTGTCTCTCCCCTCTCTCTCTCTCTCTGCCATTCTCTCTTCACAGCCCGCGGCTCAACTCATGCACGCCTGCTCCAACCCACCCCCTTCACCTCTCTCCCCCATCCTCTTCTTCCTCTCTCCACCCCTCTCCTCTCTCCCCACCTTCCTCACCCCCTTCCTCTCAACCCTCCTCCTCCCCCACCTCACAATTTTTTTTTCTAACTTTAAATTTTCGCTCTCTGCACCACCCCCGCCTCGAGACGCACCTGAGAGGTGATGGCTATTCGTCAGTGGATAGGGTGGAGATGGAATAAAAGAAGAAAATTAAAATATTAATATAATATCAAGGGGTGTGATGAGTGTGTGTGTTTGTGGGTGCCAGATTCACACCCCGCAACCCTGCTTTGGAGGTACAGACCCAACGGGTGGTTAGTGTGACGTCACAGCCCCCGCCCCAAACGCACGTTCGGTGTCCAGACCCAACGGGTCTGCACTTGGTCTGCCTGATTTGTGTCTGCCATCCGCCTGACGTGTCACAAATCCCATTTGATACCGCTCTAGGCCCACACAGCACATGCAAACGCCGATATTTTTTTACCGTTTCTAAAGAGATTACGTTTATCTTTACGAATAGACAATCCTGATTAAATATGGTCGTGTTTATGTACAGTTTTTAAAATAAAATACCTCTCCCCCCCCAAACCAAACATTTCAAAATGTTAAAAAAAAAACAGCTCAGCCATAGAATGTTAGTAAAGATTACGTTGTGTGATGTCACAATGCACAATGCTCACAGATGTCCAATCGGAATGAATCCGTTTACATATGCCTTTGCAGCAGCCACAGCCCCAGCCCCTCCCCCCCCCCCACCCCCGCAGCCTGTGTCGAAGGGCATCGTCACGTTTGTGGCAATAGAGAAAGAGGATTGGGGGTGATAGGGAATGGGAAACAGATGGACTGTCCCTACCCCTCCTATTTCAACTCTCCCTCCCCACTCTTCCCCCTCTCTCCTCTCCCCCTCCCTCCCCTCCCACCCCCTCTCTTCCCCCTCCACCACCCTCTTCACCCCCAATTCCCCCCCACCCCCTTCACCTCTCTCTTGCACCACTCCCCGCTACCCCTCTGCCCCTCACTCCCCACTGTTCCCCTCTCCCTCCCCCACCTCTCTCCCTCCCCCTCCCTCTCTCCCTCTCTTCCCCCTACTCCTCTCCCCTTCCCCTCATCCCCTCCCCCCTCTCCCCTCTCTCCCCTTCCTGCCCTCCCCGCTCTCCTCCCACTCCAAACTCTCCTCCCCCTCCCTCTCACCCACCCTGATCTCCTCTCCCTCCCCAATCTCTCCCCCTTTCCTCTTCCCCTCTCCCCTCCCACCCCCTCTCCTCTTCTCTCCCCACCCCGTCTCCCTCTCCCCTCTTCTCTCCCCACCCCGTCTTCCTCTCCCCCCTCACCCCATCCCCCCGAGTGTGTTGGGGGTGGTTAGTGTGAGTTTGGGGGGTGGTTAGTGTGAGTGTGATGCCGCAGCCCCCCCCTCCTGGAAACGCGCGTTGGGAAAACAGCCCGCCAACAGTCTCTCTGTCTTTAAGACGGAACTGCAGATGCTGGAAAATCGAAGGCACACAAAAAAAAAACTGTATATCATCAGCGGGTTCAGCAGCATCTATGGATCAAAGAAAATATGCAACGTTTCGGTAGAAAACCATTCTGAGGATGGGCTTCGACCCAAAGCGTTGCCTATTTCCTTCGCTCCATAGATGCTGCACCTGCTGTGTTTCTCCAGATTTTTTTTGTGTACCAGTCTCTCTCTCTCTCTCTCTGCCCTTCTCTCTTCACAGCCCGCGGCTCAACTCATGCACGCCCGCTCCAACCCCCCCCCCCTTCACCTCTCTCCCTATCCTCTCTTTCCTCTCTTCACCCCTCTCCTCTCTCCCCCTTCCTCTCCACCCTCCTTCCCCCTCTCCTCTTCTCTCCCCACCCCGTCTTCCTCTCCCCTCTTCTCTCCCCCACCCCGTCTTCCTCTCCCCCCTCACCCATCCCCCCGAGTGTGTTTGGGGGTGGTTAGTGTGAGTTTGGGCGGTGGTTAGTGTGAGTGTGATGCGGCAGCCCACCCACCCTCCCGCAAACGCGCATTGGGAAAACAGCCCGCCAACAGTCTCTCTGTCTTAAGACGGAATTACAGATGCTGGAAAATCGAAGGTACACAAAAAAAACTGTATATCATCACGAGTGCAGCAGCATCTATGGATCGAAGTAAATAGGCAACGTTTCGGTAGAAAACCAGTCTGAGGATGGGCTTCGGCCCAAAGCGTTGCCTATTTCCTTCGCTCAATAGATGCTGCTGCACCCGCTGTGTTTCTCAAGCATTTTTTTTGTGTACCTGTCTCTCTGTCTCTCCCATCTCTCTCTCTCTCTGCCCTTCTCTCTTCACAGCCCACGACTCGACTCATGCACGCCCGCTCCTACCCCCCCCTTCACCTCTCTCCCCATCCTCTCTTTCCTCTCTCCACCCCTCTCCTCTCTCCTCTCTCCCCCTTCCTCTCGACCCTCCTCCTCCCCCTCTTCAAATTTTTTTTTTCTAACATTTAATTTTCCCTCTGCCCCAACACCTCTAGACGCATCTGAGAGGTGAGGGCTATTCGTCAGTGGATAGGGTGGAGATGGGATAAAAGAAGCAAATTAAAAAATTAAAATAATATCAAGGGGTGTGATGAGTTTGTGTGTTTGTGGGTGCCGGATTACGTGCTTTGGAGGAAAGGGGGTGATTAGTGTGACGCCACAGCCTTCCCCCGCCCCCCCCCACAAACGCACGTTCGGTGTCCAGACCCAACGGGTCTGCACTTGGTCTAGTCTATCTATCTATATACTTTTAAAACTCTGTGTGTGTCGTCCGTCTGTACGTCCGACGGCCTGCTTGACTTTGCCGCGCGGCCTTTGATACGGCCCCTGGCCCACACGGCGCGCGGAAAGGCCCACCTTTTTCGGCATTTCCAAAGAGATGACATTTATCTTTACGAATAGCCACTCCTGATTAAATTCTGTCCTGTTTATGTACACGTTTTTTAATAAAATCCATCCCCCCCCCAACCCAAATGTGATTTTCTCCGAATGTCTCCGATTTTCTCCGAAAACGACGCCATCTTTTTGTTCCCGAATTTTTCAAAAAACGACGCCATCTTTTTTTCGACGATTTTCACCAACGGGTCTGAAGCACGTTCGGGAACAACACCCCGGGGTGTCATCCATCCCCCCCCCAACCCCAATGTGATTTTCTCCGATTGTCTCCGATTTCAAAGACAACGACGCCATCTTTTTTTCGCCGAATTTCGCCAAAAACGACGCCATCTTTTTTTCCCAGAATCCCTCCGATTTTTTTTAAAACTACGCCATCTTTTTTCAACCGATTTTCACCCCCGGGGTCTAAATCACGTTCGGGAACAACACCCCTGGGTGTCAAGCACTTTCGGGGACCAGACCCAACGGGTCTGCACTTGGTCTAGTATACTTTTAAAACTCTCTGGCTGTCGTCCGTCTGTACGTCTGTACGTCCGTACGCCGCCTTTGATACCGCCCCTGCCCACACAGCGCGTGGAAAGGCCCATATTTTTTTACCATTTCCAAAGAGATGACATTTATCTTTACGAATAGACACTCCTGATTAAATTCGGTCCTGTTTATGTACACGTTTTTAATAAAATCCACCCCCCCCCCACCCCCATGTGATTTTCTCCGAAAACGACGCCATCTTTTTTCTCCGATTTGCTCCGAAACGACGCCATCTTTTTTTCGCCGATTTTCTCCAATTTTTTCCGAAAACGACGCCATCTTTTTTCCGCAGATTTTCACCCCGAGGTCTGAAGCACGTTCGGGAAAAACACCCCGGATGTCAAGCACTTTCGGGTCCAGACCCAACGGGTCTGCACTTGGTCTAGTTATATATATATATATATATGGCCTATGGTATATAGACACACTGAACTTTTATCTCTGTATTATGTTCACATATTCTGTTGTGCTGCAGCAAGCAAGAATTCATTGTCCTATCTGGGACACATGACAATAAAACTCTCTTGACTTTTGGGCAGCACTATTATGGGTGGCACGGAGCAGTAGAGGTAGAGCAACTGCTTCACAGTGCCAGAGACCCGGGTTCGATCCTGACTCTAGGTGCTGTCTGTATGGAGTTTGTACGTTCTCCCTGTGACCTGCATGCGTTTTCTCCAAGACCATCGATTTCCTCCCACACTCCAAAGACGTACATGTTTATAGGTTAATGGGCTTGGTGTAAATATTAAATTGTCCCAGTCTGTGTGTAGGGTAGCGTTAAGGTGCGGGAATCGCTGGCCGGTGCAGCCTCGGTGGGCCAAAGGGCCTGTTTCTGCTCTATATCTCTAAACTAAACTATTAACGTGAGTATCAAATCACTGAGGAGAATAAAGTCATCGAACACAGAAACTTGCGTCATAGTTTAAAAATAAGCAGTAGACCATTTAGGAATGAGATAAGGAAAAACTTTTTCACCCAGAGAGTTGTATATCTGTGGTATTCTCTGCCACAGAAGGCAGTGGAGCCAATTCACTGGATGTTTTCAAGATAGAGTTAGATTTAGCTCTAAAAAGCAGGAACGGAGTACTGATTTTGGATGATCAGCTATGATCATATTGAATAGCGGTGCTGGCTCGAAGGGACGAATGCCCTACTCCTGCACCTACAGTATTTTCTATGTTTCCATGTAAATCTCATATTCCAATGAACTTCCCTCCTCTCTCAATTTTCCCACCACCCACATTCACTTGGGGAAAATTACCTTCCAGTCAAATAACCTGATCCGACCTCACAAATGTTTATAAACACTTTAAGTGTAACCTTGTTAAATGTCTTCTGAACAGAAGTGATTAATAGTCCCATTTTCTCTACCATCTCAAAATGTACATACTTCAGCCGGCATAACTACACTTTTACACATCCTTACTCTTCTCTCTGATAAATTCACAGCAGGTCAAGAGCACAATTGCTCAAGCCCTGAGGAATGTATTGCTGGACTCGACTCTCAATATTAATCAGCAAAAGACCCATGTTCTAGGCTATGATTACATTACAAATTTACCAAACAACCTTTCCGTTTTCAGTGGAAAATAAGGTAAAATAATGATGTGGTGCTATAAACTTGACACAGAAATATAACATGCTGGAAATGATCCAACAGCATCTGTGGAGGTAAATAGAGTTGCAACAATTTAGTTGCCAAATTAAATGATGAAGGTCTAGAACGTGAATTCAGATTTCCTCTCCTTAAGCTTGAACTTTTCCTTGCTTTCTGGGTATTTAGTTTAATTCAGAGATACAGTGCAGAAACAGGTCCTTCAGCCCACCGAATCCACGCCGACCAGCGATCCCCGCACACTATCACTATTCTATGCACACTTGGGAGAATTTAGAATTTTACTGAGCCAATTGATATGTCAACTGGAGCACCCGGAGGAAACCTGCGCCTGTCATGGGAAGTACGTACAAACTCCATGCAGACAGAAACCGTAGTCAGAATCAAACCCGGGTCCCTTGCGCTGTAAAACCACTGTGCCTAACCATATTTTTTAGCATTTCCTGCCAAATCCTAAACTGTATCAGAAGATGACTTTGCATGCAGTCTTGGTCTTATGCCATTTCAAATATTGTTTTGAAAATATTACTACATACTCCAGCAAATAGTTTATGAATAATAGAAGTAACTTACTGTACCAGTTAAAAATAATTGTGAAAAATTTAATTCCCTCCAAATTTCATTCCCTTCTGTTGTGCAGCAAGTAAGAATTTCATTGTCCTATCTGGGACATATGACAATAAAACACTATCTAACTGGCGTCAAGTTGGGAAAAGGGGAAGTACAACGGGATCTGGGGGTCCTTGTACATCAGTCTATGAAAGTAAGCATGCAGATACAGCAGGCAGTGAAGAAAGCGAATGGCATGTTGGCCTTTATAACAAGAGGAATCGAATATAGGAGCAAAGAGGTCCTTCTGCAGTTGGACAGAGCCCTAGTGAGACCACACCTGCAGTATTGTGTGCAGTTTTGGTCCCCTAATTTGAGGAAGGACATTCTTGCTATTGAGGGAGTGCAGCCTAGGTTTACAAAGTTAATTCCCGGGATGGCGGGACTGTCATATGATGAGAGAATGGAGCAGCTGGGCTTGTACACTCTGGAGTTTAGAAGGATGAGAGGATATCTCATTGAAACATATAAGATTGTTAAGGGCTTGGACACGCTAGAGGCAGGAAACATGTTCCCGATGTTGGGGGAGTCCAGAACCAGGTGCCACAGTTTAAGAATAAGGAGTAAGCCATTTAGAACGGAGACGAGGAAATACCTTTTCTCAGAGAGAGTGGTGAGTCTGTGGAATTCTCTGCCTCAGAGGGCGGTGGAGGCAGGTTCTCTGGATGCTTTCAAGGGAGAGCTAGATAGGGCTCTTAAAAATAGCGGAGTCAGGGGATATGGGGAGAAGGCAGGAATGGGGTACTGATTGGGGATGATCAGCCATGGTCACATTGAATGGCGGTGCTGGCTCGAAGGACCAAATGGCCTACTCCTGCACCTATTGTCTATAACACTCTTGACTCTTGAAGATGTGAGGAAGGGTCTCAACCTGAAATGTCACCTATTTCTTTTTGCCAGAAATGCTGCATGACCCACTGAGTTACTCCAGCATTTTGTGTCTATCTTCAGTGTAAACCAGTATCTGCAGTTCCTTCTTACAAAGTTGTTCCTCTACCACCTGAGTTCATACAGCAGTTGTTTTTATGATACTAGGTTGACATGCATAGAAACATAGAAAATAGGTGCAGGAGTAGGCCATTCGGCCCTTCGAGCCTGCACCGCCATTCAATATCATCATGGCTGATCATCCAACTCAGTGTCCTGTACCTGTTAAAGAAGGAACTGCAGATGCTGGAAAATCAAAGGTACACAAAAATGCTGGACAAACTCAGCGGGTGCAGCAGCTGCTATGGAGCGAAGGAAATAGGCAACGTTTCGGGCCGAAACCGTTCTTCAGACCTGTACCTGCCTTCTCTCCATACCCCCTGATCCCTTTAGCCACAAGGGCCACATCTAACTCCCTCTTAAATATAGCCAATGAATTGGCCTCAACTACATTCTGTGGCAGAGAATTCCAGAGATCCACTACTCTCTGTGTAAAAAATGTTTTTCTCATCTCAGTCCTAAAAGATTTTCCCTTTATCCTTAAACTGTGACCCCTTGTTCTGGACTTCCCCAACATCAGGAACAATCTTCCTGCATCTAGCCTGTCCAACCCCTTAAGTATTTTGTAAGTTTCTATAAGATCCCCCCTCAATCTTCTAAATTCTAGCGAGTACAAGCCGAGTCTATCCAGTCTTTCTTCATATGAAAGTCCTGACATCCCAGGAATCAGTCTGGTGAACCTTCTCTGTACTCCCTCTATGGCAAGAATGTCCTTCCTCAGATTAGGAGACCAAACTGAACGCAATACTCCAGGTGTGGTCTCACCAAGACCCTGTACAACTGCAGTAGAACCTCCCTGCTCCTATACTCAAATCCTTTTGCTATGAATGCTAACATACCATTTGCTTTCTTCACTGCCTGCTGCACAGGCATGCCTACTTTCAATGACTGGTGTAGCATGACACCCAGGTCTCGTTGCTTCTCCCCTTTTCCTAATCGGCCACCATTCAGGTAATAGTCTACTTTCCTGTTTTTGCCACCAAAGTGGATAACCTCACATTTATCCACATTATACTGCATCTGCCATGCATTTGCCCACTCACCCAGTCCTGAAAAGCGCTATGTAAATAAAATATATTATTATTATTATACAAGTCATCTTGCAGCCTCCTAGCACCCTCCTCACAGCTAACACTGCCCCCCGGGTTCGTGTCATCCGCAAAATTAGAGATGTTGCATTCAATTCCCTCGTCCAAATCATTAATATATATTGTAAATAGCTGGGGTCCCAGCATTGAGCCTTGCGGTACCCCACTAGTCACTGCCTGCCATTCTGAAAAGGACCCATTTACTCCTACTCTTTGCTTCCTGTCTGCCAGGCAGTTCTCTATCCACATCAATACTGAACCCCCAATACCGTGTGCTTTAAGTTTGTATACCAATCTCTTATGTGGGACCTTGTCGATAGCCTTCTGAAAGTCCAGATATAACACATCCACTGGTTCTCCCTTATCCACTCTACTAGTTACATCCTCGAAAAATTCTATAAGATTTGTCAGACATGATTTACCTTTCATAAATCCATGCTGACTTTGTCCAATGATTTCACCATTTTCCAAATGTGCTGCTATCCCATCTTTAATAACTGACTCTAGCAGTTTCCCCACTACCGATGTTAGACTAACTGGTCTGTAATTCCCCGTTTTCTCTCTCCCTCCCTTTTTAAAAAGTGGGGTTACATTAGCTACCCTCCAATCCTCAGGACCTACTCCAGAATCTAAAGAGTTTTGAATTGAGACATGCAATTGAGACATGCTGTGAGCTTTCCTTCAAAGCAGGAGGACAATTAAGCCCATATGCTCAATCCATGCACATTTTAACCAATGTCGTATTGTAAAGCCTTAGCAGTGCAATTTACATTCAGCTTTCAGATAATGCATTCGACCACAAACAGATGTCTATCTCATTAAATTCTACCAGATAAGGCTTGGAAAGTCTGAAAAGGGGTTTCGACCCGAAACGTCACCCATTCCTTCTCTCCAGAGATGCTGCCTGTCCCGCTGAGTTACTCCAGCTTTCTGTGTCTATCATTGAAAGACATTCTCCCTCCCCCACACTTCCTGCAGCTTCCTGCTGGGACAACTCGACGGGTCAGGCAGTATCATTGGACAACATGGATATGTGGTGTTGTGGAATAGGATCCTTCTTCAGACTCATTGTGGGAGGTTGGGGTGGTATGGGCATTGTAGAGGGGGGGGGGGAGATGAAGAAAACTGGATGAAAGGCGGGGCAGGTAATAGGTGAACATAGGTGAGGAGGCGGTAATGGGGGGAGTCGATAGGGGGATTATTGGACAAGGGCCAGAGATAAAAACACAGAAGGTGTGCAACAAAATAATTGAAAAGTTGCAAATGGCAAATTTAGAAGGAAGGGGGAGAGGAGGGAAATAGGTGCTAGTCCAGGAGGGCTACAGGGGAGGGGGGCAACGGTGGGGAGATATATGGGTGTGGGCGAGAAAGAGGAGGAGGAGGAGAGTAGGGCTTAGGTTTCCTAAAATTGGCGAGTTCAATATTCACACCATCAGGTTGAAAGCTACCCAAGAAGAATATTAGGAGCTGTTTGCATGTGACCTCACACTGGCAATGGAGGAGACCCAAAACAAAAAGGTCAATATGGCAATGGGAAAGGAAGTTCAAATGGTTAGCAACCAGGACATCCAGAAGTCCATGGCAGATCCAGTGCATATTTTTGGCGAAATGGTCGTGGAGTCAATGCTTGGTCTCGTCGATATACAGGAGGCCACATTGGGAACACCGGATGCAATAGATCAGTTTAGAGAAGGTGTACATGAACCTCGTCTCACCTAGAAGGACTGCTATGGTCCCTTGAGACAGACCACATAGGAGGTACAGGAACAGATGTTACATCTGCAGTTGCAGGGGAGATTACCTGGGATGCGATGGTTTGTGTGGGAAGTGATGAGAATTTTAGGTAACCTACCCCCCCATTTCTTCCCCTCCCCTGTGCCCCATCTGGACTTGCATCTATTTCTGCCCTCCCCCGTCACCTTCACATTCCTCTATTCTCACAATTCACCATTCTTTAATTCCTTTTGTCTTTTCATCTCTGGCCTTTGTCCAATCATTTGCCTGTCGGAAAATCCTCTCTGCAACATTTTAGTTTAGTTTATTGTCACGTGTACAGAGGTACAGTGAAAAGCTTTTGTTGCCTGCTAACAAGTCAGCGTAAAGACAATACATGATTACAAACTACCCATTTACAGTGTAGAGATACATGATGAGGGAATAACATTTAGTGCAAGGGAAAGCCAGTAAAGTCCGATCAAAGAAAGTCCGAGGGTCACCAATGAGGCAGATAGCAGTTCAGGGCTGCTCTCTCATTTTGGTATCTATCACCTATCATCTGCCATACTTTGTTCTGCCCCTCCTCTCTTCCAGCTTTATTTACCCCCACAATCAATTTGATGAATGGTCCTGACCCAAAACCTTAGCATCCTACGCTCTCCAGTAATGCTGCCCGTCCCACTGAGTTATTCCAACACTGTGTCTTATTTTGTTAACCATCATCTTCAGTTCCTCCTTTCTTCTTTCTCCTCCTTCCCAGTCCTGAAGGGTCTCTGGCCTGAAACATTCTGCTTTCCTGCCCACAGATGAGGCCTGTCCGACTGCATAATGCCAGTGTATTCGGTATTTTACTAAAGTCAATTTTAATAATACTATTCCTGCATGCATTAATGAATTACTATCCTTTTCAACTATGTTCAAGGTATGAACATTTCAGCATGCAATTCTACCGTAAAAATATCATAAAAATACCAAACAACAGTGTTATTCAAACAAGTAGTTAATATCGAGACATGTTGGAATCTTGAGCAATGAAATACTGGAGGAACTCAGTGAGTTGGCAGCATCTGTGGCTGGAATGGACAGGTAATGTTTTGAGTCAGGACCCGTCTTCAGTAGTTTAAATAGTTTTGAATCTAGCTACTTGCAATAAATCAGTAATTTTAGTGTTTTTTAAGGTTAGTTTAGAGTTATAGCGGAAACAGGCCCTTCGGCCCACTGGGTCCATGCTGACCATTGATCTCCCATTCACTCTAGTTATTCCACTTTCTCGTCCACTCTTTACACACTAGGGGCAATTTGCATAGGCCAATTAAATTACAAACCTGCATGCCTTTGGGTTGTGGGAGGAAACCGGAACACCTGGAGGAAACCCACTCGGTCACAGTGAAAATGTGCAAACTCCACATAGACAGACCTGAAGTCAGGATTGAACCCGTGTCTCTGGCGCTATGAGGCAGCAACTCTCTACCATTGCACCATTGTGCTGTACTTCACAAAACCCATTAGCCAGATCAACACATGTAAATGGCAAAGAAAATCAAAGGAGCATTGGCGGCCATGGGTGCCTGTGTTATATGGAAAATAAATTGGGAGGAATAGGACTGATGAATGAAAGAATGATTGAATGATACTCTATGGTCACATGTACCCAAGGTATCTGGTTATAGTGAAATGCTTTGTTTTCCATACAACCTCAGTTTATCCTTGACCGGAATTTTCTGGCTTCACCTTGCATTTTACTTCGGAGTCACGTGAGTGACTACGTGAATAAGCCCCGTCCAGCCGCACACGCGTCATTATCGAACAGACGCATAGCGTTCATGACCGTGTGTGGAGGAGCAGGAGCTCCTCCAGCCGGTGAGTAAAACAAAAGTCGGAAGGTAAGTGGAGTTACTTTTCACTTACAGGAGCGTTTCCTTCCCGTTTAGACTTGTTGGTGGAGCTCCACACAAGTTTATTATGGAGAAATGGGAAGGAGAGGTGGCCAGGGACGCACCGTAGTAAAACCCCAGATCCTAAGGGTAGCGGGCGTCAGTCAGGGGAGTCAGTGGCAGCGAAGCCATTAACTCCCGTGGTGGTCTAATGTGCGTTAAACCGCCGGCGGCGGGGCGCAAGGCAAAAATCGGCCCGACCTGTAGACTCGGATGAGTCAGACCCGGAGGTATGCCCTCCTGAGGCAGGAAAGAGTATTACACTGCAAGGGTCAAAAACTTTATAACTCCTTATGGGGCAGAAGATTTGTAAAGAACCCCCACAGGAGGATTTAAGACGGTGTTGGCCAATGAAGTATAGCACAGGAGGTGCCTTGGAACAGGCACAAGGGTGGCCTACAGGAGAGCCATCAGTACCTGTGCAGAAACATTAAAGAGGTTGGCCTACAGGAGAGCCAGTGCCCAAAAATGCCAGAAAAAAGGCAAGTTATGTGTTGGCCTATTGGAGAGCCAGTACTAGAAATGCCTGAACAAAAGGCAGCACAAACGTGCAATGATAAATGTGCCAGCACCGACAAATATAAAGAGTAAAAATAATGAAGCGTTGGCCTAGAATTGAGCCAGCGCCAGCAGCACCTGAAGCAGGGCTGCCTGTCCGTGGGCCTACAAGAGAGCCTGCGCAGGGGGAATCTGGCAGAGACTTACCTGAAACAGGGGAGCCAGAAATTACCCAACATAAAAATGAATATCTAGATTTAGATGATTTAAATGAGGACCAGAGCCCATTATCAGAGCCAAAAATGTTCCAAGGCTGGCACAAAACTTTGCTGTTCCCAGAGTAACAGGGGAACCTTTGAGAGAGGAAATAGCTATGACTATAAATTATCTACTCTCCCATCAGCTCAGGAATTAACCATGGATGAGACTATCAAAAAATATGAGACCCGGGAAATTGTAGCAGTTACAGCAGTGAATAAACTTGATATGGGTAATTTGAGCAGTGGTTTACGCTCACAAGAATTGAAATTACACAAGTGCTGAAATTTCTGGGGTCAGTGGTTTGGATGAAGGTTATATATCGTATTCACAACAAAATGTAGCACTCATGTGTAGTGCGCACTTTGAAATAAATTGTATTCATAAAAATGCAATAAGACCAAATATTCATCCTAAGTATGCAGGCTCTGTTTTGGAGAAAATCTAGCAAAGAAACTAAAGGATCACCTATGCTGAGCAGAGCGGTGAGAAGGCAGTATCCCTACAGGCGAAATGTGGTGCTGGAGAAGGAACAATCCTATCATTCTCGTCTACACGTTGACGTGCTGCACCGAGGATACGTGGAGGTTACAATGTGCCTACTAGAAGGGGACAACAACTGCCGGTGGCAAACCCCGAGGTTAGGGGGCTTGGTCTGGTAAGAAACACAACAAATGTTTCACACTCACAAATAGGGGGAAGGTTACGATTTTTCCTAAAAGAATGGCAATCAATAACAAATGATTCATTTATTCTATGTAGAATTGTAGGATTCAAAATTGAGTTCTCTCCACGTTTGGATCCTCCAATTCAGCATAATTCAAACTGGTCACGGATTTTTCTCAAAGGAAGAGAATGGGTTGATCAAAGGAGAATTGAAAAACTTTATGCAGAAAAGGATGATATAAATGTCAGGAGAACAACACCATCAGTTTGTGTCAAATATTCTCCTAGGAATATTATCCTGGAAAAGGGATGGTGGACATAGAATCATTTCCAATCTGACAAATCTTAACCTTTATGTACAATAGAAACATTTCAAAATGGAAACATTTACTAATGCCATTTAGCTAGTCACAAAGAATTGCTATAAGGCAAGCATAGATCTGCAAAATGCATATTATTCTGTGGCAATGCATGGTAATGATCAAAGATATTTGAAATTTAGATGGATGAGTCAGTTATGGCAATTTAAAGCATTGCCGAATGGTCTGATTTCAGACCAAGATTATTCACTAAATAGCTCAAACCAAATTTTAGCTATGTTAAGAGCTGAGGGCCATGTATTAATGGTTTATTTAGATGATATCCTCATTGTAGGGGACACTTTGGCTGCTGCAAAATTGTCAGTATCCAGAGTCAAATACATTTTGAGAAATTAGGTTTCATTATTCACCTACAAAAATCTAAATTGTTACCAAGCAAAAAGATTGATTACCTAGGGTTCACAATTAACTCCGAACACATGGTAATCACTTTGCCAAAAGATAAAAAGCTGCAGTTAATTGAAGGTTGCATAAAACCCATTAACGAGGACACACCTTCAATTAGAGAAGTGGCAAGCTTGCTAGGCAAATTAATTGCAGGGTTTCCAGCGGTCACGTTTGGACCATTGCATTATCAATGTTTACAGAGAGCTAAGGTACAAGCATTAAAAATGAATAGAGGGCATTTTGATAGGCCCATGAAATTAACAATTCAATCCATTACAGAAATAGAATGGTGGATTAACAATGTTTCTAATGCTTCCAGAAAAGTTCTGGTAGAAACACCTTCCGTCACTCTACAGACTGATGTAAGTGTGCTGAGTTGGGGCGCTACTAACATGATTTCCAGCTGTGGAGGTAGGTGGAATGTGAATGAAGTACCTTTGCTGGAAAATCTGGGAATCAATTATCTAGAGCTATTAGGCGCATTTTACGGCCTTAGAGCTTATTGCACTGATATGGGAAATGTGCATGTTCAGGTACAGGTTGACAATACTACAGCTGTAGCATACATAAATCACATGGGTGGTATAAAATCAGAATCATGTGATAAATTGGCAAATGAAATTTGGACCTGGGGTATTGCCAGAAAAATTTGGTTGTCAGCAATATATTTACCAGGTAAAAATTAATACAATTGCAGACAAAAGATCACGTAAATTTAATGATAATACAGAATGGATGTTAAATCGGAAAATATTCACACAAATTATCACACAATTTGGAATGCCAGAAATTGATCTGGTTGCATCAAGATTGAACCACCAGTTGACTAAGTATGTGTCATGGGAACCTGATCCTGGAGCAGTAGTGGTGGATGCTTTCTCGCTACATTGGGGTGGTATGTTTCTGTATGCTTTTCCACCATTTTGTTTAATCCACAAATGCATACAGAAAATTAAACAAGATTCAAGCCTCAGGGATTTTGGTAGTACCAGATTGGCCTACACAGGTATGGTACCCACTGGTGTTAAAAATGATCAAAAAATCCCTTATGGTTATTCCAAAGCAGATTAAACTGCTTGTACACCCTATGACTAATGAATCACATCCTTTACATAATCGTATTGGTTTGTTGATTTGCAGATTCTAAGAAGGCATATCTTGGAAAAGGATTATCAGACCGTACGGTGGATGTTATGACAGCAGCCTGGAGGAATAGTACCCAGAAGCAGTACATTTCCTATATAAAGAAATGGGAGGTGTTTTGTTCAGGAAAGAATATTGCATATAACACAGTAGAAATTTCAGATGTAATAGAGTTTCTTTCAACTCTACACTATGAATTGAAATTAAGTTATAGTGCAATTAATACTGCACGAAGTGCACTCTCTGCATATTTAAGCAGTGAATCAGAACAAACTCCAATTGGAGAACATCCTTGGGTCTGTAGGTTTATGAAAGGAATTTTGAACTCTAATCCTCCCAGACCCAGGTATACAGAAATTTGGAATGTAAAAGATGTACTGATGTTCCTAAGGAGTTGGAATCCAGTTGAAACCCTGTCATTATCCAAAATTACCATGAAATTGGTTATGCTCATGGCATTAGTTTCAGCGCAGAGAGTTCAAACATTAAAGAAACTCAGAATTGATAGAATGAAAGTAGGGCAAAATGCCGTGACATTCTATGTCTATGATTTACTGAAGCAAAGTAGACCTGGGTCCACAGGATGCAAGTTGGAATTTTTAGCATTACCTACAGATTCACGACTGTGTGTAGTAACATATGTGAAATGTTACATAGAAACAACAAAAGTTTTAAGAGGCACCGAATTGGCAATTTTTATTAGTCATAAAAAGCCTCATAAGAAAGTATCAACACAAACAATTTCACGATGGTTGAAACAGGTGTTGAGATATTCAGGTATTGATACTGATAAATTTAAATCTCATTCCACGAGGGCGGCATCAACATCAGCGGCCAGGGATTCAGCGTGCCAATAGACCTTATTCTCGCGGCCGCAGGATGGGCAAGTGAATAGATGTTTCACAAGTATTACCACAAGGAGATTAAAGATCTCAGAGGGTTTGGTGATGCCGTGCTGGATACAGTATTAAATCCCCCATTATAAATGGGCCTAATATTTGTTATTTTTATTAAAACAAATAAAACCATTAACTGATTACATTCAAATGTTGTGGTTATGCATTGTTGATTGTGCTTACTCAAATAGAGTCAATCGATGCAGTGAACACCTGGATTTGAATCCACGGTGTGAAATCACAGAGCTTTGAAATCTTCACGTAGTCACTCACGTGACTCCGAAGTAAAATAGTAAGATTAAACGAGAACTTACCAAGTTTGAAGTTTGATCTTTATTTTATGAGGAGTAACGTTGAGGGATTACGTGCCCTCCACTCCCACCCTCATAAAAGGATCAAGCTGGTAGTTCTAAGTCTTTATGCATCTTACTATCATACTTCAGTAATTATCGTCTGTGATTGTCACTCCGCTGCTTTGAAAGATTGACGCGTGTGCGGCTGGACGGGGCTTCTTCACGTAATCCCTCAACGTTACTCCTCATAAAATAAAGATCAAACTTCAAACTTGGTAAGTTCTCGTTTAATCTTACTATTAAATATTATTCCTTTATCATGTGTCTCTACACTGTAAATGCATTGATTGTAATCATGAATTGTCTTTCTACTGACTGGTTAGTAAGCAACAAAAAGCTTTTCACTGTACCTCGGTACACGTGACAATAAATTAAACTGAACCTAGGCAGTACAAAAATGTCGTCATGTGTTGGCGCAGACAAAGTTACAAAGTACCGAACAGTCCTATCCACTGCCTGTTGCCGCACATGGCAGCAGACCCCATCCCCACCAGTTCCCCCTTCATTCTTGGTGGCGCCCCCATCCCCACAGTACCCCATTTGTTCTCATCCCCCCCAATGGGACAGCCTCCCTGAGCTGAATGCCCTACGTCTACAATGTTCTAAGTATAAGATTAGATTAAACAATGCTCACTGTTGGACTTTGTACCTGCAAACCTTTATTACTGTGTTGGTCTCTTTGAATAAAACATTCTTGGGTGTTCTTGTCTGTACAAACTAAAATGTGTTGGTTTCTCTGTGACGTTTGAATTCGGGTATCATGCTCACAAATCTGTTTTAACAGATGCAGCATGGAAACAGGCCTTTCTGCCCACTGAGTCTGCACTGACCATCAATCACCCATACACTATTTCTATGTTTTCCCTGTTTCACATCCTACACACTAGGGGCGATTTACAGCGGCCAATAAACCTACAAACACACACGTCTTTGGAATGTGGGAGGAAACCGGAGCACCCAGAGGAAACCCGAGCGGTCACAGGAAGAACATATCAACTCCATACAAACAGAACCCATTGTTGGGATCCTTCTTGTGTCTGTGTAGGAAGGCACTTCAGATGCTGGTTTACACCAAAGATAGAGACAAAATACTGGAGTAACGCAGTGGAACAGGCAGCATCTATGGATAAAAGGAATGTACCCTGCAACAACTCCAGGACAATGGGCCTCATGGTCAGGCCAAGAACCCTCACTTACAACAACTGGGATGTGAAAATGGCACCATAACAGGCGACACTGTATACTGTCTCAGCGTACTACTGCTATACACTTGTACTGTATCTGAGATACTTATCTAAGATGTATCTAAGGACTTATATATAGTGATACTTGTACTAAACTGTATACAAAAATGAATTTCACTGTACCTCGGTACATGCCACAAATAAAATACCGTTGAACCAATCAACTGCCTCTGAGGTTAGAGAGCCTGGGAACTGTTAGCTCCAGGTTTAAGAGCAGCTTTTTTCTCATGAGCAGCAGGCTTTTAAACACTGCACAACACGAACCACAACCTTACCTCAACAACTCTGATTTGCAATAACTTTATTTTGGTTGCAGTAAGGACGTTTTGTTTTTCCACTGTTATGGTCTGGTTACCTAGTATAACTAATATTAATTAATTGTACCATTGATTGTTGTATATTTAATATGTGTATAAGAATTTCATTGTTCTATTGCCAGTACAGATGACAATTAAACTCTTGCTCTTGACCAACCCATTCTTATTCTCTGCAAATTCCCATCATCTCTCTCCAGATTCTATCACTTACCTACAAATGACAGTCAATTTACACTGAAGAAACAGGGAACTAAAATGTTGGTTCACAAAGAAAGAGACACAAAGTGCTGGAGCACCTTAGTGGGTCCGGCAGCATCCCTGGAGATCATGGATATGTGATGATGGATAGATGTTTCGGGTCAAGACCCCTTCTTCACTCTGTGGAAGGGTGTTTACCCTAAACGTCATCTAGCCACGTTCTCCGGAGATGATGCCTTACCAGCTGAGTTACTCCAGCACTTAGCGTTAGACACACAATGCTGGAATAACTCAGTGGGTCAGGCAGCATCTCTGGAGAATAGGAATGGGTGATGTATCAGATCGAGGCCCCTCTTCAGACTTTGTCATCATTGTGCTAACTTGCTCCATCCCATTCACCCATCATCTTTCTGATTGAAAAATATTCAGATTTTAAACTCTGATCATTGTATTTAAATATCTAAGACCAACAGCTCTTTCATTCAAAGCAAATCTTTCAATCATTTGTTCTTATATCTCTCTATATCACCGTCTGTATCTCTCGTTTCACTTTCCCCTGACTATCAGTCTGAAGAATGGTCTCGACCTGAAACGCTACCTATTCCTTTTATCCAGAGTCGCTGTCGGACCCGCTGAGTTACTCCAGCTTTTTGTGTCCATCTTCGGTTTAAACTAGCATCTGCAGTTCCTTCCTACGCAGCTCCTCCCTCGGCATGCATACAGTCCATACAATTTCACAGTTGAGGTTAGCGTTGTGTAGCGTTCAAGTGCATGATAGTTGTTGGGAAGAAGCTATTCTTGAACCTGGTTGTCATGGTTTTCAAACACCTATACTTTCTTCCCCATGGTGGGAGGTAATGAAAGCGTGGCCAGGGGGATGATGTTGGCTTCCTTTTTGAGGCAGCGTCTCGTGTAGATCCCTTCGATGGTGGTGAGGTCAGAACCCACGATGAACCGGGCAGTATAACTTCCTGCTTATTCACAAATTTAAGCATTTCATCTGAAGAGCAGGCCTAAGTCGTAGAATTGCTCTCTAAATATCCCTACCTCTTATTCTTCCTTTAAGATGCACCTTAAATTTTTATTTTGCTAATTGTCATGTAATGCCATTATACTGCTCGAAGTAAAATGTTACAGAATAATATTCTTACGAATCTCATTGAAGCATTTTTCTACATTGGAACTGCTATAAATATTATTCTTTATATCTAAGCCTGTTTCCCCTTTCACCAAATTAGATTATTACCATCAAAGGAGAATGTCATTGTTTTGTTTGGCTCTGGAGATGCGTGCTGGAATGTGATCATTAAAATCTTCTTGTATATTGAACCCTGAACGACACTACACTCAGCTATGATTAATGAACAAAATAAAGACAAAGTGTTGGAGTAACTCAGCAGATCAGGCAGCATCGCTGGTGAGAATGGATAGGTAATATGTCGAGTCGGACCCTGTAGACCTATGGACTGTCTTTGGCTAAACTAAGCATTTGCGGTGTATTTGCACATGTATTGGGATTATCAATTAACTGAATTTTTAGTATGTTATCTATTTGTATTGTCTTACAGGTCTGCTACATGAATGTCATTGTTTTGTAGTCAGCACATTGAACGTTCTATACTCTCTTTCCTTCTGGACTCTCTTGTGGAGTGGGATCAAACCTAACATAAGCAAAATGTTGCCATTCATCCTTTGCTCCCAATTTCTGATATTCTATAAGATCATAACCAATCCTCTAGCAGACCACCATTTTTCCGAATTCCGGATTCCTTTTGTATCCAAGCATATTCCTATCCCTGCCTCAAGCATCTGATTGACTGAATGCCCACAGCCTTCTTGGACAGAGAATTTGAAAGACTAATTAAAACTAATTTCATCTCATTACTGCACTGAATTCAATGATTCAATGATATTTTATTGTCACATGCACCTAGGTACAGTGAAATGCTTCGTTCCGTATACAACTCGGTAAAATCATATAGCAGACCTAACCTAGGCAATACACAGGTGTCACCATTGTTTTGGTGCCATAAGAATGTCTGAACCCTTATTGTTAAACTGTGAATTTTGGTTCCAGACACACCAGTCTGGGGAGAAATAAAAAGATCATCCCTCATGTTCTGAACTTTGACTCACTTCATAAGTCAAAGGTGCAGAATTTGGTTGTTCAGCCCATCGAGTTTACTCCACAATTTAATCATGGCTGACCTATCGTTCCCTCTCAGTGCCGTTCTCCTGTCATCTCCCTGTGACCTTTGACACTCTTACAAATCGGGCGGCATTTTCTGTTTTTGTGTTCCAGTCCTCTTGATATAAATCACCTTCCTGACTACCGATTCAATTTGCAAATTAACCTTTTGGGAGTCCTGCACCAGCACTCCCATGTCATTATGCGCCTCCGATTTCTGGATTCTCTCTCCATTTGTAAAATAATCTACGCCTTTATTCTTATTACCAAAATGCATGTCTCCACACTTTGCTATACTGGATTTCATCTGCCACTTCTCAGCCCACTCTCCTAACCTGTACACGTTCACGTTACAGGAGTAGAATTAGGCCATTTGGCCCATCGAGTCTACTCCACCATTCCATTATGGCTGATCTGTGCCTCCTAATCCCATTTTCCTGCCTTCTCCCCATGATAACCCGTTCTAATCAAGAATTTGTCGATCTCTGCCTTAAAAATATCAACCAACGTGGCCTCCACAGCCCTCTGTGGCAATGAGTTCCACAGATTAACTACCCTCTGACGAAAGAAATTCCTCCTCACCTCCTTTCTAAAAGAGCACCCTTTAATTCTGAGGCTGACCTCTGGTCCTAGACTCACCCACGAGTGGAAACATCCTTTCCACATCCACTCTATCTATGCCTTTCATTATTCTGTAAGCTTCAATGAGGTTCCCCCCTCAACCTTCTCAACTCCAACGAGTAGAGGCCCAGTGCTGTCAAACGCTCATCATATGCTAACCCACTCATTCATGGAATTATTCTTGTAAACAACCTCTGAACCAGAGCCAGCACATCCTTCCTCAGATAGGGGACCCAAATTTGCACACTGTACAAACGTTGCCTGACCAGCGCTTTTGAAGCCTCAGAATGTCATGTCTGTTTTTGTATTCCAGTCCTCTTGATATAAATCACCTTCCTGACTACCGATTCAATTAGCAAATTAACCTTTTTGTGAGTCCTGCACCAACACTCCCATGTCACTGTGCGCCTCCGATTTCCGGATTCTCCCTCCATTTGTAAAATAATCTACGCCTTTATTCTTATTACCAAATGCATGTCTCCCACACTTTGCTACACTGGATTTCATCTGCCACTTCTCTGCCCACTCTCCTAACCCGAACAAGTCCTTCTGCAAAGTCCTAGCATCCTCTACACTGCCTGCCCCTCCACCTATTTTAGCATCATCTGCAAACTTGGCCACAAAACATTCAATCCCCTTATCCAAATCATTAATAAACCACGTAAACATGACGACCGCACATTTGGAGCTAAGAGTTGTCACTCAGTCAATAACAAAATCCACAGTGTGTGCTAATCTTTTATTGATTTCGCATTGTACTAGTGCCTCACTCTCTTCCCACATTTGGCCATAAACTTGAACCTGTCAAACAATGCACTTTGTGTAAGAAAGAACTGCAGGCTGGTTTAACTCAAAGGTAGACACAAAATGCTGGAGTAACTCAGCAGGCAGGCAGCATCTCTGGAGAGAAGGAATGGGCGACCTATCGGGTCGAGACCCTTCTTCAGACCGATGTCAGGGGAGATGACAGCACAAAGATAGAATGTAGTTGAAGACATTAAGACTGGTGGGAGAACTGGGAAGGGGGAGGGGATAGAGAGGGAAAGCAAGGGCTATTTAAAGTTAGAGAAGTCAATGTTCATACCGCCGGGGTGTAAACTACCCAAGTGAAATATGAGGTACTGTTCCTCCAATTTGCACTAGGCCTCACCCTGACCATGGAGGAGGCCCCGGACAGAAAGGTCAGATTGGAAATGGGAGGGGACGTTGATGTGCTGAGCAACCAGGAGATCAGATAGGTTAAGATGGACAAAGCGGAGTAGTTCAGTGAAATGATTGCCGAGCCTGTGCTTGGCCTCACTGATGTAGAGAAGTTGACACCTGCAACTGCAGATACAGTAGATGAGGTTGGAGGAGGTGCAAGTGAACCTCTGCCTCACCTGGAAAGACTGTTTGGGTCCTTGGATGGAGTCGAGAGGGGGGAGAAAGGGACACGTGTTGCATCTCCTGCGGTTGCAGGGGAAAGTACCTGGGGAGGGGGTGGTTTGGGTGGAAAAGGACGAGTTGACCAGGGAATTTTGGAGGGAATGGTCTCCACGGAAAGCAGAAAGAGGTTGAGATGGGAAGATGTGGCCAGTAGTGGGATCCTGTTGGAGGTGGCAAAAAATAATGGAGGATCATATGCTGTGCGACGGCTGATGGGGTGGAAGGTGAGGACAAGGGGGATTCTGTCCTTGTTACGAATGTGGGGGGAAGGGAGAGCAAGAGCGAGGAAACCCTAGTGAATGCCTCGCTCCTGTTTGTTTTACACGAGTTAAAATCAGTTTAAACCAATATCTGCAGTTCCTTCTTCCACAGAGGAAACGGGGCATTGTGCAAATCAACGCAGAAATTCCAGTCTGGATTGTACTGAAACAGTGGAGATTAAACCCTTTTAACGTCCGCATGAACCATGAATCAGACTGAATGTGTATTGTGCGCTTTTTTGAACTCAGTCGCCTCCGGTCAAGATTGAGTTAAAGCCAAGACGCTTTTAGCCAGTAGCGAATAAAATGAGAATCATTAACTTGCCTGCTTGAGCCCCTTGTACGCGGAAGAAACTCAACAAGATGAACAGAATCATTTCACGCACAACCACTCGCATCAACAGCAGCAACTGAGCCAAACTTCCCCAACATCAAAGCAGGATCTCATCATGCAATCAGTATAAAAATACGGCGGGTCGACAACAGTTGTCGAGCGATGTCATTGAACCAGCAGGAAACAATTGACTGTAATGGAGACACGAGGAGGTGCTGATGCCGATTTACAACAACAAAAGACACAAAGTGCTGGTGTAACTCAACAGGTCAGGTCGCAACTCCGGAGAGCATAGATAAGTGACGATAGACACAAAGCGCTGGAGTAACTCAACGGGTCGAGCACCATCTTTGGAGAAAAAGGATAGGTGACTATTGTCAGTCTGAAGTAGGGTCCCAATCTGAAACAGCGCCTGTCAATGTCCTCCAGAGATGTTGCCCGACCTGCTGAGTTACTCCAGCACTTTGGTTTTTTCGCACTCTATAGCAAATGGAATGGAAAGGCAGGGCGTAGTTGCCTGCAACTGTAATTACGTTTCAGATAACGCTCCATTCTTGTGCTGCTAACTGTTCCTTATGTTACCATTCAGGAGACCCATAAATCCAATGCCTATCCTGACTTGAATCATTGCAATGCAGAACAAAAAGGAGGAAACCAAACACTGTCCACAGCAGGTAGAGCTGCTGCCTCACAGCACCAGAGACCAGCGTTAGATCCTGACCTCTGGTATTGTCTGTGTAGATTTTCTTTAAGAAAGAACTGCAGATGCTGGAAAAATCGAAGGTAGACAAAAATGCTGGAGAAACTCAGCGGGTGAGGCAGCATCTATGGAGCAAAGGAATAGGCGACGTTTCTGGTCGAAACCCTCCAAGAAGGATCTTGACCCAAAACTATTCCTTCGCTCCAGCTACTGTATAGATTTTGTTCCTTCTTCCTGTGACCATCTGGGTTCTTCCCGTGTGCTGTGGTTTTCTCCCACATTCCACAGGTGTGTGGGTTTGTCAGTTAATTGACATCTGTAAATTTCCCCTAGCGTGTGTGGGGATTGGACAAAAAAGTGGAATAACATTGAACTAGTGTAGGTATGTTACAAAACTTACCTTCAGTCGCGCTGTAATTCTGCCACTGGCCGTGTGCGTGATTTTGGTGCCTTTAAGGGGGGGGCGGGGTTAAAACGCGGTTTCTCCTCCCTTGTCCTGGAAATATTTTGTTGGAGTACAAACCTTCGCTGACAAAATCGTTCCTACCGCCGTTTTGTGAATTTTTTATTTTTATTAAATCGTCAATGTCAGCGCTACAGTCATTTTAAAAGCAGCTCCTGAAGCGTCAACGCCGATAATGGGGACGGATTTCACACAATGGACAGGTAAACGAAAGTGCTTTCTTTAAATGTATAAAAGTGCTTCTTAAGAAGCCTTTAATTCACATTTTGTCATGCGACACGGTGATTTTATTCCCCGAATTAACGGCAGTATATTTCATGCCAATACGGGGTTAAATTCACCGCAAATCAACGTTCCAAATGATCGCGTTCCAGCAAATCCTCACTCGCAAGATGAATTAAATGCCCATTAATTTACAGGTATTAAACATTCAATTCCTTCCATTTGGCCTGTAAATTCATGAAAATTAGATTTAAAAATTATGTTATATTGTGAATTATTGTGTGAATGTTATTTGGACACTTAGGCTATTTAAAAATGTTAATCTATTCTTAAGAAATTGATAGATGTTTACATCTAGTAATTGAATTTTGTAATTAGCTACAATTAGGTAACTAACTAATTATATGCTTTACTTTCATGTCTTCGAAGTAAGATTGTTTCATATTTGTTTTAGAATGCTTCAATCTATAATACCTGAAAATTTCTTTCAGTTACCATAATTTTTAAGAAAGTTATGGGCTTTTAACTGTCCTCGATCACAGCTTTTGTGTTAAGTCAATGGAAAAGCAATAGGGAACTAGATGCTAATGTCTGAGTATGATAATGGCCATAACTTTTTTAATACTGAAGATATGAAAGTGAATTAAGTGTCAAATTAAACTTCTTTTTATGCTTTATCTGATGGGATATATTGCAGACTTTATTTTTTAAATCTCAAAATTTTGTAACATTGCTAACTAGTGTGAAGGGGTGATCGGTGGTCAGCATGGTGGGCTGAAGGGCCTGTTTCCATGTTGTATCTTTCAACTCAAAATGGAATTCTGTAAAAAAGTTATATTGGAAGCTAGTTTGGACATTGAAACTGTGCAGCAAATGGTGGTGGATATAGACGGCGATGGTGTCTACAAATTTATCAAGGATCTATCTATCAGATATGGGGAGAACTTACACCATAGCATTGGTGTTGGTTTATTATTGTCACTTGTATTGTGATATAGTGAAAAGCTTTTATTTGCATCCTAATCAAACCAGATCAGGAATGACTGAGGGATTGTATTGAACAACAGGGCAGGCTTGTGGGCCTGTTTCAATGCAATAAACTCCATATTAATGTACCATATAAAGAATGTAGGTGCTGGTATGGTTGGTGATGAGCCCAAAATATTGCTTTTGTAATTCAAGATATCCTCAGTGTTGCAACGGTAGAGTTGCTGCCTATAGCAGCAGAGACTCGGGTCGATTCTGACTAACGGTGCTGTCTGTACGGTGTTTGTACATTCTCCCTGCATCTCCATGCGTGACTGCATTGTTTTTCTCTGGGTGCTCCAGTTACCTCCCACATCTCAAAGAAGTACAGGTTTTTAGGTTAATTTCCTTTGGTAAAAATGTAAATTGTCACCTGTCGTGGTATAGTACTATTGTACGGGGAATTAGCGAGGACTCGGTGGGTCAAAGGGCCTGCTTCCATGATGTACCTCTGAAGTCTAATGTCAAAATGTTGATTTCTGTTCATTTTAATTTTCAGCTCTTAACCAAAATCATTTCAATCCACCCAAAGATGTCTGTGTTTCTCCCTCACTACACCAGATTTAAGTCTGCATTTTTAAAAATGCTTTTAATTTTGCTCGGATAGTGCTGAACTAATTTGCTTATGTTACTGGAGTTATAACTCACAGCAGTGACCACAGTAAGCAAGAGACATCAAATACATGAACACAAGAAAGGAGAAGCAGGAATAGGCCCACAAGCCACTGGCAGAATTAGTCCAAACCAATGTTTTAGTCCATATTACTCAACCACTGATAGAGGCCACATTATTCTGTTCCCTTCTCCCTAAAGTTTAGTTTATTATTGTAATGTGTACAAAAATACGGTGAAATACCATGTTTTGCATGCTATCCAGTCATAATAAACCATACATGACTACAATCATAAACAAGTAAGAGTGCAATGGTTGTAGTGGGTAATTGTAGAGATCACAAGAAAAATGAAATATTTGTTGGCCATGAGTAAAGTCTGTTCTGCAGCTCAATTAGGCCATGACTGATCTACTGTTGACCAGAAGAGTATGTAGCCAGTAACCCACAACTTCCCAAAGAAACAAATCCATCCTTCTCAGTAACGTAATGAATCTACACTCTGTAGTTGAAAATTTCCACCATTCGTTATCATCTGGGAGAAAAATAAAACTATTTTCTCCTCAGTTTTGCCTCCAAGGTCTAGTTTCCTCCATGAGGGGAACTATCAAGAACGGGAGGAAATAGAACAGTAGTAGGCTATCAGCCCCTGAGAATAGTCACCAAACTTGTCCCACCATTCAATAAAATGATCACTGTTCAGTTGGCCTCAGCTCCTTAGATTAGTTTAGTATAGAGGTACAACCTTGAAACAGGCCCTTAGGCCCCACTGAGTCTGTGCTGACCAGTGATCCCCCCACACTGACACTATCCTACACACACCTGGGGCCAATTAACCTGCAAACCTGCATGTCTTTGGAGAGTGGGAGGAAGCTGGAACCCCCAGAGAAAACCCACACAGGTCACGGGGAGAACGTAAAAAATCCATACATACAGCACCCATGGTCAAAATCAAACCTGGGTCTCTGGCACTGTAGCAACTCTACCGCTGCTGCTCCGTGCCACCCCTTTGCGTCACCGTGCTGCCTACACAGTTCTATCCTATACACATGGGACAATTTACAGATGCCAATTAACCTATAAACCTGCAGGTCTTTGGAACTGGGAGGAAACCGAAGCACCAGGGGAAAACCCATGCAGTCACAGAGAGAACATACAAAGTTGGTACAGACAGCACCCTTAGTCAGGATCAAACCTGAGTCACAGGTACTGCAAGGAAGTAACTCTACTGCTGAGCCACTCTGAGGCCCCTCTGATTGAAATGTTGGTTGCACGTTCTAACTTTATTCATGAGGGTAATCGTCAACAACACAAGTAAAAATAGCAGGAGTGGACTACTCCTCCTCTGTTCCATTACCCCAAAACCCTCAATTGCCTGAATCTTTCAAAGATTTCTCTATCTGTTCATAAGCATATCTAATGCCTTAGCCACCACCACCTCTGGGCACAGAATTCCAGCGATTCACACCCTTCTGAAAGAAGTAATTTTTATGTACCTCAGTTTTAAACAACTGGTCCCTTATTCTGTAGTTGTTTCCCATTGTTTTTAGACTTTCCCACCAGTGAAACATCTCAACATCTATCATGAAAAGCCCCTTAAGATATTGCATGTGTGAATAAGGTCACTCATCACTTTCTACACTCCAAGGAATGCAGACCTAAAGTGTTTACCGCTCTTGATGGGACAACCTTTTCATCTCTTGACTTAGTTTGGTGAATTTCACCTGGTCTGCATCCAATGCTCCTATACCCTTTTTAATGTTAAACTGTGTGTGGTTTTCCAGTTATTGACTCACTATCCTCCTGCATAATTCCAATATAACTTCCCTGTTCTTAAATTCCATCCCCTTTGCAATAAAGACTGCATTTTTTCCATTGGTTACTGGGCCTGCTACAAACTTAATTTGATGCATGCACTTGAATACCAAGATCCCATCTGAACTTCACTCAGTTAAACTCCATTTAGACAATAATCCACCATTTAAGGTTTAGCTTGAGGTTTGGTATTGTGATGTGTACCAAGGTACGGTGAAAAGCATTGTGTTTGCTGTTGTATACATAAATACTATCAAGCCAAACGCAAGTACAATAGGCAGACTGAAGGATAAGATACAGAGTGAAGAATATAGCTCTCAACAATATTGTACAATAGTTCCAGAGACAAAATCCAATGGCCATATTGAGGTAAAGGAGAATTAGGAATGGGTCCTAGCACATGGAATATTCAAAAGCCTGATAACAGAGGAGAAGAAGCTGTTCCTGTGTCTGGTGCTCTACACCTTTAAGCTCTGCATCTTCTACCTGATGGAAGTGGAGAAAAAAGGAATCACTAGTGTGAGAAAGGTCTTTGACAATGTTGGCTGTCTTCCTGAAGAGGCAGGAAGTGTAAATGGAGACAATGATGGGCAGTCTGGTCTGTGCGATGGACTGTGCTACATCCACACCTGTCTGCAATTTCTTGTGGTCTTGGGCAGAGCTATTCTGAAAACAAGCTGTGACGTAACCTGATAGTATGTTTTCTATGGTTCATCTATGGAAGTTGGTAAGAGTCATTGGACACATACTAAATTTCCTCAGTCGTCTGAGGAAATGGAGGCATTGGTGTGAAGCAGCATCTGCAGTTCCTTCCAATACAATTTGGCTGCTCCACTGAGAAATCTCCTCAAGGTATGCCTACTTTGGAGAAGTTCTCCTCCACTCTCCAACGAGAGTTCTGCAGTCCAAAAATGGGTCTCGACCTGAAACGTCACCCATTCCTTCTATCTAGAGATGCTGCCAGTCCCGCATTTTCTGTCTATCTTCAGCATGACCTCACAGTTTCCCACATTAAACACATTGGCCAGGTTTTGACTAATCACTCAAGCTATCTATATCCTGTTGTAGAATCATACTTTCCTCATTAAACCGTGCCATTTCATCTATTTTTGTATCATTCCCAAAACTGAGTCCTTACATTGGTTCCCTGCTCCAATTAGTTGAGGGGAGCCCTGATAGAAGTATGTAAAATTATGAAAGGCATGGATCGGTTTGGCTCCCGTCTGGCAGAAGGTGCAGAAGATTGCGCCGAGCAACTGAAAGATGTCTTCACAGACATTTTTAACATCTCACTCAGCCAGGCAGTAGTGCCCAACTGTCTTAAGAGTGCCACCATCGTCCCTGTCCCGAAGAAACCAAACCCAGCCTGCCATAATGACTTTCGACCAGTGGCTCTAACACCCATAGTAATGAAGTGTTTTGAGCGACTGGTTATGCAGCATATCAAAAATAGTCTACCTGCCGACCTAGACCCTCTGCAGTTCGCCTACAGAGCCAACCGATCCACAGAGGACGCAGTCTCAACAACACTGAACCTCGTACTGTCACACCTTGATCGGAAAAATACTTATGCCAGGATCCTCTTCATAGACTTCAGCTCTGCTTTCAACACAATCATTCCGCAGCAGCTGGTGGAGAAGTTGGAGCTATTGGGGGTTGATGCTGGCACATGTAATGGGGTCCTGAACTTTCTATCGCAACGGCAGCAGACAGTCAGGGTGGGCAGTAGGACATCAAAAACCATAGCCGTGAGCACTGGCTGACCCCAAGGCTGTATCCTAAGCCCCCTGCTGTTTAGTCTGCTAACACACGACTGTACTGCTAGACACAACAACAACTTCATCAACAAGTTCGCTGATGACACAACAGTGGTAGGTCTCTTCAGTGACAATGATGAGTCGGCGTACAGGATGGAGGTGGAGCTGCTCACAGGATGGTGCAAATCCCACAACCTCATTCTCAACATGGGAAAAACTAAGGAGATGGTGGTTGACTTCAGAGGGTGGGAAAACAACACCATACACCTCTGCACATAGATGGAGCTGATGTGGAAAGGGTCAACAGCGTGAAGTTCCTAGGAATCCACCTGTCAGATGACCTGATGTCCACGACCAACACCACAGCACTGGTCAAGAGAGCCCAGCAGCGACTACACCCTCTCCGAAGACTACGTAAAGCAGGTCTCCCCACTACACACCTACGAACTTTTTATAGGGGGACAATCGAGAGCACATTAACCTACGTCATCACTTCCTGGTTCGGGAGCTGCAAGGCGTACGAACGGCACCAACTAGACAGGATTGTGAAGACCGCCAGCAGGATTATTGGTGCTCCACTCCCTTTCCTGCTGGACATATACAGGAAGAGATGTATCAGCAGAGCCATCTCCATCATCAAAGACCCCTACCACCCATCGCATCACATATTCTCCATCCTGCCATCTGGGAAGAAGTACCGGAGCATTAGGTGCAAAACCAGCAGGATGCTCCTCAGCTTCTTCCCGCGGGTTATAAGACTAATAAACAGACTTTGCCCCCTGCCAAAGTATCGTGCACCAACCACCAACCTGGACACACTGCAGCAGAGCCACTGTCGTGCCGCTGCCGATCGGAACGCCTGTGTTTAGTAGAGAGTAGAGTGTCAATTTGTTCATGATATATGTATTTTTATTCTATTTATTTTTTACTGCACACTGAAATGGACACTGGTTGAGCAACGTTTTTTTCTTTCCTCGGTATGTGAATACTCAGGAAATGACAATAAAGATATACAATAAAATACAATACAAGATTGAAGGCACGTACCACCAGCCTCAGCGACAGTTTCTTCCCCTCTGTTATCTGGCTTCTGAACAGTTTTTCTGTAGGTTATGGTAAGTATGATTTACCTCTATCCACCGAGATCATTGGTCTTTCTCACTGGAACTGATGTGATACAATGCTGAGATCATTATGCTGCATGATATTATTCCCCTTTTAATTGATTATATCTGTGTATAGTATATCTAATCTGTTTGGATAGCATGGCATGCCTAGGTCCTTGGATGGAGTCAAGGGGGGAGGTAAAGCGACAAGTGTAGCATTTCCTGCAGTTGCAAGTGAAAGTACCAGGGGAGGGGTGGTTTGGGTGGGAAGGGACGAATTGACCAGGGAGTTACAGAGGGAGCAGTCTCTGCAGAAAGCCGAAAGGGGAGAAGATGAGAAGATGAGAAGATGTGGTCAGTGATGGGATCCCGTTGGAGGTGGCGAATATGTCGGAGGATTATCTGTTGTATGTGACGGCTGGTAGGGTGGAAGGTGAGGACAAGGGGGACTTGTCACGAGTGGGGGGGGGGATGGGGAGTGAGAGCGGAGCAACGGGATATAGAAGAGACCCTGGTGAGAGCCTCATCTATAATCGAAGAGAAGAAGCCCCCTCCCTAACCTTCCCCTCCCCTGGCACTTTCCCTTGCAACCGCAGGAAATGCTACACTTGTCGCTTTATCTCCCCCCTTGACGCCATCCAAAGACCTAAGCAGTCTTTCCAGGTGAGGCAGAGGTTCACCTGCCCCTCCTCCAACCTCATCTATTGCATCCGCTGCTCTAGGTGTCAACTGCTCTACATCGGTGAGACCAAAATCAGGCTTGGCGATCGCTTCGCCCAACACCTCCGCTCAGTCCGCATTAACCAAGCTGATCTCCCGGTGGCTCAGCACTTCAACTCCCCCTCCCATTCAGAATCAGACCTTTCGGTCCAGGGTCTCCTCCACGGCCAGAGTGAGACCCTCCGCAAATTGGAGGAGCAGCGTATCATTTGTCGCTTGGGTAGTTTACACCCCAGCGGTATGAACATTGACCTCCATTTTCAGGTAGTCCTTGCTTTCTCCCTCCTTCCCCTCCCCTTCGAAGCTCTCCCACAGCCTACTATCTCCACCTCTTCCTTTCTTCTTCCCGCCCCCCATCCCCATATCAGTCTGAAGAAGGGTCTCGACCCAAACATCACCTATTCCTTTGCTCCATAGATGCTGCCTCACCGCTGAGTATCTCCAGCATTTTTGTCTACCTTCGATTTTTCCAGCATCTGCAGTTCTTTCTTAAACATGTACTTGTTCCTTGTACTTTTCCCAAGTGTATGAAGGGGGTAATATGGAGTGAGCTTTATCCAAAATCAAATGTGAGGTAAGAGTCGTTTAATTGTCATATGTATCAACAATAGAACAACATTCTGACTTGCTGCAGCTTAAAGGCCCTGTCGCACTGTACGAGCTAATTCAAGAGTTCTCCCGAGTTTCCCCTGATTCGAACTCGGAGAATTACGGTAATTGCCGCTCGTAGGTACTTGGGGCTCTCGTGGACTTTTTTCAACATGTTGAAAAATCTTCACGAGTCTTCACGAGCTTACCGCATTTCCCGAGTACCTGCCGTTAGTGTTACGAGCCGCTAGGAGACGTCCCGAGCTCCGACGTACCCGCTACGTACATTCTACGTACTTACCACGAGTTTGATTTTTTTTAAACTCGGGAGAGCTCTTGAATTACCTTGTACAGTGGGACAGGCTTTGAATTTTCTTTTTAAAAGGCAGTACATTGAGGCAACTGGCAGAATTGGTGCCCCTGTGCTACAGCAACTTGGATTCAATCCTGATCTCGGGTACAGCGTGTATCATTTTCATGTTCTCCCTATGACACATGGATCTCCACCAAATGCTCCAGTTCCTCCTATATCTCAAAGACATGCGAGTTGTTGGTTATAATTGAATTCTGTAAATTGACCAGTGTGTGATTGGATGACAGATGTTGTCTATGTTTAGTTTAGTTTGGAGATACAGTGAGGAAACAGACCCTATAGCCCACCGTGTCTGCACCGACCAGCGATCCCCGCATTTTAACGCTACCCTACACACACTAGGGGTAATTTTACCTTTTATACCAAGCCAATTAACGTACAAACCTGTACGTCTTTGGAGTGTGGGAGGAAACCGAAGATCTTGGAGAAAACCTATGCAGGTCACGGGGAGAACGTACAAGCTCCATATAGAAAAGCACTTGTAGTCAGGACTGAACCCAGGTCTCTGGCACTGTAAAGCAGTAGCCTTATGACTATGCCACCATGCCATCCTTCAGCAAGGCCCCACATGGGTGGCTGGTCCATTAGGTTGGAAAACATGGGATCCAGGGTGAGCTAGTCAATTGGACACAAAGTTGGCTTGGTGGTAGGAGTCAGAGAATGGTAGTGCAGGGTTGTTGTTTTTTACATATGAAGTCTGTGACCAGTGGTATGCCTCAGGGACTGATGCTCTGATGTCATTCAGTCACACACAGTGCTCTCAGACTGATTAATGATTTCAATTTGCAGAAATGAAAGAGATGAAGGAAAGAGAGATAGAGCCGAGGGATGAGAGATGGAGAGATAAATAGATGGAGAGAGATAGGGAGATAGAGAGAGAGATATAGAGAGATATAGGGAGATAGAGAGGGATAATGTGATTGATCCTTGTTAAGAGCAGTGCTGAAAATAGGTGAGGTGCCCTTGGAAAACAGTGTGGACAAAGGATGTCTGGGGATGGCCATTTTATAAAGGGTCTACACTATGAAGCAAAATAGACCAATGTTAAGAGTTCTCAACTAAGATGTGTTTTGTTATTCAGTCCCTGGATGAGTGTCAACTTAAATTTCTTGATTTTCTTTTCAGAGTTCAGACCTTGGATTAGTCTATTGTGCAACAAATCAGCTGAGCCCCTGGACAGATTAATGGTTGCCTGTTCAACATTCTGTGCAACTGTAACATGATACCCCAACCCTAGTCCTCAGTACCATGGCTGAGGAAACAAGGCATAACATATACTCTGTGTAGGAATGAACAGCAGATGCTAATTTAAACCGAAGATAGACACAAAAAGCTAGAGAGACTCAGCCCCAATATTTCTGGAGAGAAGGAATGGGTGACGTTTTGGGTCGAGGCGATTATTCAGACATATATTCCCTTCACTACCCTATCAAACTATGATGCCATTTTCAGGGAACTATGTAATTGTACACCAAGGTACAGCTCCATTTACAATCCTGCAATAGATTTGGCCAGCCCTGATTCCGGAAGTGGCGGCACTGTTGAGCAGCAGCGGCTCGCCTGCAGTCCGTCTGCTTTTAGTTTTGTTGTTGTTTTCTTTTGTCCTGTTTGAGTTAAA
Organism: Malacoraja senta; assembly: GCA_038087875.1. Taxonomy (NCBI): domain Eukaryota; kingdom Metazoa; phylum Chordata; class Chondrichthyes; order Rajiformes; family Rajidae; genus Malacoraja; species Malacoraja senta. Next base: position 1,194 of record JAXLNO010000306.1, on the reverse strand, counting down.
TTTTAATTTATTGGGTTGTGTATGTGTGGATGGGGGTGGGGGGGCGGGTGAACAGATTTTTGTCTCTCCCTTCGGAGGAATGTGACTTTTTCTTGTCGTATCCCCCTTCTCTGCCTCCGTCTGCGCTGAGGTCTAATGGCGGAGCTGGCGGCCTCCAACTGCGACCGACCGACCTCGAGGCTCCGGAGGCAGAGCCAGGACACTGGTGGCGACCTGAATCTGGAGGCTCGGCCGCGGGCCCGGTGGACGACATCGTCGGGAGCTCGCAGGTCACAGGTGGGTGACCTGTTTTTCTGGAGCTCCCGCAACTACAGCTGCGTCCGCTGGACTGGAGGGCGGCAGCTTCGGCAGCTTCCGCCACCCCAGGCCGCGGAGTTTGAACCGGCCCGTCGCGGAGCGGAGCACGGATTCAGCCGCGGGACTGACTTACCACCACCCGGCGGGGCCACAACATCAGAAGCCTGGATCGCCTCAGTGCAGAGGAAGAACAAAGAAGGAAGAGACAGAGACTTTAAGACTTTTGCCTCCATCACAGTGAGGAGGTGCCTGGTGAACTCACTGTGGTGGATGTTAATTTGTGTTTATTGTGTGTTTTGTTATTTATTATATGTATGACTGCAGGCAACGGAATTTCGTTCAGACCGAAAGGTCTGAATGACAATAAAGGAATCTAAATCTAAGTCTAAGTCTAACCTTGTAGAGTCTCCAATACATCCCTGTTGTACACAAGCCCTCTGTAAATAAATGCCAGCATTGAGTTTGCTTTTGTTACTACTGATTCGACCGCAGATGACCATTTGGGAATCCTGCACCAGTTACACCTCTGATTTCCCAATTCTGTCCCCATTTACAAAATAGTCTGCGCCTTTATTCCTGCGACCAGCATGCACGACTCCACACTTTGCTGCACCATGTTCCACCTGCCCCTTCTCTGGGGCAGAGAGAGGAAGGGAGGGAGGGAGTGTGTGAAGCGGGAGGGGGGAGGGAGGGAGTGTGGGAGGTGGGAGGGGGAGGGGGGTCTCTGGACGTGTCCATGAAGCTGTGACTGGAACACCGATTAGATGGGCAAGTCTACACAACCTTCACCTCACTGTCGTACAGCACAGAAATCTGGCCCTTTGGCCACTGCAGCCATCACACTGGTCACTGATCTCTGGATCCCGGCTGTTTCTGCAGAGGCGAGGGTTTGAACCC
>JAXLNO010000305.1:0-126386 GCA_038087875.1 Malacoraja senta | reverse complement strand
GTTGACGCGCCAGCTCTGCCACGCTGACTGAAGGCAAAGATGGGTGTGTTCCGCCTCTGCTTTTCGGCGTCCTCGGACAGAGGAGAGCCGGGTGCTTGAGCCAGCTGTGAGAGAGCCGGCCCAGGGGGGGGGGGGGCGGGGGGGTAGTGGAGGAGAGCCGGGCGACAGCAGCGAAAATCGCCAGCGAATGAAGAAAAATGTCGGCGTTTTTGGAGGAGAGCTGGGCGCTTGAGCCAGCGTGAGAGCCGGCCCGGGGGGGTGGGGGGTTAGTGGAGGAGAGGCAGGCGGCAGCTGCGAAAATCGCCAGCGAAAGAATAAAAATGTCGGCGTTTTTGGAGCAGAGCCGGGCGGCAGCAGCCGTTATGGTGGCTGGCGAGCAGGAGGCAACAAAATGATTGAGTGGGGGGGGGGGGGGTGATTTTATTTTAAAATGCGTACATAAAAATCTCTAAATCTAATAAGGAGTGTGTTAGGGTATGCAAAAGTGTAATGTCTAGCGATATGGAAAAAATCTCGGAGCTTTCGCGTGTGGATTTGGCGGACCAAGGAATCAAAGGCCAATCTGACACCCACAAACACACACCCACAGAGTTTTAATAGTATATAGATAGATAGATTTGTGTTTTTCTTGGTGATGGTGGGGCGCGGTGAGAAATTGGACACAAGGGAGAAAGCCTTGTTGTAATCCACAACATGCCTTATCTCTTGTAGATAACAAGAAATATGTATATGTTTGTCTGTTCTCCATTTGTGTTTCTCTCAGGTAATCTAGTTTCTTCCAATATGTGTTGGTTGATAGGTTAATAGGCTACATTGTAGCGTCACCCGGTGGTGGCTCTGGGTAATCGAACCCTCGTGATTGGCTGGAGGAGTCTCATGAGCGCGGGTGTTCTATTGGCAGTTTTTTTTTGCTGTAACTCTCAGTAACTGTCAGTCTAGCGCCCACACTTGTGGAAGCCACATTGTAAATTTGGTTGTCTTATCGTTGGCTCGTTGTTTCATTAAAAGAAAGCAATTCAAACTAACTTACCATCTCCGACTCGCCAAATTGGTGACCCCAACGCGTCAATCGAACATTGGATGCCGAACATGCAAGCCCGCTGCCGTTCCTGACGCCCAACAAAATGCCTTCGGCCTCAAGCTGCCCGCCTTCTGGCCCGAACAACCGCAGGTCTGGTTCGTGCACGTCGAGGCGCAGTTCCACCTACGTTGTAAATAATTTTATGCCGCCACGCCGTCCCGCAAGAGACAGCCTTGCGGTTGCTGCCGTTCCTCCAGAATCCGCCAGCCCTCGCGAAATACGAGGGCCTCAAAGCTCTTCTGCTCCACACGTTCGGGCTCAGCCTCGGGATCGCGCCGCCCGATTTCTGCGCATGGACAGTTTGGGCGACAGCAAAACGACCGCGCTGATGGCAGAAATGCTGGCATTGATGGACGGCCACCACACGTATCTGCTCTTTGATCAGGCGTTCTTAGAGCAGATGCCGGACGACATCCGCCTCATGCTTGGGCGCCGACTTTACCAACCCCATGAGGCTCGCGGAGAGGGCCGACGAACTCTGGTTGGCGAAGCAGCAAGATGGCGGCGCCATCAGCCAGGTTTTCGCGCCCGCGCGCCAGCAGCCTCGGCAGGCCGCGGCAAAGCCCAGCCCACTACTTCCACCGCAGAGCAGCAGCCACGCACGGGGGACCAAGGCAAGCGCGGATGGTGCTTCTACCACCTCCGCTGGGGTGCTGAGGCCCGACGCTGCCGCCAACCCTGCTCGTTTCAGGGAAATGCCTCGGCCGATCGTCTATAGAGGCGATCGCGATCGGCCTTAACAACCGCCTCTACGTCCGCGACCGTCACTCCGGCAGGTCGTTGATACCGGGGCGATCGTCAGCATCCTATCACCGACTGGAAGAGACACTCGTGCGTGTAAGCGAGGTCCTGCGCTCACGGACGTTAACCGTAGCACTATTCGAACTTACGGCACGCGGACCCCTCTCGCTGTCCTTTGACTCCCGCCCGTACGAGCGGTCGTTCATCGTTGCGGACGTCGCCCAGCCGCTCCTGGGTGCCGACTTCCTGCGGGCCTTCTCCCTTCTCGTCGATGTGCGGGGCGTCCGCATGATTCCGGCGTCGGACCTCGGACCCGTTGCCCCGTCTCCACCAGCCCACAGCTCAGCGCCATAAGGTCGACGGCCCCTATGCCTCTCTCCTCGCCGGGTTCCCGGAGCTCCTCACTCCCTGTTTCAGCGCGACGACCCCAAGCACAGGGTCAGTCACCACATTCCCACCTTGGGCCCACCGGTACACGCCCGGGTACGACGCCTCCCACCGGATAAACTGCTCATTACCCGGGAGGAGTTTCAACTCATGGAGGATTTGGGGATTGTCCGGCTCTCAGACAGCCCGTGGGCGTCCCTGCTGCACATGGTCTCAAAAGCATCTGGGGGGTGGAGGCCAAGTGGGGACTATCGGCGTCTGAACGCCATCACCACCACGACCGCTACCCCGTACCCCATATTCAGGACTTTTCCGCCCACCTCGAGGGTGGCACTTTCTTTTCTAAGGTAGACCCGGTCTGCGGTATAACCAGATCCCCGTCCACCCGGACGATGTCCCGAAGACTGCGACCATCACCCCGTTCGGTTTATTCGATTGGCTGCGGATGCCCTTTGGGTTGAAGAATGCCGCACAGGCGTTCCAGAGGCTCATGGACAGGGTCGGCAGGGGTCTGCTGTTCATCTTCATCTATCTCGACGACATCCTGGTCGCGAGCCGCACCGAGCAGGAGGCATCCTGCGGACCCTGTTCCAGCGCCTTCTGGACCACGGCCTTATCATCAGCCCCGCGAAGTGCCAATTCGGCCTTTGCTCCATCTCCTTTCTGGGGCACAGTGTGACACCTCAAGGTGCTGCCCCTTTGCCCTCGAAAGTGGAGGCCATTCGGCAGTTCCCCAGGCCATGCACGGTGAAGGGGTTGCAGTAATTCATACGCATGGTAAACTTTTACCACCGTTTCATGCCGGCAACAGCTCGAGTCATGCGGCCCCTTTTCCAGTGCCTCGCGGGCAAGCAGAAGGTGCTCGTTTGGTCCGCCGAAGCGGGCGCGGCGTTCGAGGATGCCAAAGCAGCTCTGGCCAATGCCACCATGTTGGTCCACCCGCGAGCCTCCGCCCCGATGGCCCTCACCGTTGATGCCTCTGACATGGCTGTGGGCGGCGTGCTCGAGCAGCAGATCGATGGCCGCTGGCTATCTTCAGCCGTCAGCTGTGGGCTCCCGAGCGCAATTTCAGCGCCTTCGACAGGGAGCTCCTCGCATTATACTTGGCCATTCGGCACTTTCGTTACTTTTTGGAGGGCTGCCCTTTCACCGCATACACCGACCACAAACCGCTCACGTTCGCCTTAGACAAGGTGTCTGACCCGTGATCCGCACGCCAGCAGCGGCACCTGGCCTTTATCTCGGAGTTTCACCACTACGTCGCAGGCACATCGCGGGCAAAACAACTGTCGCCGACGCTTTGTCCCGTCCCGAGGTTCCCATCGTCTCGGCCGTGGGCCACGCCGTGGACTATGAGGAGCTGGCCGCACCGCAACGCCTGGACGCTGGGATGGCGGCCTACCGCACTGCTGTCTCTCGCCTACGGTTAGCCGAGGTCCTGTGTGGGCCCTTGGGCACGATGGTCCTCTGTGATGTCTCCACGGGTCGACCTCGCCCCGTCGTGCCTGCGCAATGGCAACGCCGGATCTTCGACACCGTCCACAGTTCGGCCCACACGTCCATCCGGGCAACCTCCGCACTGATTGCTGCCAAATTTGTCTGGCACAGGCTCTGCAAGCAGGTGGCGGCCTGGGCCCGCTCCTGCCTCCCATGTCAGACCTCCAAGGTCCAGCGGCACATGCGGGTCCCGGTGCAGGATTTCGCCATCCCGGCTGCCCGGTTCCTAAACATCCATGTCGACTTGGTGGGCCCGTTGCCGACATCCCGCGGCGCCACTCATTTGCTCACAATCGTGGATCTATTCACCAGGTGGCCGGAGGCTATTCCACTTTCAGACACCTCCGCCGTGGGTACCTGGAGAAGGGATTGTAGATAGGGAACTTCCAGAAACTGTGAAATCTTGTGCTTGGAATATGTTAAATTCGAAAATTATTTCTTGTGTCGTGGTGAACTCCGAGATAAAGGCCAGGTGCCGCTGCTGGCGTGCGGATCACGGGTCAGACACATCCTCTTGCACAGTTGTATGGGGCGCGGTTGCACCACACCACCGCTTACCACCCACAGGCCAACGGGCTCGTCAAGCGCTTTCATCGCCACCGCAAGTCGCCGTTGAAGGCTCGGCTCACGGGCCCGGACTGGGTAGACCAGTTGCCGTGGGTGCTGCTCGGCATCCGAACCGCCCCCAAGGAGAACTTAGGTGCTTCATCTGCTGAGCTTGTTTACGGCTTGGCCCTCCGCGTGCCTGGGCATTTTCTCCCCGGCTGTCCGGGGGCAGGTGAACTCTGCCCCGGCGTTTTTCTGGCGACCCTTCGTGAGCAAGTCGGCTGACTGGCTCCGGTACCCACCTCGCGGCACGGCCTGCCCGCGGGGCACATGCCGTCGGGTCTGTGAGATTGTCTGTTTGTTTTTGTTTGCAGGGATGCCCACCGTTATCCGCTCCAGCGAGTTTACGAGGGGCCGTTCCGGGTGTTGCGTGCTTGCCTTGCTACGTTTACGTTGGATGTGGGGGGCCATGAGGACATCGTCTCTATCGCCCAGCTCAAGCCGGCCCATGTGGACGTGGACAGTCTGGCGGTCGTCCACCGGCCGATCCCGCTGTACCAGTGGTGCTTGTTTCACCGACCCAGTTGTCCCCGTTGCTCCGGGCCCGTTCCAGTCTCCTAGCTCTGTTTTGCCAGCCCCCGTTGTTACGCCCGCACCGGCCCCGGTTACCACGCGTTCGGGTCGCTCTGTCCGGCTCCCTGCTAGGTTTCGCTCCTCGGGTTCGGGGGGGGGGGGGGGGGGAGAGGGTCCTGTAGCGCCACCCGGTGGTGGTTCTGGGTAATCAAACCCTCGTGATTGGCTGGAGGAGTCTCATGAGCGCAGGTGTTCTATTGGCAGTTTTTTTTTGCTGTAACTGTCAGTAACTGTCAGTCTAGCGCCCACACTTGTGGAAACCACATTGTAAATTTGGTTGTCTTATCAACTCTCGTTGGCTCGTTGTTTCGTTAAAATAAAACAATTCAAACCAACTTACCGTCTCCAACTCGCCAAAACATCTATATTAAGTGCGTAGTAGAAAAATGAAAATCAACAAAACTTGAACATTTTTTACTTGTGTCCAATAACATTGAAATTCATTCCACACACTAACCCCTGCTGTTTCAACCAAACACATCTAATTCAATACCAAATTGTAAAACTCATATGAGCTTACTCTACTGAGTAATTTATTTATATCCATCCTTATAGTTTTAGGCCTTGAAATTATTTGGATTACCCAAAGTTTTTTTGAATTTTACAAATTTACTTAAAACATAGGATGCAAGTACACATTAGCTGTGTGGCAAGGACATTTAAAAATATCTATATTGTTACAATACATACCGGTGAAACCCATTCTTGACAATACTTCTGTTCAGACTCACTGATTGTAGCCAGGATTCAGAGGTCAAGTGATTTCCACCTGCAGAAACAACAGTATATTCAGGATATTACAGCACAACAAGAATCCATTCGCAGCTTCAGTCAGTATTCAACACATGTAATTCAACAAGAAATAATTTTCAAATTTAACATATTCCAAGCACAAGATTTCACAGTTTCTGGAAGTTCCCTATCTACAATCCCTTCTCCCGGTACCCACAATAGTATTACTAAATTTTAAACACACTTCAATAATCCGAGATCTCCAGGAAAAGCATATAGAGCAAAAACAGCAGAATGGTGGCAGGGTGGTTTATTAAACCATTAAAAGGCAATTAAAGTTCTAAAAGTAGGCTTCATAAAGGAGAGCAAAATGTTACACATTCTACAGTGTTTTTCACTATTTCAGATATCCCAAATTGTTTTGCTACCAATTAACAACTTGAAAGTCAGCTATGGCTCAATTTATGACAGGCTTGTTTACAAATGAAACACAAGATACTTGGTTGACACTCCAGTGAAGGAATACTGCACTGGATGGAGGTATCAACTTTTGGAAGAGGCATTTAAATGATGTCCATCAACTTCTGGGTGTGTGTCAGACTCTCTTGTCAGGAGCAGTGTGAATATTTATTCACAACCTATCAACCTGTGCCTGACTGTTGACCATATTCTGCTATACTTTCAGGTCTTGCTTCATTTTCTAAGGAACCAAAGCAGCCTAAGATGGCTAAGAGCCTAGGACGTTGTCCTGAGGACACCTTTCAAGAACTATAGCCATCTTCCCTGAGTGATGTGTGGCTTCAGTTGGTAGAGTATACCTTTACTTTCACTAACTTCAGTTTTGCCAAGGTTCAAATGCTTAAAAATTCTGCTTGATGTCAAGGACCATCTCACGCTCAACTCTTCAGCTCTGTGCTGTCTATATCATGGGTGTGTTAATGAATAGATTTTACAAGTGAAACCAGAAGTGACTAGGTTATTGAAGAATAAGTGCAGCTTGATGTCACTGCTTTTGGCACATTTGCTGCCAAAAGATTGTTATACATTTTTGAAGATAAGAACAATACCACATTTCTCCATCATAAAATATTCAGACTTCCCTGCAGTCATCCTCACTAATGATCATCACTGAAATGAAACCAAAATGCTCCCAATTGTGACAATCTACTGGTCAAGTCAAGTCAAGTCAATTTTATTTCTATAGCACATTTAAAACAACTCTCGTTGACCAAAGTGCTTTACATTGGTGCAGGTACTAACGTGCTACAAACAGTGGTACATTGATCAACAATATATACATAGATACATACATACAGCGCTCCCTCAGATGACCTCAAGAAAGGCTTGAGAGTAGAAATGTTTTAAGTCTAGACTTAAAAGAGTCGATGGAGGGGGCAGTTCTGATGGGAAGAGGGATGCTGTTCCATAGTCTAGGAGCTGCAACCGCAAAAGCGCTGTCGCCCCTGAGCTTATGCGGGATGGTCAGTAACCCCAAGTCGTCCGATCTGAGGAACTTGGAGGTGGTATGGTGGGTAAGTAGATTTTTGATGTAGGTGGGGGCAAGCCCGTTAAGGGCTTTGTATGCATAAAGAAGGAGCTTGAAATTGATTCAGAACCGCACAGGTAGCTAGTGGAGAGAGGCCAGAATCGGGGTGATGTGGTCCCTTTTTCGGGTGCCCGTCAGGAGTCTCGCTGCGGCGTTTTGGACCAATTGCAGGCGGGACAGGGATGATTGGCTGATGCCAGTGTAAAGGGAGTTGCAGTAATCAAGGCGGGAGGAGATAAATGAGTGGATGATCTTTTCGAGGTCATCAAATTGGAGGAATTGTTTTATTTTAGCTATCGTCCGAAGCTGGAAGAAGCTAGCTTTTACCATGGCATTGACTTGTTTATCAAATTTCAACGCGGAGTCAAATATCACGCCAAGGTTTTTGACGTGAGCTTTGAGTAATGGGGTAAGGCTTCCAAGGCTGTCTGCTATCATTTTGATTGAGTCCGAGGGGCCGAGTAAGATGGCCTCAGACTTACTCTCGTTTAGTTGGAGGAAGTTCTGGTGTCAGCACTTAAATAAAAACCGTCGGCCCCATCTTAACTTTGTGGCTGTCAGTCCAAAAGTAACAAAGGACTAGACTGGATGTGATAGTTCACCAATAAAAATGATAATGCAGAGGCAAAATGCAGCAACATTCATGGTGGTGGAAATATGCAGATTTAATATAGTGTAGGTATATGGTCCAAGGCTCAACCATATAAAAACATAAGTGATAACAGATTGCGAACAATCAAGTGTTTCAGATATTTAAGGGTTGACAATAAAAAGCGTGATCTGCTAACAGTTCCTGGTGTGAACTAAAGTTAAAGGCTTTGATTCCTAACAACTTAATTGGAAGAAATTTCTGCTTTTTCAGATATCGAGCAATGTGCCAATTTAGAGTCAATGAAGGTTTCAAAATCTGAAAGCAGTGGTTTAGAGCTCAGTATCTATGCACATGCAGAAACTGACTGGGCTTTGCTCAGGAGCAGGACGTAGATAAGAAATAGTTGCGGGATAAAGGTAACTACATTATCTAACGCATGTCATTCTGCAATTATATCAGATACAGTAAAAAACAGCTAATTTGCAGTACCTTTTACAGAGGCAGGGTAAAGAAAATGTTCATAATGGCAACTAAATTGATATCAAAAGGAGTTTTAAAATAATACTTAAATTTTGGGGGAAAATACACCCATACCAACGCTTAAAATGTGGATTTCAAACATGTTGGACTTGAGGAAATGCGATTCCTCCTAATAGATAAATCAGACCAATTCTTAACGAGTTGGTCTCCATTTTATCGACTTTTTGGAAGCATATGGTGCAACAAAATCATAGAAACTAACTGTTTCAGGACTGGGTGAAGGATGGTCAAGAATATAAATAACGATCTCCTCAATTTCTTACTCTTTCTCTCTTTTTTTCTTTTCTTAACTTTTCCTCTTTCCCCCCTTTTTTCCTTTTCACACACCATATATCACACGTTTTTCTATCTTTTTTAAAAATCTATTCTCTCTTTTTCTCTTTCATTATTTAAAAAAATAATAAGCTGTACATAAAATGTAACATGTCAATATATATTAGGCAACAAAGCATTTTCCTCCCTACAGATAGACACAAAAAGCTGGAGTAACTCAGCGGGACTGCACCTCATTTCCTCACTGCAAGCAGGTTCTTATAGAACACAGAAAACTACAGCATATCAACTACAGGCCCTTTGGCTCACAATGTCTGTGCCAAAGATGATGCAAAGATCTACCCTTATCTGTCTGAACATAATCCAAAATCCTCCAGTCCCTGCATATTCATAAGCCTATCCAAAAGTCTCTTGAATCATGTATGCCTGTACCACCACCCTAGTAGAATGTTCCACTTAGCCTTGGCTTGGCCTCTACAACTGTCTGTGGCAATGAATACCACATATTCACCATCCTTTGGCTAAATACATTTCTCACCTCTTTTCTAAAGGTACATCCTTTTATTTTGAGGCTGTACCCTCCGGTCTTAGATTATCCCACTGGTGGAAATATCCTCTCCACATCCACTTTATCCATGTCTTTCACTAGTTGCTAGGATTCAATGAGATCCCCCCCCCTCCCCCTACCCCTACCCCCTCTCCTTCCCTCATCCTGCTAAACTCCAATGAGTATGGGGCCAGAGCCGTTAAACACTCGGGATCATTCTCGTAAACCTCCTCTGGACCCTCTCCAAAGTCAGCACATCCCTCATCAGATATGGGGCCCAAAACTGCTCACAATACATAGAAACATAGAAAATAGGTGCAGGAGTAGGCCATTCGAGCCTGCTCCGCCATTCAATATGATCATGGCTGATCAATATGATCATACCCCAAATGCGGTCTGACCAGGGCCTTGTAAAGCCTCAGCATTACATCCCTACTTTTATAGGGAGGTTGCACGGCAGTCGAGGTCACGACCCGTGACCCGTACTGTTCCCACGCAACGCCTTCTGGAGTACAAGAGGTGAACGTCAGGTAAGCACTTACTATATTTGCGGATGCCGGCTGCCGTAAAACTCCAAAGAAGAAGAAGCAGAAGCACTTACTATGGCTGCCAGTACAGCGGGCCCGTCTTCTGTCCCAGCATCCGGACTCCACGCTGACTGGTTCCACACTTGCAGACCCCGGGCCGCCTGTCCCTCCCGTGTGGGGGTCGGGGATGAATCACCCCGTGTGTGGGTCGCGGTCCGGGGGGGGGGGGGGGTGAATAACCTCGTGTGGTGGTGGGGGGTCCGAGGTTTGGGGGAGTGAATCACCCCGTGTGTGGGGTTAAATCACCCCGTGTGGTGGTGGGGGTCGGGGGGTGAATCACCCCATGTGTCGTGTGTGGGTCGGGGTCCGGGGGTCGGGTGGGTGAAACAGCCCGGTGAGGGGGTCGGGGTCCGGTGCTGGTGCAGCGCGGTCAGTGACTCTGGGTGGGTGGAGGGACCAGACTGTCCCCAACTCTGCTGCAGCTGACGGGGACGTTGCTGGGTTTATGGCCCCGTGTGTCCGCTGCCCAGAGCTGCGGCCACGCTCCACACGGCCCCGTGTGTGCGCTGCGGATCCACAGTGCTGCCGCACAGGGGGAGACGGTGCGGAGGGCGGCCGTGGCCGGACAGCACTGACCCCGGGGTGAGAGTGGGGGCTGTCCAGAGGGATGTACTCCTTCGGCCGCTTGCACCTTGGTGCTCGGGTTCAGAGCACTCAGTCATCCTCCAGCCCGGGCTGTCGTGGGCCGGGACTTGCCCTCAATCCGCCGGTACGCTGCTCAGTGAGCAGCAGTGATTTTGGTGGTTTTCTCTCAGTTACCCCAATTTCCACAAATTTTTACAGCGCAAATATTGACCATTGACCAAGAACGTACGTGTTTCGTGTGTTACTAGTGTATGCCGGAAGCTGCCTTGTACTCCAGAAGGATTGAGCTGCTCCGTGTGTCATGCCCTTTGACCTTACGAGCAACCCCCCATATTCTAGTCCTCCCGAAACGAATGCTAACATTAACATTTCTTACTCCCCATTCAACATGCAAATTAACCTTTTGGGAATCATGCACCAGCACTCCTATCCATTTACACCTCAAATTTAACCCTCCAACTCAACCCCTGCCACTCCACGTTATTAAATGAACTGCTGAAGAAAGCACACATCATAGTTCTCTTGATCTGGGAATTGTGCTACGAGACTAGAAATTGGTAGGTATCTCTTATGCCTGGGAAGTGGGATAGCATCTACAAATCAGTTCAGATTAAGCTACCAAAACATCTCTCCTCAGCGGCCTTACAACCCGAGAGTGTTATTTAAAATGTAGATGTCCAGCATTTAATATACACGAGCAGGACCATAGGCCGACCATGCAATATTGAAGGCGCAGCAAGTTAGTCAGCCCACCCCATTGATAGATTCACTGACTGATCGGCAAGCACGAACTCCAATTACAACGAACTCCAAGAACAACGAAGATAGACACCTATCGCGTCGAGATTCTTCTTCAGACTCGACCCGAAATGTCACCCATGCCTTCACTCCAGAGATGCTGCCTGTCCCACTGAGTTACTCCAGCATTTTGTGTCTATCTTCGGTGTAAACCGCATCTGCAGTTCCTTCCTACACAAGGACAACGGATGCAGGGATCGCCAGAACATATTTCATTACAGGCGGCAGGCCGAGCCCCCTCCATCAGCCAAGGCGAGAACATTCTCATGTCCTTACCCTGAGCAACACCCATGCAGCCACATGCGACCAGCAGCAACCAAAGATCATAGAGCAACGCCGCCGCCCCACGCACATCCATCGCATCGTCCGCCCCCTCTAGTATCTTTGGTCCGCCTCAGCAGAGGGCCTGAACGCGCAGCTGTCCTGATCTTTGCCTGAGAGCATTTCAATCAAATCATTTTCAATTAATTTCTTGTTCATTTCTAGAAGGTAAACCCATGATTATGTCAATTCTTTTTTAGCCGACTTAATGGTCTGTGAAAATAGACGTAATGCGATCTTCGAACGTTTCATTTTTTCAGGCACCTTGTCTCAGAAAGCTCCCAGAAAGGCGTGGTTGCCAAGGAAACGAGGCCCAGTTCAGTCTACCCGAGGTTTGTATTTTCACCAATTGCACCTTGCATTGAATGGTGCTGTTTAACGATTATTTAATGTAAGAACTAACGATTAAAGAATTTGCTAGTTCTTTATTAATATTGGTAACAATTTATAGCAACCATTAGCAGTGTTATGTGAACAGCAATAAGAGCTAAATCAGGCTTTCATGGTTCGGGGTGTCTGTGTGTGGAGTACTTTTGGGACAAAATCATAAATTGTATATTTATATCTTTCGGTTTTGCTGTTCGTAAATGCAATATCGGCTGTTATTAAATATTCAAGAGAATAATAATTCGTGTTGTGATTAATAGTAATTACTAACCAAAAGCAGTAAAATCTGAAGAAGGGTCTCGACCCGAAACGTCACCTATTCCTTCTCTCCGGAGATGCTACCTATCCCGCTCAGTTGCTCCAGCATTCTGTGTCTATCTTCAGCAGGAAAATAGTCTCTGTAAAAAGGCTTAATGTATTCAACCCCCCGGCCTCATATTTTCCTGGCTGTATTAATGCTATACAGCCATTTCTGGCCTTTTAAAAATCAAATTTAATCTCTCATTGGCATCTGTGCTGTCAACTATCTGGGTCCTGGGGGTTGGAATTCCATCAAATACTCCTTTTTCTCTGAAACTTGATTTTAAACTTTTCCTTTATTCCATAAAAATATTTTGCATGTGTTTCTTTGAACATTTGGTAAATCTCACTCCAAGCTCTTATTACTGGCTGAGACCAATTGTTCTTCCTGCAGTGTTTTGCTCTGGGGTGTTGGTCTTCAGATCTTTGCACCTCATTCTGGATGACGTTACTTTGTTTCCATATTTAATAAATTAAACGCACCCCTGTCTAGTTACTTTAGGGTTTTCATTGTCCTGGAGTTGAAAGTCTTTGCAAAATGTCTGCAAAAGCACAAAAGTGCTTCTTGAATTATTAATTGTATTAGAACTCAAATATCATTTCTCAATTTTCTGGTGATTTATTTTAAGTGTAATTTTCTTTTGCTGAGAATGCTGAGAAGGAACAAATGTATTGACCATGTTGACCTTGCATAATATTGGTCTATTCAAAAGAAGATTTCCTTCAGTTTCTCTGTCACTGCAGATCCTCTGGCCACTAGTACATCAGGAAGATTGTTTGTGTCCTCCTTAGTGAAGACGGATCCAAAGTATCTGTTCAACTGCCATATCTTTGTTCCCCATAATAAATTCACCCTTTTCAGTCTTCAAGGATCCAACTTTGGTCTTAACTAATTTTTTCCTCTTCACATACCTAAAGAAGCTTTGACTAAACTTTTACTAAGAGGAAAAAATTAGTTAAAACCAAAGTTGGACCAAGAGGAAAAAATTAGTTAAGACCAAAGTTGGACCCTTGAAGACCGAAAAAGGTGAATTTATTATGGGGAACAAGGAAATGGCAGATGAGTTGAACAGGTACTTTGGATCTGTCTTCACTAAGGAGGACACAAACAATCTTCCTGATATAGTAGTGGCCAGAGGATCTGGGGTGAAGGAGGAACTGAAGGAAATCCACATTTGGCAGAAAATGGTGTTGGATAGACTGATGGTCTGCATCCCAGGGTACTTAAGGAAGTGGCTCTAGAAATCGTGGATGCATTGGTGATAATTTTCCAATGTTCTATAGACTCAGGATCAGTTCCTGTGGATTGGAGGGTAGCTAATGTTATCCCACCTTTTAAGAAAGGCGGGAGAGAGAAAACAGGGATTTATAGACCAGTTAGCCTGACATCGGTGGTGGGGAAGATTCTGGAGTCTATTATAAAAGATGAGATAGCCGAACAATTGGATAGAAGTAACAGGATCGGTCCGAGTCAGCATGGATTTACGAAGGGGAAATCATTCTTGACTAATCTTCTGGAATTTTTTGAAGATGTAACTAGGAAAATGGACAAGGGAGAGCCAGTGGATGTAGTGTAGTCTGAAGAAGGGTTTCGGCCCAAAACGTTGCCTATTTCCTTCGCTCCATAGATGCTGCTGCACCCGCTGAGTTTCTCCAGCATTTTTGTGTACCTTCGATTTTCCAGCATCTGCAGTTCCTTCTTTAACAGTGGATGTAGTGTACCTGGACTTTCAGAAAGCATTTGATAAGGTCCCACATAGGAGATTAGTGGGCAAAATTAGGGCACATGGTATTGGGGGTAGAGTGCTGACATGGATAGAGAAGTGGTTGGCAGACAGGAAACAAAGAGTAAGGATTAACAGGTCCCTTTCAGAATGGGAATCTCATTGAAACATATAAGATTGTTAAGGGTTTGGACACGCTAGAGGCAGGAAACGTGTTCCCGATGTTGGGGGAGTCCAGAACCAGGGGCCACAGTTTAAGAATAAGGAGTAAGCCATTTAGAATGGAGACGAGGAAACACTTTTTCTCGCAGAGAGTGGTGAGTCTGTGGAATTCTCTGCCTCGGGCGGTGGAGGCAGGTTTTCTGGATGCTTTCAAGAGAGAGCTAGATAGGGCTCTTAAAATTAGCAGAGTCAGGGGATGGGGAGAAGGCAGGAACGGGGTACTGATTGGGGATGATCAGCCATGATCACATTGAATGGCGGTGCTGGCTCGAAGGGCCGAATGGCCTACTCCTGCACCTATTGTCTATTGTCTCCTTTATATTCTTGGCTAGCTTATCTTTGTACCTCATCTTTTCTCCCTGTATTGCCTTTTTAGTTATCTTCTGTTGCTCTTTAAACGTTACCCAATCCTCTGGCTTCCCACTCATCTTTGCTATGTTGTACTTCTCTTTTATTTTTATACTGTCCCTGACTTCCCTTGTCCGCCACGGCCGCCCCTTACTCCCCTTGAATCTTTCTTCCTCTTTGGAATGAACTGATCCTGTTTCTGTATTTTTCCCAGAAATACCTGCCATTGTTGTTCCACTGTCATCCCTGCTAGGGTATCTTTCCAGTCAACTTTGGCCAGCTCCTCCCTCATGGCCCCATAGACCCCTTTGTTCAACTGTAATACTTACACCTCCGATTTACCCTTCTCCCTCTCAATACCCATGATGGACCCTGTTCACTACATTTTGCAATCTTCTTTTGTTCCTGGGCATGCCAAACTAGGCCGCGATATAACCAGTAATATGCCCTCTACTGTACACCTATAGAAGTTCAAGAGAGCATTTGTTAACATACCAAATCTCCTTAGTCGTCTAGGGAAGTAGATAAGCTTTCTTTATGATTACATCGATGTTCTGGGTCCAGGACAGATCTTCCGAAATATGCACGTCCAGCAATGTAAAGTTTTTAAATGAAGACAGGTTTGTGGATCCTCAGCCTTTAACTTTTAAAATCAACAATCAGTTCCTTGGTTTTACTGACGTTGAGAGCAAGGTTGTTGTTTTGGCACCATTTTGTCAGTCGATCGATCTCCACCCTATACTCTGACTTATAGTCCATAGTTTGTCCAACAACAGTGGTGTCGTCGGCGGATTTGAAGATGGAGCTGGAAATGTGTCTGCCTACACAGTCATGGGTATAGAGTGAGTAGAGTAGGGGGCTGAGCACACAGCCTTGAGGTGCTCCATTGCTGATGGTTATCAAGGAGGGTGTTGCTGCCAATTCATATTGATTGTGTTCTGTTGATGAGGATCCAGTTACAGAGGGATGGGCAGAGACCCAGTTCCGTGAGCTTGTTAACCAGCTTGGAGGGGATGATGATGTTGGAACGCTGAGCTGTAGTTTATGAACAACAGCCTGATAAATGTGTTTTTATTGTCCAAGTGGTCCAGTGCTGCAAGACTGTATCCTCTGTTGACCTGTTATGGTGGTAGGCAAATTATAATGGGTCGAGGTTCTTGTCGAAGTTGATATGCACCATAAGCAACCTCTCAAAACACTTCACCATGGACATTAGTGCCACTGGTCAGTAGTCATTGTGGCATGTTACCTTACTCTTATCTAAAAATACATAGGAGGAAAACAGGTCACAGAAGTGCCTGAGATTTTAATTTTATTTCTCTGTTGACTCTCTGATTAGTTCCTGCCTTTCCAAGTGAAAATTTAACCTCTCAGAATCTTTTCCACATTTTTCCTTACCATTGATGTTAGGCTAATAAGTCTGTGTTATCAGGCTTTTCCCTGCTGCCTTTCCGTTGAACCTGAGACTCTGGCGTTGTAAGGCAGCAATTCTACCGCTGCGCCACAGTCATTAGTGTTTTTCAGTTATTTGTTTCCCTTTCTCTCGTTATTCAGCTCTTGATATCCATGGTTCTCTGTACTTGTTACCCCTCTCTTTTCTGAAGGGTCTCGACCCGAAACGTCACCCATTCCTTCTCTCCAGCATTTGTGTCTACCCCTCCCTTTTACCCTTACAGAAACATTTTGACCTTGAACTCTTACTATTTCTTCTTTGTTTGCTTCACACTGTGCAGATATAGACACGCATGCAAGTAGATGCTCCCAATCTACCTTTGCCTTTGCCCTTGTGTTAATAAAATTTACCTTACCTCAATTTAAAGCCTTGATTCCATTCCTTTCTTTAAGTATATGGAGTAATGGTCACTATCTCCAAAATGTGTTTTTTTTACTGACAGTCCATCCACTCCCTTCATTTGGCTACCTGCATACTCCAATATCAGGTCCAGTTTATGGCACAAATGGTCTGGCACTAGAGGCCTGTAAGGGTGGTGGAAAAAGAGTTAAGAGATTCAACATAGAACAGTATGGCACAGGAACAGTCCTTCAGCTCACAATGTCTATGTTGAACATGAAAAGATCAACTCTTATCTGCCTGCACATAATCCATGCTCCTTCATTCCCTGTATATCCATATGCCTATCCAAAGGTCTCATAAATGTCACTATCGTATCTGCCTCCACCGTCACTCCTGGCACCCACCACGCACAAAAGGGGAAAACAAGTGCCTCGCACATCTTTCAACTATGCCCCTCTCACCTTAAACCTATGCCCTCTATGATTTGATTTTTCCATCCTGGGAAATGATTCTAACTGCCCATATACTTCTAACAGGTCTCCCTGCTCCGTCCACCATTCCAGAGAAAATCCAAGTCTGTCCAACACTCCCTATAAGCTAGTACCTCGTAATCGAGGCATCATTCTGCTCTGCACCCTTTACAAAACTTCCAGTACTTCCTTTTATGGGGCAACCAGAACTGCACAATACTCCAAATGCAGCCTAACCAAAGTCCTTTAAAGCTGCACCATGACTTCCTGACTTTTATACTCAATGTCTTGACCAATGAAAGCTGGTCACAGACATCCAGCCTGAATATTGTCCATCCACCACAATGCTCAGTAAGCCAGTTTTACTTCAATAAGACTAACATTGCATGACAGATTCAGTTGGAAGCCAATGGTAATACCAATTTTTAATTGTGAAAAATGTAAAGAAAATGGGAGGGAGCATGGGAGAGGAATGAAACAGTGGAGGTTCAATGATTGGACAGAATGATCTTCGTGGACTTCGGGTGGCGTCATGTTAGACTAACAGACGTGCACCCAGCTCCTCTCTCGAAAAACTTCACGATTTATCGTGTAAAACGGGTCCGAAAATCGGGATTGTTTTTAAAAACCTTACCGGAGCTTCTGGTTACCGCGCTGATGACGTCATCGTTAAACGCGATGTTTTAAACGGTGGTTTGAAGCCCTTTAAATGAGTAAATTGAGTCCAGCTGTGAGCCCTCAGAGAGCTGTGAATAAGCTGTCGAAAAAGTTTGAGGCAGAAGTTACCTCTGAAGTCTCTGAAGTGGCTGCAGAAATGGATACAAGATCTAAGAAAGACTTTGATGACTTGAAGAAATCAATGAAAAATTTGAAAGATGAGATCTCGGATAATAGGGTGGAAGATAAGAAGGAAATGAAGGAAAACTCGGCAAAATTGATGGAAGGAATGGAGAAGATGATGAAGGATTTAAATGCTGGTAACCAGAAGAATATGACGGATTTACTGGACATTATGAATAAACGAATTGATGAGGTGAAAGATGGACTATCAGAGAAAATGGATAAGATGGATGTAATTACTACGGATAAGTTCACGGCTGTACTTGAAACAGTAGCTGCAAGTATGCACACAATTACGGAATTGGAGAAAAATACGGCTCGACTGGTTGAAGACATGGCGAAATTGAGGCAAGAACATGAGCAAATGAGGCGAGAAAACGAACAAGCATCACTACAAATGGGGACTCAACTAGAGAAAGTCTCATTCAAATGCCTGGACCTGGAAGCTCGCTCTAGACGCCAGAATCTGAGAATTCTTGGTGTTTCAGAGGGGGCAGAAGGGGAACAGGTACGTGAATTTGCCATGGGCTTGCTGAAACAACTGTTGAATCTTTCCAAGGAACCGAAAATCGAAGTGGCTCATCGTGTCCCAAGATTCGGAAAAAGATCTGATGCGGGAAAAGCTTATCCACGACATATTATAGTGAAATTTCGAGATACTGCAGAACTGGAATACGTTATGAGTAAAATCAAATATGGTGTACAATTGCGGCTGGACAAGGACACTATTAAGATATTCAGGGACTACCCACATGAAATTGTGCAAAAAAGAAACAAATTTGATAAGGTTAAAGATCTTTTAAGAGGGAGAGAAGGGGTCAGATTTGGGGTTTTTTATCCCGCGAAAATGCGTATTTCCTTTAATGGTCTTGAAAAATCATTTGTTAAGCCTGAAGACGCTTTCAAATATGCCCAAACGATTGTTGAAAAACAGAAATAAAAGGGAGCTTTGGCAGATCCGAATAATTCTCAGCTATGTTTTGTCTGGGGATAGTTACACTGTTATCTCTGGAATGTTGAATCAAGGACATTTTCTGTTCAAAACGTGTAAACAGCTTTACAGCTGGAATATGAATTAGAAAATAATTGCTTATTGATTAAAATGTTATAACCAATTGTAAGAACTTACCCTATTAACAACTTTAAAAGTTATGCAGGTTAGATTAGAATACTAACAAAAAAAATAAAAAATAAAAATAATGAACTAACATACTAATATGAATTTTTAATAAATTGTAACCTTGTCTATAAGCGGGAGGAAGGGATGAGAAACGAGCTCCTGGCTTATGTCCAGGAGCACGTCTCGTTAACCCCTTCAACCAACAGTTGATTCTTATTGAAATCAAAAATATTGGTTTAATAATTAAACTCTGATATATATATATGTTATAAGGAAATATCAGGGTAAAATTGTATTATACATCTGAATGTGAGGCCTCGTTTTAATATTTTAATATGTTATGATTAACTAAGAGAGCGGAGCTAGTTGAGTAACAACGCAATGGAAGTCAAAATAAGGTTTTTTCCCACCTACAGGTGGGTCACTCGCTACAGTGCCGACTATAGACACTGTAGCCTCACTTTTTTAGTTTTTTTTTTATCACATAAAATCACTTGTTTGTGTTTTGTGTTTAGTGATAAGAGTAATATGGACAAACCAACAAAAGTTAATAATTCAAAAACTCCCCCAATACCTAAAGACCTGGGACATGGACGCACCACAAGATTCAAAGGTACTATAATTATTCAAAATGCATGACACCACACAAAAGAACCTAGGAGGAATCTCATTTTGTAGTTGGAATATAAGAGGTATTAACGAACCTATCAAAAGGGGTAAGATATTAGCTCAGCTAAAAATGTATAATTCTGACATTACCTTCCTACAAGAAACACACCTAAAACCTCAGGACCAAGTTAGGCTGAGGGCGAAATGGATAGGTCAAACATACCACTCTTCATTCACTTCAAAATCTAGAGGCACGTCAATTATCATAAGAAAAGGTATACCATTTAAAGCAAAGAATATTATAACAGATATAGAAGGGAGATACCTAATAGTTAATGGAGAAATCCATGACACTCCACTTACTTTGGTAAATATATATGCCCCTAACTTTGATAACCCCCACTTTTTCAATAAAATCTTCAATATAATTGCAGAGTCAAACTATCAAAATGTTATAATAGGCGGAGACTTTAACTGTGTTTTAGATCCGTACTTAGATAAATCAAGTCAAAAACAGAGAGGGAATATGAAATCGAAAACTGGGGAACTCCTCAATACCTACGTAAATAACACTAATATAGCAGATGTTTGGAGAATTGTGAATCCAACTGGCAGGGAATATTCGTTTTACTCAATGGTACATAAGACATACTCACGTATAGACTACTTTCTGCTGGATACAAAATTAATCCCCCAAACATCTAATGCAATATACCATACAAATTCAATTTCAGACCATTCTCCACTAACTTTCTTTTTAAAACTGGAAGGATTGTCTAAGAATAATTCATTCTGGAGATTTAACTCTCAAATTTTAAAAGATCCACAAGCGAGTATATATTTAAAAGAACAAATGGAGGTCTTTTTTCAAACAAATGATACTTCAGATATATCGCCTACTTTACTTTGGGAATCTTTTAAAGCATACATTAGGGGTATTATAATTTCATATCAAGCTTTTCAAAATAAAAAGAATAAGAATGAACAAAGACAGTTAGAAGAACTTATTAGACAAATGGATATAGATAATGCTAAAGATCCATCAATAGATTAACATAATAAAATAATAATTTTAAAATTTAAATTAAATAAATTATTATCTGCCAAACTTATAAGACTTTTTCAAATTACAAAACAAGAGCACTTTGAATTTGGGGATAAACCGCATAAACTTTTGGCTCGCCAGCTAAAAAAACGAGAAAAGGAACATACTATACCAAAGATCAAATCAGATAAAGGGGAATTATTAACAACACCGAAGGATATTAATAAAAGATTTGCGCAATTTTACGAGAATTTGTATACATCTAAAACGATAATTGATTCCAATAATATCACAAAGTTCTTGGATACCTGCAATCTTCCAAAGTTAGAGCTGAAGGAACAAGAGGAACTGGGTGCACAAATCTCAATTAAGGAATTAGAAGATACAATAAACTCACTAAAAAATGGAAAAACACCAGGCCCTGATGGATTTACTAATGAATTTTATAATAGCTTTTATGATAAAATAATACCAAGATTACAAAAAATGTACCAATACGCTTTAAAAAAACGAATACTACCTGATACATTAGCGGAATCAACGATTATATTAATACCTAAGAAAAATAAAGATTTAGAAGAACCTGGCTCATATAGAGCTATAGCATTGTTAAACACAGATCAAAAAATATTAGCGAAAACATTAGCTAGAAGATTAAGTAAATACATTAGTAAATTAATAAACCCAGATCAGACAGGGTTTATCCCTAAGAGATACTCTTCTAATAATATGAGACGTCTACTCAACATAATGCACTCACACAAATCTGAAGATCAAGAATTATCAATTATTTCGCTGGATGCTGAAAAAGCATTTGATCAAGTAGAATGGAATTATATGGATAAAGTATTACAAAAATTTCAACTGGGAGAGAATTTTATTTTATGGATTAAGTTACTATATAACAAACCTACAGCTAGAATACTTACTAATAACATATTATCCTCGAAATTTCAACTATCAAGGGGAAATAGACAAGGATGCTCATTATCACCACAGCTGTTTGCTCTCATTATTGAACCGCTAGCAGAAAAAATTAGAATACACCCTGATATTCATGGATATAATACTAAAGACTCATATAATAAAATATCTTTATACGCGGATGATATATTATTGTATATTACAAAACCTCAAATCACTATACCAAATATATTAAATTTAATTGAAGACTTCGGATCTTTTTCTGGATATAGAATAAATTGGAATAAAAGTGAAATTATGTCAATAAAACCGAAAGATTCAACACATCTTTTAAAATTCCCTTTTAAAATAGCTACAGAAAAATTTAAATATTTGGGAATCGAAATTACCAGAACATATCAAGGTATGTTCACGGCAAATTTTGACCCCTTACTTAATAAACTGAATACATTAATTAAATTCTGGAAAACGCTCCCGATGTCTTTAATAGGCCGAATAAACGCAATAAAAATGATCTTTTTACCACAAATTTTATACCTATTTCAATCAATTCCTATATACTTACCTAAGAAGTTTTTAAAAAAACTCGACTCAGATATCACTAATTTTATATGGGACTATAAATCACATAGAATACAAAAAAACCATCTGAATAAATCTAAAGTATTGGGGGGTCTAGCACTACCTAATTTTATGTATTATTATTGGTCAGTAAATATTAAAAACATGATTCAACTGATGGATAACTCCGCCCAGCAAGTAGACTGGATTGTAATGGAGAAAGAGGATTGCTCCTCTAGAAACATTGGAGCGATCCTCCTCTCTCCAATGAAATTGAATAACATAAACTATAATACGAACCCAATTATTCATAGTACAATCCGTATTTGGAAACAAATAAAACAAAATTTAAAATTAAGAAACTTATCACTTTTATTACCTATAGTCAATAACCCTTCGTTTAGTCCTTCTATTATAGATAAAGCTTATACACAATGGGATAGACTAGGAATTAAAACGCTTGGTGACTTGTATGAAACTGGAAAATTACTTTCATTTCAACAATTACAAATAAAATATAAACTCGGAAATAATCAATATTTTAAATACTTTCAAATATGCGACTATTTGAAAAAATATACAAAAGATCATCATAATAACCCAGCAGATGTACTGGACGAGGCAATGCAGATAAAAGCGGAATCAGCAAACTTAATATCATATTTGTACAATATTATCTTAAATGCACAAATACCATCTACGGAGGGTATCAGAAGAGACTGGGAACAAGAGTTAGCTATTAAAATTTCAAAGGAAAGTTGGAATGAATACTTATTAAAAGTGCATAAATGCTCGATTAATGTAAGACACACTTTAATACAATTTAAAATTTTACATAGATTATATTATTCGAAAACTAAAATTCATAAAATTTTCCCAAACGTATCATCTATTTGTGATAAATGTCAATCCCAAGAAGCAACTATAGCGCACTCATTTGTCTTCTGTACAAAAATTCAAAAATTTTGGAATGAAATTTTTGAAATCTTTACAAAGTTATTTAAAACAAGACTGATACCCAAAGCAGAATGGATTATCTTCGGAATAACGGAAGATGATCCAGAACTAAATGTGTTTCAAAAGAAATTAATGGACTATGGGTTAATAACTGGAAAAAAGCTAATTCTAAAATTTTGGAAGAAGGCTCCAATACCAACTATAAATATGTGGATTTCAAATATGTTTGAAACATTACACCTTGAAGAGATAAGACTCCTCCTAGCAGGTAAACCAGATCACTTCCACCTGACGTGGTCTGCATTTATAGAATTATTACAAACATAGGGTGCAAAAGTACTTTAAAAAAATAAAAAATTGAGGTCGGGTAAGGGGGGATGATAGTTGAAGAGTTGGTATGTCCTATTTACGTGATGCTCAAAAAAAAACATTTGTTTCTCTTTTTTTTCTCTTTCTCTTTTCTTTTCTTAGGGCCTATTTCTTAACTCTTTTTCTTTTTGTTTTCAATTTCGCTCTTATAGGGTCTTCGTCCTTTTTTGTTGTTACATTTTCTACACTTTTCTACACTTGCACTTTTTCCTTCACTTTCTTCTCTCTTTCAATCTTTTCTTTTTCTAGTGTAAAAAAATAAATAAAGGGAGTACATTAATTGTAAGAAGATATAAATGACGAGTATTAATGTATGTGGTTGTAATGTAATGTACTTCTAATAAATAAAAATTAAAAAAAAAAAAAAAGAATGAACTTCGTTAATAGATAGTTGAAGTTATGTTGTAGATTAATATACTATGTAGGCAACTGAACTTAGTTTAGTTTAGAAATACAGCAAAGAAACAGGCTCTTTTTCTCTATCTCATTTTCTCATCTACTCCTTACACACTAGGGGCAAGTTTTACAGAGGGCAATTTACCTACAAATCCCATGTCTTTGGGAGTGGGAGGAAATTAACGCAGTTTCCCACACAGACAGCACCCGAGGTCAGGATCGAACTTGGTCAATGCCACTGTGTGGCAGCAGCTCTACCAGCTGTGCGTGCCACTGTGCAACCCTAATGGTGAAGAATGCGGAGGGTTCTAGGCCCCGATCGCAGGTGAACAAAGAGGAAGATGACTGAACTTTATTGTTTTCCATCACAGTGATTCCGCTGGATGTTTATCTTAAATTCAATTGTGTATTGTGTTCTTTTTATTCGTATGGCTGTATGGTAGCGCAAATGTATTAATTGGTGCATGTGGCAATAAATGTGAACTTGAACTTAATAAAATTAATTTTAATTTTAGTAGTGACATTTATGGTGCTGAAATATTGTAATTTGATTGTTAGTAACTGATAAGACTAAGTATAATAATGATACACATCTTCTGACTTGCTCTTGCAGCCACAGTATTTATAACTGGTTTTCTTGAATCCTGATCAATGGTGACCCTCAGAATGTTCTTGGTGGTGTGACAGCGCCCTCTCCCTTGGATGTCACTCTAATCCCTATCACTGGCTGACTGACCATTATTAGTTACAGCTGGGGCCAATTAGCTGATATTTGTTGGCTACTTGAACCTATAAAACCCAGACAATCCAGCCATTAACAGACGGAAGAGGGACGGAAGAAGGAAGAGGGACGGAAGAAGGAAGAGAGACGGAAGAAGGAATAGAGACAAAAGAAGGAAGAGAGACAAAAGAAGGAAGAGAGACAAAAGAAGGAAGAGAGACAAAATGGGACACCTCCCTGCTAGCTGTGGTTCTCTGTCGCATGTTCGAGGAAGACTGAGCCACTAAGACAAATCCGAGACCACCAGTGCCACTTTGTGATCAGGACTGGGTTGCCAGGGAGAAACCCTAAACACACAGCGCTTCTACTAAGGCTAACACTGAGTGGCTGGGGCAAGCCTGAGATGCCAGAACCTCTTTCTGACCACAGACAATGAGGGACTGTGCCCACACACACACACACAGAGGCAAAGACTTGCCGTCAGGATAATCCAGAGACGACCAGCGCTGCCTCTTCAAGCCGAAAGCTGAGCCGCCAGGAAGAAACCTGAGGTCGCCAGCTCCTCCTCTCGAGGCAAGGGTGAACTGCATGAAGAAGCCTAAGATCACCACGCCTCCTCCTTTGATGACCAGCACAAGCTGCTGGGACAATCCTGAGATCGCCAGGGTCATCACACATGTGCTCTGACGGCAAGGGAAGCGCAGCGCCCTCAATGCGTCCTGGACTTTCTTATCACTGTAAATAAAATATATCACGTGAGTTCATCGTAGTGTCGGTGTGGTCATTTCCGAACCGAGCGTCATCCCCGATGCCACAGTGGGTATTAGATGATGGGAATGCCATTGAACGTCAAGGTTAGTGGTGTACTGTCCTACTGGAGTTGTTCAATCACGTCACTTGTAAAGGTCATTGATGATGTGGCTGTGAATAGTTAGGCTTCGGACAATGTTGTGAGAGAAACTCACCAGAGTCTGCGGCTGGGATTGGTGAGCAGAGTAATGGTGACTTTTCCACTTGGTAGCACTGTCGACTTCACTTTCTGCACTTTGCTAATAATAAGAGCAGACTCACTGGATGGTAAATAATTGGATTGGATTTGTCCTTTTTGTAGATATATGCTTGGGCAATTTTTTCTAAATTGTCAGGTAGAAGTCAGTATTGAAACTGCTGGAACTGCTAGGCTAGAAGTACAGTCAGTTCTGGTGCGCAAGTCTGCTGTAAAACACTGGAGAGTTGTTTTGTCTTGCAGACTATGCTTTATCCAAATCCCTCAGCCATTCTTTAACGTCACTGGGAATTAACTGAATTGGTCCATCTCTGAAGCTGAGTATTTCTTGGTCAGCATCCTTCAGGAAGTTACTATCCTGCAGCTCAAGTGTACAGGAAGAGAGGAAATAGATGTTGACCAGACGGTCTATAAAGAGCAGACATGTGGATCAGGATCATTTTACTAACGCTAGTTTGATAAAGTTATACAAGAATAAACGAGATGGTTTGTAGGTTTTTTTTTTAAATTATTTTTTACGAGGTGTTAATAAGGGATTGGGGCTCACTGTAAAATAACATCAACGGAAGTCGATAATCCTTTCGCCACCTTAGGTGGCTACTTGTCTTTAAGGTACCTGCTTTTAGATACCTTAATTTCACTTTTTTTTTAAAATCACTTAATTAATTGTAAATCACAACTTTTCTTGCTTTATCTAAGGCACTTTTGGAGATGGAGATGTAATGTAAACTTAAAAATTTGGAATGACCACCCAACGTCCAGAACACGGAGGTATTTGTTTGCACCATATGTTTCAAGAACATCACTTTGATATACAATGCAGGACGATAGGCAAATAAAGAATGGAGGAATCACATTCTGTAGTTGGAATATAAGGGGTGCCAATGAACCAATAAAGAGGGGTAAAATTTTTGCTCACCTAAAATCTTTGAAAAGCGACATAATCTACTTGCAAGAAACTCACATGAAACAGGAAACACAAATGAGATTAAAGGCGAAGTGGATAGGCCAAACATATTATTCGTCATTTACTTCTAAATCTAGAGGTACGGCTATTCTTATTCGAAAAGGTATACCGTTCAAATTAAAGTATACTATATCAGATAAAGAGGGAAGGTATATTATAGTTTCGGGAGAAATTTATGCTACCCCAATAACTATGGTAAATATTTACGCTCCGAATTTTGATAACCCTCAATTTTTTGAGAAAATTATAGATATAATACTGGAGTTTAATTATCAAAATGTCATAATAGGAGGGGATTTTAATTGTGTTTTAGATCCTTACTTAGACAAATCAGCAAAACAAAGAAGGAGTAATACAAAATCTAAGACTAGTGAATTTCTAAATACATATATAAAAAATACTAACATAACAGATGTATGGAGATCTGCTAACCCAGCAGGAAGGGAATACTCGTTTTACTCTTCGGTACATAAAACATACTCAAGAATTGATTATTTTTTAGTGGATAGGAAATTAATGCCATATATAATTAACCCAACTTACCATATTAGTAGTATTTCTGATCACTCTCCATTGACTTTTTTAGTAAAATTTGAAGGAATGCCGGGGAAACATTTTTTTTGGAGGTTTAACACATATATATTAAATGACCTACAGGGTTATCAATATTTGAAACAACAAATGATATCATTTTTTGAGATAAATGATACACCAGGTACCTCACCTTCTTTAATATGGGAAACTTTTAAAGCATTTATTAGAGGAATTATAATTTCATATGAAATTTTTCAAAATAAGAAGAATAAAACTGAACAGATGCTGTTAGAACAAGAAATAAGACAGTTAGAGTTAGATAATGCTAAAGATCCCACTATAGATAAACATAATAAGATAATACTACTGAAATTTAAACTTAACCGAATTCTCTCGGCAAGAGTAATAAGATTATTCCAAATTACAAAACAGGAACATTTTGAGTTTGGTGACAAACCACATAAGCTGTTGGCGCGTCAATTGAAAAAACAGGAAAAGGAAAATACTATAAATAAAATTAAATCTGAGAATGGTGAATTACTAATACTACCTAAAGATATCAATAAAAGATTTGTTCAATTTTATCAGAATTTATACACATCAAAAACCAAAACAGAAGATAGTAAAATTACAAACTTTTTAGATAAATGTAATCTACCAAAACTTGACCTTTTGGAACAAGAAGAACTAGGAGCGCAAATTACAATCGAAGAAATAGGTGAAACAATAAAATTGCTGAAAAATGGTAAGACACCGGGACCAGATGGTTTTAGTAATGAATTTTATAAAAAATTTCATGAGATAACGACCCCCTATCTATTTAATTTATATACTCACGTTTTTAAAGAAAATAAATTACCTGAAACATTAGCAGAATCAACTATTACGCTTATTCCAAAGAAAGATAAAGATCTAGAGGAACCGGGTTCATATAGAGCTATATCACTTCTAAATACCGACCAGAAAATTCTAGCAAAGACCTTAGCTAGAAGACTAAGCAAATATATTAGTAAATTGATAAACCCTGATCAAACGGGGTTTATACCCAAAAGATATTCATTTAATAATTTGAGACGCCTGTTTAATATAATGTACTCACATAAAAAGGAAGAAAAAGACTTAGCAATTATTTCTTTGGACGCAGAGAAAGCATTTGATCAGGTAGAATGGCAGTATTTATACATAGTATTACAAAAATTTAATATGGGAGAGAATTTTATTGCATGGGTGAAATTATTATATGATAAACCGATGGCAAGAATATTAACTAACAGCATGTTATCTCAAAAATTTCAATTATCAAGGGGTAATAGGCAGGGATGTGCTTTATCACCCCTGCTATTTGCCCTTATGATAGAACCTCTGGCTGAAAGTATAAGAAGCCATCTGAATATTCAGGGTTATAATACTAGGGACTCAAATAATAAAATTTCATTGTATGCAGACGATATTTTGTTATATATAACAAATTCACAAACGAGTATACCAAATTTATTAAATTTAATAGAGGAATTTGGGTCCTTTTCAGGATATAGAATAAATTGGAACAAAAGTGAAATTATGACGTTAAAACCTCAAGAATCCACACACTTATTGAAATTTCCCTTTAAAATAGCAACAGAAAAATTCAAATATCTGGGTATACAGATTACTAGAAAACATAAAGCTTTATTCAACGCTAATTTTATACCCTTAATAAATAAACTTAATATAATGATAAAATTTTGGAAAACACTCCCTTTATCATTAATAGGCAGAATAAATGCTATTAAAATGAGCTTCTTACCACAGTTATTATACTTATTTCAATCTATACCAGTATATGTACCAAAATATTTCTTCTCTAAACTGAATGCTAATATTACTAATTTTGTTTGGGATTACAAATCACATAGAATTAAAAAAGAACACTTATGTAAACCAAAAGATGTCGGGGGACTTTCACTCCCTAATTTTTTGTATTACTATTGGGCAATACATATTAAGAATATAATTTACTGGTTGGATAGTTCAACTCAACAAACAGAATGGATAAAAATGGAGAAAGATGATTGTTATCCTTGTAATATAGGAACAATCCTCTTCTCCCCGAAAAAAATGAACAATACAATATATAAGAAAAACCCAATTATACAAGATACAATAAGAATATGGAAACAAATAAAACTAGCCTTAAAATTAAGAAACCTATCATTGTTAACACCGATAGCGAATAATCCTTTATTTAAACCATCTATGATGGATAAAATATATAATCAATGGGAAAGTTTAGGAATTAAAAGGATCGGGGATATGTATGAAATGGGAGATTTACTATCATTTCAACAATTACAATTAAAATTTAAACTGAAAAACACTCATTATTTTAAATATTTTCAGATTTGTAATTTTTTGAAGACATACATACAGGGATATCAAAAAAGAACTCCTGATTTACTAGAAGAAGTAATGAATATAAAAGCTGATACACAAAAATTAATAGCATATTTATATAATAGTATCTTAAATATAGATTTACCTGTGACTGAGGTAATTAGAGAAGAGTGGGAACGGGAATTATTGATAAAAATTACGAAGGCTACATGGGAAAAGTATTTGACATACATTCACAAGTGTTCGATTAACGCAAGACATAATCTAATCCAATTTAAAATTTTACATAGATTATATTACTCAAAAACAAGATTAAATAAAT
The DNA here is from genome assembly GCA_038087875.1 of Malacoraja senta. NCBI lineage: Eukaryota > Metazoa > Chordata > Chondrichthyes > Rajiformes > Rajidae > Malacoraja > Malacoraja senta. The sequence continues at coordinate 96,990 of JAXLNO010000305.1, read as the reverse complement.
TTTATCCAAATATATCGCCCATTTGCGATAAATGTTTAATCCAAGAAGCAACTATAACACACTCTTTTGTTTCTTGTATAAAACTTCATGGATTTTGGAGTGATATTTTCGAAATATTTACAAAATTATTTAAGACAAAAATGGAACCCAATAATGAATTGATTATATTTGGGGTAATGGAAGACGGGAACAAATTGAGCTCATCTCAAAAGTCAATTTTTAATTATGGTTTAATAATAGCAAAAAAATTAATATTGAAATTTTGGAAAAATACACCAATACCAACGCTCAAAATGTGGATTGCAAGTATGTTGGATACCGCACATCTTGAGGAAATGCGATTCCTCCTAATAGATAAATTTGACCAATTCATAACGAGTTGGTCTCCATTTGTCGTCTTTTTGGAAACGTATGGTGCAAAACAGGTGTAAAAGCTAATCCGTGACTGCGGATGGTCAAGATTATAAATGATCTCCTTCTATTTTCTTTTCTTCTTTTCTTTTCATCTATTCTCTTTCTTCTATTTTCTATGTCTCAACTTTCTTATTTCATTCTTTATTTTTCTTTTTCACACACTATATATCTCACATTTTTCTATTTTTAATTTTTAAAAAAAAAGAAGAAAAAAAAAAAAAAAAAAGAGCAGACATGTGGATCAGGAAATCCCATTATTAAATATTGGAGACTCCAGTGCTGGAGGAACTCGGCAGTTCTGCAGTATCTGTGGAAGGACATTTGTCGACGTTTTATGTGGAGACCCATTCTCTGGAAATTTTGTTTTGAACACTATTGGAAGAGAGGTTACCCTGGAGATTGCAGCTGGCCTGAAGGACATAGAGCATGAGTAACTCTGCTGTACAGGGAAGAGAAAGGTTACGAGAGCCACAGCTACAGGGATTCTTTAGTCAGTGGAGCAGAACATGCAATCAGAATGTTAAGTAGCCTCCCTGATGCCAAGTTGAGTTAATTGAGCAGCTGCAGAACATTCCAGAAGGGGAGAGTGAGCAGTCAAAGATAGTGGTTGATATCAGTATCAATAGATTTGTTAGAAAAAAAGGGTGAGATCCTGAAAGCAGATTTTAAGAAATTGGAAAGAGATTCAGAAGTTGGACTTGCAAATGTGGTATTCCCAGGTTTATTCTGTCATTGGGTATAGAAATGGGAGGATAGATAAGCATGGTAGGACAGATGATGTGGAAGGGAGGACTTCAGATTCCTGGGATATTGAAACCATGATAGAGCGGACCGACTGTGCTTATGGAAACATTTATTTATGCTGAGGGGAAAGGAAGTTGGGGGAAATAAATGAGAGATGTAAATAAGCACACACTATGAGAACAACATTTAAGATTAGTGTGCATATAAGTAAATGCAAGGAGCAAATTAAACATGGCCAATGATTTGCAGTTGGAATCATAGAGCACGGAAACAGGCCCTTCAGCTCAACTTGTCAAGATGCCCCATCTAAGCTAGTCCCATTTGACTGCATTTGCCCCATACCCCTCGTAACTTTTCTTATCCATGTACCAGTCCCAAATATCTTTTAAAAGCTGTTCTAGTACCTGCATCAACTACCTCTTCTGGCAGCTCGTTCAAGTTCCATTTATTGTCACATGCACCAATTGGTACACTGAGTTTTGAGTTACCAAACCGCCATACGAATAAAAAGAACATAATACACGATAGAGTTTAACATAAACATCATCCCCACACAGCGGAATCAACATTTCCCACTGTGAGGGAAGGCAATACAGTTCAGTCATCTTCCTCTTTGTTCACCCATGGTCGGGGCCTTTGAGCCTTCCGCAGTCGCCGCTACAGCGGCCCGATGTTCAGGCCCACTCGCCGGGATGATCGGAGCTCCGACGTCAGAGCGCTCTCAGCGGCTTGGAGTTTCCAAATCGGCCACGTCCTACCGGAGACCGCAGCTCCCGAAGTCCACAGGCCGAGCTGGGCGGAGCTCCAACACTGACGACACCCCGGCAAGGGGTCCCAGACCTCCGCGATGTTAGAATCAGCAAACCACAGCTCCACGGTGTTAATCAGCAGGCCCAACACTCATGAGCTTCAACACGGCGATCCCCGGTAAGGCATCGCCTGCTCCGCGATGGAATTCAGTGCTGCGCCACTGCTGAAGCTCTGGCTGGTCTCCGGCAGGAAAAGCCGCGCCAATCCAGTTGGTAGACCGCAAGGGGGGGGGGAGGCGAAGATGTGACTTGGAGAAAAGATGCATCCTCGACCCAGGATGTGACTGGGAAACAGGTTCCCCTCTTCCCCCCCCCCCCACATTAAAGACTAAGAAACCTCCAAAAACAGACTAAGACAGATTAAAAATAACAAAAAGGGCGAAGACGGACAAACTGCTGGCGAAGTTGCCACGTGCGGCGCCACCCGATGACTGTGTGGAAAAAATTGCCTCTCCAAGTAGTTATTAAGTCTTGCCCCTCTCACCTATGTCCTCTAGTTCTCGATTCCCTTGCCCTGAGTAAAAGACTCTGTGCATTTACCCTATCATGTCCCCTCATGATTTTATAGTTCCAAAAGATCACCATCAGCCTCCTATGCTCCAAGGAATAACGTCCAAGCCTGCCTAATGTTTCCATGTAGCTCAGTCCCTTGGGTCCTGGCAGTATCCTCGTAAATATTCTCTGCACACTTTCCAGCTTAATGATATCCTTCCTATAGCAAGGTGACTAAAACTGAACATCTATACTACTAAAAGTCTGATCTTGGCCACCTCCTGTTCTGTATATTGATTTTAGAAAAAACGCTGCCACTTACGGCCGTGAATTTTGGCCATCTTACTCCGTCCCCCTCCACTGTGCAGGACAAGAGGATTTTTCCCATCGATGAAAAATAAAAGTTATTAGTGTTTAAAAAATGTTGAGATTCTCTCTCCTGAAGGCCACGCCCCTTCCAGAGGGTTGTTGAGTGCCTCAGTCAGTCTCTGCAAGATGGGGGAGCGAGAGGGTCACGTCTCTCAGTCTGAGCTGTGAATAACACTGAACATATGTCTACTAAACTGTGAGTGTGGTTTTACTGACATTGAGTGCCCTTAATGTGGTTTGAAAATGAAAATGTGGTTGGTTTGTAGGTACAGCAAATGGTTGGTGGTGGTGGTTGGTTTGAAATTAGGCACAGCAAATGGTTGGTGGTGGTGGTTAGTTTGAAATTAGGCACAGCAAATGGTTGGTGGTGGTTGGTTTGAAATTAGGCACAGCAAATGGTTGGTGGCGGTGGTTGGTTTGAAATTAGGCACAGCAAATGGTTGGTGGTGGTGGTTGGTTTGAAATAAAGCACAGCAAATGGTTGGTGGTGGTTGGTTTGAAATGGCAAGTGATTAAAAGTCTAAACTTGACAACTTCCTGTTTGCACTGTATATTGATTTTAGATAAAACGCTACCACTTACGGCTGTGATTTTTGGCCATCTTACTCAGTCCCCCTCCGCTCATCAGGTGCAGAGGATTCTTCCCATCAATGAAATATAAAAGAGTTATTAGTGTTTTAAAAATATTGAGCATCTCTCGCCTGTCAATCACACCATGAAGGCCACGCCCTTTCCGGGGGGAGGGATTATAAAACCCAGAAGTGTGGGTGTGGCTCAGTCTCTGCAAGATGGGGGAGGGAGAGGTCATGACTCTGTCTGAGCTGTGAATCAAATGAACACACAATGTCTACTGAACTGTGAGTGTGGTGTTTTGTGTGGTTTTATGTTGGTTTCACCCTGCTTGAAATGGTATGAAACTGCATTTGAATGTGGTGGCCTTGCACCCTGCATGAAATGGTATGAAACTGAATTTTAATTTGGTGGCCTTGCACCCTGCATGAAATGGTATGAAACTGCATTCAAATTTGGTGGCATTGCACCCTGCATGAAATGGTATGAAACTACATTTGAATTTGGTGGCCCTGCACCCTGCTTGAAATGGTATGAAACTGCACTTGAATTTGGTGGCCTTGCACCCTGCTTGAAGTGGTATGAAACTGCACTTGAATTCGTTGGCCTTGCACCCAGCTTGAAGTGGTATGAAACTGCACTTGAATTCGGTGGCCTTGCATCCTGCTTGAAGTGGTCGGAAACTGCACTTGAATTTGGTGGCCTTGCACCCTGCTTGAAATGGAATTGCAAGGAATAGCCGTGAGTCAACTGCCAGCCCACCAGCCGTGAGTGAGCTGCCAGCACATCAGGCTTGAGTGACTGAGCTGCCACCCCAAGAATCCATTTGGCCCACAATGTCCATACTAGCCCTCTGGAAACCAGTCCCTTCAGCCCACAACACCCATACTAGTGCTCCAGAAAGCTCCCCCCCCCCCCACTGGCCACCAATATTGGAATTGGTGAAGAGGTGGAATATTGTGTTGGGGGACCAGCCCTCCCGTGTGAACATGGGACCCAACGGGTCCCACTTAGTCTAGTATTATTCTAAATGCGACCTCACACATGTCTCATACAACTGTAGCATAATGTCCCAACTTCTCTACTCAGTACCCTGACTGATGAAGGTCAATGTACTGAAAGCTTTCGTGACCACCCGAGTGTGATGCCACTCTCAGGGAACTATGTACCTTTACTTCCAAATCCCTATCTCTTCAACACTCCCCAGGGCCCTAACATTCACCGTGAAGGTCCTGTGCTAGTTTGACTTTACAAAATGCAACGGCTCGCACTTATCTGCATTCAACATCATTAGACATTCCTCAGCCCACTTGCCCATGGCATGAACGGAGACCTGGCTGAAAATGGGGAGGATTGCATTCTAAATATTCCAAGATCCAAAGGAAAGAAGCAAGGAAAAGGAGGGAAGCAGCACATTTCTGGCTCGATTTAAAAAAAAAAAAAGTGGCATTGATGGACCTGATTCTGGAAAATGAGCTTGCCTAGTGGAGCAAGTATCAATCAAGGAACATACAAAAAACAGAGATTGTGTTAAAATGTTAAGAATTTTTATGAAAATGGATAACGACAATTCCTAAGTAACAGAAAATAAAAATGTTTATGCGTTTTCTTAGCCATAGCGTCAATGTGGTCACATTGAATAAACTGAAGCAGGTCATTTGAGGTGTAATATCTGCATATTCAATACTGCAACCAACACCTACCTGTATTCTAAAATTTTGCAAGACACTATTATTTTAATTTACGTTTTTTCCCCCCAAATAGGATTTCTCGTGGATTATCAACAATCCTTTTAAAATGTGGAAAATGATTCTGAAGATAGCTAGAGACATGCAGAGAATTACTGATTGTCATATCATTAATTCCCACATCTTGCTGATGAATTGACTACAATTTTAGTCTTGCAGCTGAAACAAGATGACCTATATACCAAGGAAATGTGGTGTTAAATTTAAACCACCCACCATTGTTTTAATCTATGAAGATGAAAATACTAAGAAGACTCGACAAAGACTCATACCTATTCGAAACTTTTCCAGATTTTCAGGTGAGGATTTAATTTGTGTTTAATAACAACTGGCCCATTCAATACTGTACAAGCCTGGTGAATGCTGATCATAGAAAGAGTGGAGAGATTCAAATGATTATTAGGTGGTTCTGCAGATTTTTGTGGAGTATCGTGTATGTAAGTCATACAGCACTGAAATGCTCCATTTGGCCCAACTCGTCCATGTTGATCAAGATGCCCTATCCAAGGCATATTGCATTTGCTTGCACCTGGCTCATATCACTCCGAGCCAATAGTTAACACATTAATTTTGTATTGATTGCTCCTGCCTACAAATCCAAGTGTATTACAAGCTTTCTTACTGGCCTTTCACTTTGCTCTGCCAATACTCCTAGGCTCCTGCACCATAAGTGAAAAAAAATCCTACTCCACCTACATATTGTTGGATGATTTAAAAAAAGATTTTACAATCAAACTTGGAGAGGATACCGTGATTAAAATAAACATTTAACCTAGTGTTAATTACACATTTTCCACTTGTGTAGGTAGTTATAGGAGTAAGTTATGGCAATGTAAGGTATAAGGAATGAACGTAACAACATAAAGTATTTGTTTAAATGAAGTGTAATTTATTGGTGCAAGGATGATGATGATCTGCAGCCAACAAATAAGATGATCTCTTCTGTTTCCTTGTTGTACCGAAGAAATGAACTTTTTTTTTAAACTGAGGTAATAATGAATACTGGTAACCAGAGTAAAAGAGCTTTGTAAGCAGAACACATTAGGGATTAGGGCAGAGATCAGTGTGCTTTGCCTATTTAACTTGGTAGATGGAATATGAAACTGTGTGAAAAATGCCTTGTCAAAAGATTTGATGCGTGCCCTGGAGTAATTTATAGGAAAGACTGATAGGAAAAAGTAATTGATCTATAGAAGCAGATTTTTCTGAAATCTAAAATGAAATGGCACAAAAGGAGCTGTTTGGCCTATTGTCACCTTTGAAAGAGTTGACCCTTTTGCATGATTATTGAAGCTGGTTGCACCAGCCCTGGTATATTAGCATGTTAATCCTCCTTTTTATGTCTATTCTTCTAGCAGTGAGCCGCTTTAGATACGAGTATAGGTCAAAAGCTGTAGCACAATAGGGCTGATTGAATAATTGTGTCAAAATCTCGTAGGCTCTACACTGATATTCCATTATCCTTAAGCCTAATGGATAACCTCTGATTTTCTTCCTTGATGCATAAGTTTAAACTCTTATTTGAGTCAAGAAAAAGTTCAAAAGGGAATCTGATGGAAGGTGAATACATTAATATTGCATCTAATATAGTTTTTCTTTTGAAAATATTTCCACAATAGATTGCAGCCGAGCTGCAGAAGAGATTAAGAATAACCCTCGACATCAGCTATACCTCGATGGAGTGTCACAACAGCAACTGCAGAAATTGTACCAGCTTCTGAAGGACTGCCTGAATGGGCTAAGCCTTGAAAATAGTTTGGAGGCATTTGTGAGGACAAACCCCATTAACCCAGAGGAAGATCTCAATAAACTTGATGACAATGAATTGGCAAAAAAGAAAAAAATAATGGATGAATTGTTTGAAAAGAATAGGAGAAAGCCCAATGACCCAGAATTTGTTTATGATCTGGAAGTTGACTTTCCTCAGGATGGACAAATTGAGTCATGTGGCTGGGATGAAGAGGAGCAAGAAGGAGAGATTTGATTATCATTAAGAATTTGCCATTGTGCACCTGAAGCTAGAATAATCATCTAGTGGCTATCTACTCACACTTGACTCATAATAAAGCAACAAATGATCAACCCGAGTGATTAATTTACATGGAATTCTATCCAAGCAGAGCATGATGTTATCACTTTAAACGTAATTGTGTTTTTTGTGTACATTAAGCTGATGGGTCTTACTGCTCTGGAATGAAGATTTGAGTTGTCATGTGTACCATATGTTGAATAAGTGTAACAATGTTTATCTATAATGACTTTCTTTGCATTTCTCCAAATTCAGTTTTATTGGTATAGGTTGCTTGCAATTTCAATATTTTTACAACTGCAATACATTTTTCATAGTGATATTTTCAGAATACTGTACATGTGAAAAGTTTTTCCAGAAAGATGGGATAGATTTTCCCAACAGCTGGGACAGGAAGTTAGTGGAAATATGCCCATATTACAGAATGCCGCTGACCGTCACCAGGTTCTCAGCAAAAAAATGAAAATCTATTACATTCTTCATTTATTCACTATCTATGGACAACTCATTGCAAGTACTTCCCTGGATCACCATCCCTTCTCCAATTCCCAGATAAGGCCCATCCTAACTATCAGTTTAAGTGATGTTAATGGCTTAGTTACTTTCACATTTCACATTCCAATTTGCAAGGTACTGGCTGAAAATAGCAACTTGCAAATTGGGTTGGGAAAAAAAAGGGTTTTGAGGATTTAAAAGTATGTGTTGATTGGAAAACAATAGAGCAATGGATTAACTTTTTCTGTGAAATGCAAATATGAAGTCGGAAATCACAGGACTATTTGCCACTTAAGTTGAGATACCTTTATAGTTTAAGCATGCATTTAGCACATAGAAGCTATACTATCCATTCTCCTATCCGTTTGTTTTAACTAATGTTTCAAAGTCACTCTAGAGTGGGGATATGAAAACATCAAGGTGAACAGCAACTTGTGACAATTCCATAGAAATTGGAAAACTTGCATGAACAGCGAGCATACTAAATTCATCAACAAACTCTGATCTGGTTCCCAGGAACCATCAAACAATGGAATACAAGGGAACAAGAATTTCTATCCAAGGAAATTGATTTGACAACTGGCAAAGGGATGTTGTGGTGAAAGGTGGGCAAGAGTTGATCTATGTGGTGCTGCAGTACTCTGCAGAAGGGAATAGACATATATATTGTGTACACAATCTAAAACTTGAACAGATTGGATGTAAATAAACTTGGATCTTTTCTCTAAGTCACCATGGGAATATTAATTTGTCAGAATTATTTCACCCACAATATGTAACATACAAGAAAAAAGTCCGCTTGGTCTACAGTGTTTATTGTAGCACTTCGGTGAAGGACGTATTTAAATAAAATTGTTACTACTGAGCAGTTAAGCAAGGTTACATTTTATTATTGCTGCTTCATCTTCCATTACAACAATAGATTTGGTGATCCACAGGTCTGAGTACAGTCGAGAGAATCCTGGATCACTGAACATTCCAGAATTCAAACATGGTAACTGGGTAATACTGAAATGGTTACCAGTTCTAAAATAGTTGAAATCTAACATTTTAAAAACAGAAGTAACAGTCTCATCAATATTTTGGCAGTATAAAAGCTTTGCAAATGAATCACAAATACATCAACATGTAAAGTATAAAAAAAGTTGTCAGAAAATGCATCCACCAAACTCTTTACTCCCTTTACATGAATTGCCTTCACACTAAATGGAAATAGCTTTCATTACTATAGAAGCATTGTTCCCTGTCCATTCCCCAAACTTATTTACTATCTAACTAATATTTAGCCAATACAGACGACTCCAGTGTTACAGCCATTCAGGGAGTAGCTTACAGAATTGACACATCCCCACCCAAAAACTTGAGATACAGAATAGAATTTGTTTTTATAGAATTTTCAAAAAACTTTTTTCAACTCTCATTTCATGACGTATGCGTGTATGAGACAGCTTTTGAGTTATGGAAAAATCGCAACATGAACCGTTTTCTGGGAACCCGAACCCCTCTCCTGTGTAATGGGTGGGTTGTCTGTACACAAGTATATAGCAAGGAATTGCTTTAATTAATGGCAAAAACAATAGTATAATAAGAGCCAGGTGACAGGTATGAAGGATTATCCTGTTACACAAATTTAAAATCAATTATTGGCACCTAAAAGATGTAGACTTTAAGGCCACACAAGTGCACATCAAAAGTTTCAATATAAAACATGACAATCTGTTAAATGGGAAGAGTGTATAAACTGGTTGCTATTTGGAGAGTGATATTAGAATGATATATTGAGATGTGACTAATGCCACCTCTTCACCAAGTTAATACTTTTCAAATACAAAGATAACAAAATACAAAATAATTGTGTTTCTAGATCTCATCAGTATATTAGTTCATAATTCCGTGCCATCTCAGAAGAGGGGAGTTATTAACTGTGGCAAATTGCACTTTCCTCTGCTCATTAATATGATTTGTGACTATAACGGAGAGCATCTTATCAAATTCACAGTTAATGTGCTACATCAGGGATTGGCAGGCGAATCATATGTATCAAACTACTAATCTGAACAAATTCACTGTCGGAATGTCTGGTTCACAATACCTCTTTTTGTAACAGGTCCATTTACACATTCAGGTACAGGACCTACTCCGATAGCATCTCAGATCTGTGAGCTGTTGACTTTCTCTTTCCATAGTGCTGCCTGAGCTACTGAATGTTTCTAGCATTTTGTTTTCATTCCAGTTACAATACACTTCCGTTTTCAAACAGCTATGTACATTGCTGGTTAAATGAAAAGGATGACATTAGTGTAAAAGTAAATTTTAATAAATCGTTTAGACTACACATTTGGAATTACATCTTCAAGTATGTTTGTGGAGTTAAAGTCCAACTTTTTAAAGAATGTTACAGTTTATATCTTTTTGATTTGCTTATAGTCACTTTTTAGAGATCTGATCATGCACTCAAAGGGTATAGAATTTATTTATCGTAGGGACATACGCCTTACTGAATATATTTTAATTGCTGGATTAAAAGGGGGAAAAAAAAATGTTTTCATTAAAGTGAGAGATCTGGAAATCAACGCTTTAAAAAGGTAGTCAAGAAACCGTCATAATAACTGATAAGTAACCTGAACAGGCACCCAAAATATCCTAAATTTACAGGATGATGCACAGAATGGAATCACCTGAGATTTTCTTCCCATGTATGGGCATTAAATGCCAAATATTATTTTCGTAATGCAAATTTCAACAAGCTGGAAGTTGGCAACAAAGTATGCAGATTCATGGAAATATGGAATTAATCCTTCCATTCAACAAAGCTGAAAACCCTCCACCAGCTCCCCCAATCCCCAATATACATCAATGAAAATAATCAGGTGACACTTTTTAGAGATTAAAACAAATTTCCTGCAAACTCCAATTGGCACAGCCATTTACTAAAACTCATGCATGTCCTGGCATGCAGGAGGCAATACTGAAACAGGCATATAAAAAAAAAAACCTTCATCTGCTAAACACTGCAGTCACTCGGACAGGCAGCAATTTATTTGAAGCTTCAGATTTCTAGACAACAGATTTTTTGAACACATTCAAATATACCCAGTCTACAAATGAACAAACTAACAGCTATTGAGCACTTGCAGGCAGACTCTTGTCACTGATCACAGAATTATAATTGAACAAATGTGCACTCATCTAATTTTTAAATGTTAGCAAATTTATTTAAATGTAGTAACAATTTCTCATTGAAAAGTAGAAAAGACCACCGAAGTCTGAGGTTTCGATACTAACCAATATCGTCTTTTTATCTGACAATGCCGATCATCCCACAACTGCTTAGGGTGCAGGTCGGATCAAGCAACACATTACTTATTTTGTGAAGATATTCTCTCATACAACTCATTCGCAAGAGTCGTTCTATAGTGGGAAATGATGGCCATGCCCAATCCAATAAGTGTACTTGAACTTTTAAAAGACTGCATCATAAAAACAATTCAGGTCATGGTTTCTAAATATATCATGGACAGATTCTTAATATAATAGGGTTGAATGCGAAATGTTTGAAGCTATGCTGCACAACTAGATCAGAAGTGTATAGTTTCCACAAAGAATGAGAAGGGTATTAAATAGTGACTGCACTGACAATACTATGACAGTGCTGGAGGTAAGAAACAGCAAATGTTGGAATCTTAAGAAAAAAATGAATTAGGCATGAACAGTTCAACAGTGAAGATTTCAACCAAATTTGACATAACTAGCATCTACCTTTGTACCTTCATTTGGAATCAAATCTTGGACCAAGTCCTCCAAATTTATTAAGGCAGCTAATACTTAACAGAATTGGTTAGAGTTTCTTCATAATCAAACCTTTCCCAATACTAGTGGCTTTTACACCCTTAACCAGTGTTGCAAATACTTTTACCAAGTTGTCGAAAGCTATAACTTTATAAAAGATACATTGGTAGAAAATTATTTAAAAATGTGAACAATGCAAAATTATTGCAATATATAATAAAATGTGAAAGTAACTTCAAATAAATTGCAGGCATAGGATTACAACACTGCAATGTGAACTAAGTATTAAAAATCAGCTGTCAACACAGGCTGCCAAGACCACATTCTCTATACTTCAAATCCTCCTTCACCACTGCTTCAGGGCTGTGGAATTCTTCAATATTTGCCTGTAACATGATAAAAGTGCACTTTTAAAAACGGTACACATTCATAGGACTAATTCCAAGATTACCCATATGTATTCTATTGCCAGCCTATTTGTACCAAACTCAACCCACTTAGGAAAAGGTATAAACCACCTGTTTATGGCATTCTCACTTTATGGCATTCTCACTTCTACATCATCCCCATTCTCCTGGTCTATCCCATATATCTCCATTCCCTTATAGTCTAGAGATCTACTGACTCCTGATTTGAATTAGGTAGACAAAAATGCTGGAGAAACTCAGCGGGTGAGGCAGCATCTTTGGAGCGAAGGAAATAGGCGACGTTTTGGGTCGAGACCCTTCTTCAGACATGATTTGAATTAGATCAGTGATCGAGCCTCCACAGCCCTTCATGACACAGAATTCCAAAGATTCATAATTGTGTGAACATTTTCTGAATGGCTGAGGGTGTGACCCTGGGTTCCATAATGTTCAGCCAGGAAAAAAATGTAATCTCCATGTTCTCCACCAAGCCTTTGCAGGCTTGGGAGATGATTGGTCCAATTACTGGCCCTTGCTTAAATTTAGCAACAGAAGACACTAATCTCCCTCTAGTGGTACTTTCCCTTTAATCAATCCCCAGAAATTCTCCACCAATTTTCAAAACCCATTGATGCTAACATTCTGGAAGCCTCTGAGCCTTTGTCTTATTTCCTCACTAGTCCAGCAGTTTAGAACCAAATTTGTGGCTTAAATCAACGGCAACACTTTCAATCTTTGCGTATTATTTATTTTTATCATTGCCATCTGTTGCGACTGTCAAGAGAGTTGGATATAGCTCTTAGGGCTAACGGAATCAAGGGACATGGGGAGAAAGCAGGAACAGGGTACTGATTCTCGATGATCAGCCATGATCATATTGAATGGCAGTGCGGGCTCAAAGGGCCGAATGGCCTACTCCTGCACCTATTTTCTATGTTTCTATGACTTGCCCCATTACTCTATACCACCAGCATCACCAACTCAAGGCTCCTAATACAGAAATATTTTCTAAAGTGAGAATCCTCAGTCAGTCAGTCAATTTTATTTGTATAGCACATTAAAAAACAACTCACGTTGACCAAAGTGCTGTACATCAGTGCAGGTACTTATGTGCTACATGCAATGGTGCACAAACTTAACAATACATACATAAACTGTTTAAAGTGAGAATCCTGACTTCACCTTTTCCAAAACATCTGACAGGTATGGAAATAAGATTCCAAGTTACATGTGGCTTTAAGGGGTTACCAAAAAATATCCAACTCTCCATTATTTCCTTAAAAATTGCTATTCAATTCACACATCTCTTTATTCTTTAATGAATAACAATGTTACCCCATGACTGCAGACATTTCCCTCCAAGGATTACCATCCCATCCACACAACCACAAGTTCAGAATTATTGGTGTTTTTTTACTCTCGTCCTCAGACAAGCTTCATTGAGTTGCAATTTATTTTCCAGATTATCGTTCCATTCATTGGCAAAACACATTTACGGCATGCACTACACCACAGTTAATCTTCCACATCAACTCAAGGGTTTTGCTTACTCACTCTCCAGTTTAGACATGCTGACTGGGGTCTCCGTCTCCACCTGGTTTCTGCATTTGCATTTGCATTTGAGCCTGCATCTGGGCAATCATCTGTTGCATGCGACGTAACTTAGAGAGAGAAGAAAATATGTTGTCACTTCAGTGAAAACTTTGCAGTTTCCAAAATGCACATTTTCCATATAATATCCATGTGGTCAGTGAGATGATAGTAATCGAACACTATGGTGTTGACAAAGTCATGTCAGGCTGGTTCTTGCTATTATTTCTGAAGGGAAACATTAGTGCTCAGCCATTAGTCCAGGACCTCTACACTTCATGCAGAGATTTAGACTTATCGTGAACAGGTAGCCAGACTTGGGGCAGGCTCCGGATCCTAATGATTTCAATAGAGGTTTTAATCCCTTCTGACAAAGTGTCTCAAACTTGAAATGTTAACTTTCCCATTCCACTGATGCTGCTAGAACTGCAGAGAATTTGCAGCATTTTCTGGGGGGTTTCCCAGATTTCCAGCATCTTCAGGCTTTTGGAATTCTATTCCTGAGGGTTAGGAAGTGAATTACAAGCTCTTAAATTACTTTTCTTTCATTTAACATTTTTAACTAGAGTTTGTGTTTTTAAATAAATCTTTACATTTACTTTCAAATATATTCCAATTATCTAAATGACAGATATTTATAAACTTAAAATACCTTCAGTTTTCACAATATTTCCCCCAATGTTGATGAAGGAGAAAGCCTATTGGGGCACTTTGAAAGCAATATTGCAATTTGTCCCTTCTGGCTCAGTTCTAGACATTGCCCTTGGACAGGAGGATGGCTGCCCAGGAATTGTGAAGAGGGCTCTGCATATGCACCCAGAGTGGAGGCACTGCAAGCAGAAATTCTGGACAGCAGGTCCAACCTAATGTGATCTGGCCTATTCACATAAACTGGAATCACCACCAATTGATTAGAGACATCATAGCACTAATGTGCACAAGCTTGATCAGGATTTATTTTTAAAGTTAACCAGTGACTTTAAAATGTTCCAATGCTAATCAGCTTCCTCGATGACATCACTGTGTGATTCGTTAGAACTGTTAACATGATCAACACAAAGAGAAATAGATGTTTTATACAAAGAGGAAACTACATTTTCTACCTGGTAGCAAAACCTACCTCAGCTTCTTTTTCCAGAAGGATCTGGTCCTTATCCTGTGGTGGTTCTTCCCCTTTCCTGAGAAACAGCACAGTTTAAAATACAGATACATTTCATATCATCTTCCTTCATCTGGATCACTACCTAGTCCTGATAGTTTAACCTTCTCCTCAAATTACTACTCGCCAATAAGAAGTGGAACTCCACAAAACCTGTTCCCACAATGGCCCCTTCTAGAGAATTATTGAGCCTCCTTTCTGTGTTATTCAATGTTAACCTTTACAAGCCAGCAGTCATTTCAATATTCACACCAGGTAACAGCATCTTCAACAAGCTAACTAGAACAATATTTAGTTGTTATTACCAGAATTAGAGAACCAATTCAATTCTGCTGGCATTAGGACAAACCTCCCACACTGTCTCTTAGACATCATCTACTGAAATATCCTGCTCAAATAGTGACGTGGAGATATCCCACAAATCAGCTCTCTATTGCAACTCCAAATGCACTGATCGAATGACCAAGTCACAAATCCTGAATAAAATGAAAAACAAATTAATAACCATTGAAGCAGGAAAATGAAAAAAGGTGTGAACATAGAGTATAGGAAAATAGTGAGAATGTGAATCCCATCCTGTCAGACTGTTTCTTTTTCCAGTGCAATAGGACTATTTATCATTCCTTGCTAATGTCTATTATTTAAACATTAGATATTTACATAGTCAAATTAATAAAAGTACATTAAGTTTCAATCATTATATAGTCCAATAGGTGCAGCAAAACTAAATTTGGGTATAGTTACATTATCCTGGGGAGCTTTCTTAAGAGCATGGGGAAGCACATTCACGAATAGAACACACTGCTTTATTTCTTTGTTTGAAGGGCACACGGCTTGTGGGGTCAGTCCACAGCAGTATTACCACAGTGCCTTTTGGGTTATTGTGGGGTAAACAAAAATCTTACATGTGATATTATAACTGGACTAGACCACAAACTAAACCATTCACAACATTTAAAAGTATTGAACTACACGGGCAGGAAAATTGAATTAGAATTGACAGCTATGGTGTTGTCAATACCAATCCAGAAACAAGCAAACTGAATTAAATGGCTGTTGCTATGTTGCTCAATACTGAATATTGATATAAAGTTGGCCACTGATGGGTTTTTATCTAACCTGCCCAACCACATATACATATTAGACGCCTGACAACTTCTGATCTGGTGGAATGCGACTCATAAATGCCCCAAAATATTGGAAAACATTGTAAATCTTCAGACTACACTGACAAATGAGCTTTGCCTGCTTCCAATTGCCAAAAAGCAACAACCTGTTGTAGAATCAACATGACATCAGATTGAAAGGGTGAAACAGTGGCTGAGCAGTTAGTATGAGATAATTCTCTTTTCACAGAATGAAACAGGCTTTTAGCAAGTGATCACAAGATATGTCACATCAAATCACAAATTTTACGGATGTACACTAGAATCACATCCTTTGCAGCCAAGAAAGCCATCTAACGTAATCTTACATTCATCGTGCCCAAGGACTAAGTGCAGATCATGGCTCTTCAAATATATATCAAGTACTTTTTGCCTTGCTTTCTTTAGGCAGGCCATCAGAATTGACAATTACTTACTTTTAATTCAGTTGTGGTTCTTAAATGACTAATGAGATCAATGTGGGATAAAAACTCAATCACAGGTGGGCCAGGGATACTTGACTGATAGGGAGCGAGAGAGTACTTTGGGAAGTGGTGTCCTTCTGCATTTACACTATGTTCCTGACAAATAGTTTCCCTGAATACTGCATTTTCATTGAATGGTTGTGGAGCAGGAATTGGCTTTTCTGGAAGCTTTTGGAGAATATTCTTCAATAGTTTCCTCTTCTTGCTGTGACAGAACTTATTATAGCATGTGTGTGTTGCAGGGTCTGATGTCAGGCACATGAAAAAGCATGGAGTCTCCATCAGAGCTCATTGAGTGCAATTATGGGTGTGGCACGAGGATATTAGGCTGGGAGAGGATGCCAAGGTTGGTTTTCTTATCATGTTAAAGGAAATTGAGTTTCTTACAGAATCAATTCTCTCTCCAATGCTTTGGTGCCGATAGCTTCATGTCTGTTAGTTCATGTCTCAGAAGCATACAAGAGCTTCGTTGGCGAGCTTTGTACCAGATTGAAGGTTTTGGTTTTCAAAAACTCAGATGGCCCGGTGCACTGAAAGCCATAATGAATTTCATTGCAGAAATGGTTCTCAAAATGCAGAAAGTACTAAAAATGCAGAAAGTACAGAAAGTTTTTAAGAGCCATCATGAGATTTTATTATCAGAGTTATATTACAGTGGGTGCAGGTTTATACAGGACCTTATTTTCCCCATTCCTTCATATGCTACAGTGTATGATGGGTGGAGATCATAGGATATCTAGCAACTCGCTGATAACCATGGCATATGCAAATTCTTCAGTGCAGTCAAAGCCATTCATGGCTTAAACACCACAGGGCCCACCACTGAGAACCAAGAATGGAGGTAAACTTAGGAACAGTCAGTGCCTGCTGGAAGGAGCATTTTGAAGAACAATAGTGACTGTCATTGACTTCACCCAGCAGCAAATTATCCAACTCTAACTTGGTGTCATCCGACTGAATGACAAATCAAGGACAGCATGTGACATTGAAAAACAGCAAGGCCTCTAGGAAGATAATATCGATGAAGTTCCAAATTAAAGCAAAGAGAAAATTTGGTCACAAATTCACAACCTCAATATTTATGACTAGGAAGTGGAGGACATGCCCAGGAACTTCGCGGCAAAGCCAAGAAAGGAGAAACATCAATCATGCTAACTTCAGCCACAGGAAACCTCCACCAGATTCTTCCTCAATCCCATCCTCCCAGTGGGCAAGAGCTGCTGCTGAAAATGGATTGCATCCATTTAGAAGCACAACAACTTCATGGATTATTTACAACCTAAACCACCCCTACAGACAGTTCCAGACCACCACCCTCTGGGAGAAAGATTTTTTTTGTATCCTTCCAAGACAAAGAGCAATTACTTTCATTGGCTTATGGCCCCTCTTCTAATGCCCCTTTTCCCATCCTATTTACTCTAAACCCGGTCATTATGTTTCCCTTCAGCCTTTTCTGTTCCAAGCCAATCCAAATTTCCCTCAAAATTTTCCAATACCAACAACACACTCAAATCTCCTCCGCTTTCCTATTCCTTCCACCCACCCCCACACCTTTAATATAATGTGCAATTAAAATTGTACATAACACTCAAATTGCAGATGAGTCCAGTGTATAGATCCAGCAAAGACTGTTATATTCCAAGTCTCAGCAAATAAAGGAAAGTATGTTGTATACCATTTTTAACCTCCTAACTCATCAAGATCTTCAAGGATCCATGGTCATACACTCAAAGGACCCCTGGTTCTTCTACATATCTCTATGTTTTTTTGGTCTATGGCTGTATTTTTTATGTGATCAGTAATTACACTTGCTGTAATGTTCCTCTTGCCTGTCCCTAGAAACAAAGTATTACAAGTGTGTTCTGTATAAGCTAAATGTGCTTTTTTTATTTAAAAAAATGCAAATTTGGACATACTTGGAGCTCAATGGAATTTCAAAATTATTCCTACCAAATCAAAGAACCTTCACTTCAGGAACTGTGCTGCTCAAGATGGGGAAAGGATAAACATTAAAACATTATATGAAAATAACATTAAGAATTTAAAACATTTATATCGATTTAATCTGGGTTGAGGTGCAAAATCCAATTCATGAAACATAGAATTGGTTAAGATTCTCTCGGAACTTGTCCGATTGGTTCCCAAAAGATCTCCCAAGAGATTTTCTTTAAATAAAGAAATTAAGAAGCAAATAAAAAGGAAAGGCCCTTCCCAACTCCTCAGGATTTCACCAATTTTTAGCTGGATACCACAACCTTTCACCAATGTGTGCTACAACCTCCCAATTCCCAGAATCACCCAGGAAGTGATTTCTTTAAAATCTATTTTTTTGTTGGAGTTCAAGCCCATGCATTCATATTTAATGGGCCTCAATACTGCTGTCAGGAGGAGCCCCATGGTCCTCTATACAACATGGAATCGTTTTTTTTACATGAGTTGTGCAAAAGAGGCAAATAGGATGATGAAAGAGAGTTCTACAAGACCAGCAATAGCTTCCAAGCCACGCATTAGCTTCCATTTTAAATGAGGATGGGCTATTAGGATTATCGTCCACTGAAGTATATTTACAAGTAGCTGCCTAATTCATATTTTTCTGCTTTATTACTTGGAGTCATATTGAGTTATCCATATTGGGGCAAAGACAGGGTGTTAGTAGGCTGCCCATAAAAATAGAAACTTTCAGGAACATTTAGCAAGTCAGGGTGCAACAATGGAGAATACAAGAGTTAACACCTCAGATTGATTACCTTTCATCACAACTTAAAATTCCAATGGAGGTTTACCAGCCTGAGATGTCAACCCTGTTTCACATTCCTTACCTGACCTTTCAAGAGCACAGTATTTATTTTGCAAACATTTAATTCATGTTGCAAGGAGGCTAATGCGTTCTGTTTTCTAATTCGGTACAACACAGTGAAGAGGGACAGATACATATTTTCAAAAGATAGTGGTCAGTCTTTGTTCCAAAGCTACGTTACTGATCAGATAAATTTGCTCCATACCAAATTGATATATTGCAAAAATCAAGATTATAATCATAGCTTCTGCCCAAACATCCTTCTACATGAATGAATTGGGCCAATGTCAGGCATTTATTGATTGATTGATTGATTTATTGAAGAGGACTTCCAGGATCAGTGTATTGCACGTTATCTGCATTCCCTCCCTTCAAAAACTGGGGACAGGTTGTGGTATACCAGATGCTTCTGTTAATGTTTTCTGAGGGTGAGACGGTCAAGAGATAGATGACAGGTACGTACGAAGGAGACAGAGGGAGAATGTAACCATGTGAGGACAACCTGCCGCCCTGCTTGAGACGCTCGGAGCGGAAGTTTTCATAGTGAAGATCCTGGGTCACCTCCTGAAGATCCTGCATGTGTGTTCTAGACAATTCAAGGACAAGTGAGAAAATTAATACAATATTTTGTGAAACAAAAGTTAACACCATTTAAACTGACCAGTGCCAAGGATCTGAATCCACATTTAAATATATATCTACTAAATCCCAAATGGGAGAAACAGAATTACATTAGAGTTCAACTACAAGGACCTGTAACAACATTTTCTTTTAATATCGCACCTTAACCCGTTTTGAGTAGTTGCAAGTAATTGTTGACACCTATCAAATGTACACCATGAATCCATGATGAGGCTTTGAGATAACCCAGGCTGAAGCTAGCAGCTGCATAAAGCAAATGCACCTTTTGTCGTTTTGAGGCAGACTTAAGAAATATTTAGATTCAAGACCAAGCATGGATAGTGGCACAACTATTCAAGCTGCAGCAAGCCGGCTTTGATCCCGATCTCAAATGCTGTCTATGTGGAATTTAGAATTCCTCCTGTGATCATGTGCTCCTTCAGGTGCTCTGGTTTCAGACATCTCAATCACATGTCGATTGGTAGGTTAATTGGCCATTTTTTATTGCTCCTAGTCTGTAGATGAATGATAGAATCTGAGGGAAGTTGATGGGACCGTGTGGAAAATAAAATAGGACGAGTGTAGATGGGTGGTTGATGGCTAATGCGTATCTAGATTTGGCTGAGAATGTACAAGGCATGATTAGTCATTTTGCAGATGATACTGAAGTGGGTGGTATCATAAATAACGAAGATGGTTATTAAAAATTACACTAAGACCTTATCAGCTGGGCAGACAAAAATGTTGGAGAAACTCAGCGGGTGAGGCAGCATCTATGGAGCGAAGGAAATAGGCGACGTTTCGGGTCAAGACCCTTCTTCAGACTGATGTGGGGGTGGGGGGCAGGAAGAAGAAAGGAAGAGGCAGAGACAGTGGGCTGTGGGAGAGCTGGGAAGGGGAGGGGAGAGAAGGAGAAAGCAAGGACTACCTGAAATTGGAGAAGTCAATGTTCATACCACTGGGGTGTAAACTACCCAAGCGAAATATGAGATGCTGCTCCTCCAATTTACGGTGGGCCTCACTCTGGCCATGGAGGAGGCCCAGGACAGAAAGGTCGGATTTGGAATGGGAGGGGGAGTTGAAGTGCTGAGCCATCGGGAGATCAGGTTGGTTATTGCGAACCGAGCGGAGGTGTTGGGCGAAGCAATCTCCAAGCCTACGCTTGGTCTCACCGATGTAGAGCAGCTGACACCTAGAGCAGCGGATGCAATAAATGTGGTTGGAGGAGGTGCAGATGAACCTCTGCCGCACCTGGAAAGACTGCTTGGGTCCTTGGATGGAGTTAAGGGGGGAGGTAAAGCGACAAGTGTAGCATTTCAGCTGGGCAAGTGGGCTGAAGAATGGTTAATGGAGTTTAATGCAGATAAATGCTTGGTGTACCATTTTGGGGAAGTCAAACCAAGGTAGAACCTTCACAGTAAATGGCAGGGTTCTGAGAGTGTTACAAAGCCGAGGGATCTAAAGTGCAGGTACATAGATCTCTGAAAGCTGCATCACAGGTAGATAGGGTGGTCAAGCCAGCTTTCGGTACATTGGCTTTCATCAGTCAGGGTATTTATTGAATTTATAAGTTGGGATGCTATGTTACAGTTGTACACAATGTTGGCGAGGTGTACAAAATCATGAGGGGAATAGATAGCACTGTTTTTTTCCCCAGAGCTGGGGAATCAAGTACGAGAGGACATCAGTTTAAGGTGAAAAATGTAATAGGAGGCCAAGGGGCAACATTTTCCACACAGGGTATATGGAACAAGCTGCCAGAGAAGTTAGTTGAGGCAGGTACGAGAACAACATTTAAAAAACATTTGGACAAGAAAGGTTTAGAGGGATATGGGCTAAAGGCAGGCAGGACTAACACAGATTAGGCATCTTGGTCAGGTATGGTCAAGTTGTACCTAAGGGCCTGTTTCTGTGCTGTATGATTCTGTGATTGGCTGCAGGACATGTTATATGATAATGACCAATGATAATGGTCATGTTATATGATAATGACCAATGCTGAATACTTCACTTTAGACAACACAGATGGTTAACTGACATCAGCTACTATAGTAGAGAGAAAGAAGGAATAATATTTTTTTTTAAATGAAGGCCTGCTTTTATTGATTGCTACTCTCATATACAATAACACATAGGAATATGTTTTCACACAAACAATCAAATTCACTTAAGGAGAAAATTTCTCAGTTTTAGACAGAAATATACGAACACATTTAAAACTGGCATTTCATAGCAGTCTGTTTATATTTTCAATATCTGATTTTGATGCAAGGAACAATATTTTATTATGGCCCAAGCAAACAAGACACTTACATTAACATGGTTCTCAGCTTCAGGAAGTCATTGTGCTCAGGATTCTCCACTTCCACCACTCCCCATGGATACAAACGCCCTCGGACTTTTTTACCTTTTGCCTCAATCAACTGATTTGATCCCACAACAGCAAAAGGGATACTGGTCTAAACTCACAAAAACACAATATACCAGTCCAAGATTAGTGCCGCTGTCAATGACTGACTCAAACAAAAACAAAAAAAAACACCTTTCCACAGCTTTCACCTCCAAAATATAGATTAAAAGTGTAGCTTTGGACTAGACATATAATGTAAAAAATGTGCAACTTATAGTGAGAAAATCTTGAAGGTCAGGTATTAACCCAGACATTAACTTTTCCTTGTATAATAGACACAAAAAACTGCAGATGCTGGAATCTTGAGAAAAATACAAAGTGCTGGAGGAACTCAGCAGCGTTTCAGTTCAGGACTCTCCTTCAGAATAATAGGAGCATAGGGGGATGGGGTGGGTGAAGAAACAGGGAAGGAGGAGGGGATGGGACAAAGCCTAGCACGTGACCGGTGGATACAGGTGAGGAGGCGGTTGGCAGATGGGTGATGTTCATGGCAAAGCCTAGAGATGGGGGGTGTCAAATGAGGAAAGAAGAGAAATGAAATGGAGAGCCAGGGGGAGGGATATGAGTGGAAGGGGAAGAGGGCGGTGGGATCATGTTGAAGATGGCTATGGAAAGTGGAAGGGGAAGATGTGACTGGTGGTGAGATTCTCTACAGAAACCAGAAAGGGATTGGGGAAAGAAGTTATGTCTTGTGGGTTTACATTTCACTCCTCTTCTCTGCCGTTTCGCCTCCTTTTCATCTCAGGCCTTTGTCACTTACTCCGCCAATTTGCCAAACAAACTCCCCTCACCTGCATCCACCTATCACTTGCCAGGCTTTGTCTCACCCCCATTTCTTTTTCAGCTTTCTCCTATCAGTCTGAAGGGTCCTGCTCCAGAATATTGTCTGTCCAATCCTTCCACAGATGCTGCCGATCCCAGAGTTTCTCCAGAATTTTGTGTTTTGCACAAGCTACTGAGATTAGTTACTCAAAGACTAAACATACAGCAAACATAATGAACTAGTGTCTTTGCTTTCACATAAGATTCATTAAACTTTGCCCACATCTGTGATACAGTACTGTGATTATCTGTGATAATACAACAAGGTGTAATGTATTGCAAATAACGGGCTGTGGGACATGCCCATCAGCTAATGGACTGAGAAAAACTGAGCTAATATTACGGATGGATGACTTATGGCACAAATCTCAAGTTCTGATGTAGAGTTGCTTGAAGTTGCAGAATTTGATATTGATCGTGGAAAGCTCACTCGCTCAGACATTCGCTTTGTCCTATCCAGTCCTCACTCAATCTTCTCTTATCTTAGAATTAACTTAACATTTGAGAACAACACCTATTCATTACAACTGGAAACTTTCACACCATACAACTCCCTGTGATTTCCCTCCACCACAGCTGACATGTTCCACTTTCTCCTCTGGGGCGCCGTCGAGTATGGCTGCCCTGCCAGCAGCTGTTCGTCCTTTCAACCTTTTTTTAATTTTTTGTGTGTTAGTGTGCTTTGTCTTGGAGGTCTTCTAGTCTTTTTATGTGGGGGGGTGGGTGGGGTGGGGTGGGGGTGGGGGGGGAAGGGGGAAACTATTTTTACGCAGTCCCTACCTGGTCGGAGATGCGGCTTTCCTCCGGGCCGCATCTTCGCGACCTACCAATGGGACTGGAGCGGCGTTTCCTGCCGGGACCGGCCAGAACTTCAGCTTCGGCGGTGGCGCTGCGCTGAAGCACCATCGCGGAGCGGGCGATGCCTTACACAGAGGGCCGCCGTGTGGTGTGCTGTGACCGCCGACTCCAACATCGCGGAGCGTCCAGCCACGGGCAGCGCTGACTTTTAAACACCGCGGAGCCTGGGATCTCTCGCCGAGATCGCCAGTGTTGGAGCTCCTACCAGTGCGGCATGTGGACTTCGGGAGCCACGGTCTCTGGTACGAAGCGGCCGTTCCAGACACTCCAAGCCGCTGAGTGTTCTTCCGACGCCGGAGCTCCACCATTCGGCGAGAGGGCCTGAAACATCGGGCCGCCATCCGCGGAGGTCTCAATAGGCCCGACCATGGGTGAACAAGAGGAAGTGGACTGGACTTTGCTGCCTTCCCTCACAGTGGGAACCATTGTGGGGGGATGTTTTTATATTTAATGTTAAATTCTTTAATGTTGTGTTTATTTTATTGGTGCGCTGCATGACAACTCAAATTTCACTACACCAATTGGTGTATGTGACAATAAATGTCCTTTGTCCTTCCTTTGCCACCCAGAACGCGAGTAGGGTTCCCAGACACAACTTCTCTTTTTGGAAGGAATTCTGTCCCTGATTTGTGTATTGGTCTTTATAACTTATTTTTTTAAATTCTGATTATATGTTTCCTATAAATCTCTGTAAGGTGTCCTTGAGACCTCGGTATAAGGCGCCCATAAATAAAATTCATTATTATTATTATTATCACTCCTCCAGGATGCTTCAATTCATTCTTCCTTCTCCACCCCCTTCCCACAGTAAATCTCCATACAACTGCAGTATATTTTCGCACCTCTCCTTTTACCTTCTCTTTTTACTGCCCAAAACATATTCTTTCCATATTGTTCCAAGGAACAATATTTCATCTTTCTTACAGGCATATTGCTGCCTTTCATCATCAATTAATTTAATGATAATCCACCAATCGACCATTTACCCATCATATCCAGTTCTAATTATGCCTGTATTTCTCAGATCATTATGTAGTTTCTTCCTGTAGGTAGTACCTAACCCCTCATCAGTCCTAATTAAGGTTCATCAATATGAAACATTTTATCTCTCCATAAATGCTGCCAATGTGCTGAGTATTTCCAGCACTTATTTTATTTCATTGTTTGATGACTTTGGAAGCAGTAGAGATCAAATGCACCAGTCCTATTTATCACAGTGGAGTACGTACAAGTCTCAATTCCAGCTTTGCACTGTACCCCGGTACACCTGACTATAATAAACTAAACTAAACTTCCAGCTAGCAATGGCAGATGACACATCTCAAATAATGAATTGAACAAAAGGAGATGCCGAAGACTCTTGTGAAAATATTTGGCCAAAAGAAAAAATATATAACTTCCATTTCATTTGAAAGTTCAAAACTCTGGAGAATGCAGAGACTGCTTCGGTTCATAGTTTGATCTATCTTGACTATGAATTTATAACATGTAACTTCAGTGCCAATATAAAGCAACACCAGCATAATGCAATTTGGCCTTAAACAGCCTAGGATTAACCTAGACTAAACAAAAAAAAACAAATAAGGAGCTATATCTATTTGAGTGGACAGCAGACATAATTTTCAAGTGAAAGTTATCTGAATGCTTCCAAAATGTATTAGATGTAAAGTAACCAAGACTATAATTACTCATCCAGCATAATTTGCAAAATTACTGCTTTTAAGTACCTTAAGGACTCGAGTCTGCTCCTTAAAATCCTCATCTTCATCAGATTCGGCATCTGGGAGGTGGTAAATCCTAATACCATGCTCCTCAATCTCATCAAGGATCTTTGAAAAAAAAAGGATAAATATACAAGATATTAACACTCAAATCACAGCTTCAAAATCAAGTTAACAAGAGAGGGATAGAGATTTATAAAAGTTGTTTTAGGGAAACATTAAAAAAAATATATAATTTTCTTCAGCATGTGGGCATTGCTGGCATAGCCAGCATTTTTGAGCTTCCATAATTGCCGCCGAGATGGTGGTGAACCATGCTCTTGAGCCATTACAGTTCTTCTGGTAAAGGCAATCCACAATGCTAAAGGATGGAAATAATCGGTTAATAGGTTGATGGTTGTTGGGAAGAAGCTGTTCCTGAGCCTGGAGGTCACAGTTTTCAGACTCCTATATCTTCTTCCCAGTGGCAGGGGTGCAATGAGAGCATGGCCAGGGTGGTTTGGGTCCTTGAATATGTTGGTAACCTTTTTGAGGCAGCGCCTCCTATAGATCCCTTTGATGGTGGAGATCAATATCCTTGATGGACTGGACAGTTGCAAAGATCAATTAGAGTACATAGCAGATGGTAAGGAAATAGAAGGATGAACCCCTTCAACTTGCACTCAAATTACCAGCTACACATGCATTTACCTGTCCTTCACAGAATAAAAATTGTGTGTTACCACGACAGAGTCCTGCAAGTCTGACCTTCCCATGAGAGACTGCCTATTGGGTTGTGTGGCACCATCACTGTGTGTAATGGGATAGACTCAAAACAGATCTTGGGCATGTACAAAGCCAGCTGCAACCAAATTATATTCCACCACATCAAGAGAGATCAATACAATCCCACAATTTACGGATCACTTCATAGAAACATAGAAAATAGGTGCAGGAGTAGGCCATTCGGCCCTTCGAGCCTGCACCGTCATTCAATATGATCATGGCTGATCATCCAACTCAGTATCCTGTACCTGCCTTCTCACCATACCCCCTGATCCCTTTAGCCACGAGGGCCACATCTAACTCCCTCTTAAATATAGCCAATGAACTGGCCTCAACTACCTTCTGTGGCAGAGAATTCCACAGATTCCCCACTCTCTGTGTGAAAAATGATTTTCTCATCTCGGTCCTAAAAGACTTCCCCCTTATCCTTAAACTGTGACCCCTTGTTCTGGACTTCCCCAACATCGGGAACAATCTTCCTGCATCTAGCCTGTCCAACCCCTTAAGAATCTTGTAAGTTTCTATAAGATCTCCCCTCAATCTTCTAAATTCTAGTGAGTACAAGCCGAGTCTATCCAGTCTTTCTTCATATGAAAGTCCTACCATCCCAGGAATCAGTCTGGTGAACCTTCTCTGTACTCCCTCTATGGCAAGAATGTCTTTCCTCAGATTTGGTGACCAAAACTGTACGCAATACCTCAGGTGTGGCCTCACCAAGACCCTGTACAACTGCAGTAGAACCTCCCTGCTCTTATACTCAAATCCTTTTGCTATGAATGCTAACATACCATTCGCTTTCTTCACTGCCTGCTGCACCTGCATGCCTACTTTCAATGACTGGTGTACCATGACACCCAGATCTCGTTGCATCTCCCCTTTTCCTAATCGGCCACCATTCAGATAATAGTGTACTTTCCTGTTTTTGCCACTAAAGTGGATAACCTCACATTTATCCACATTATACTGCATCTGCCATGCATTTGCCCACTCACCCAACCTATCCAAGTCACCTTGCAGCCTCCTAGCATCCTCTTCACAGCTAACACTGCCCCCCAGCTTCGTGTCATCCACAAACTTGGAGATGTTGCATTCAATTCCCTCATCCAGTTCATTAATATATATTGTAAATAGCTGGGGTCCCAACACTGAGCCTTGCGGTACCCCACTAGTCACTGCCTGCCATTCTGAAAAGGACCCGTTTACTCCTACTCTTTGCTTCCTGTCTGCCAGTCAGTTCTCTATCCACATCAATATGAACCCCCAATACCGTGTGCTTTAAGTTTGCATACTAATCTCTTATGTGGGACCTTGTCGAAAGCCTTCTGAAAGTCCAGATATAACACATCCACTGGTTCTCCCTTATCCACTCTACTAGTTACATCCTCGAAAAATTCTATAAGATTCGTCAGACATGATTTACCTTTCGTAAATCCATGCTGACTTTATCCAATGATTTCACCACTTTCCAAATGTGGTGCAAAGCTGTGCAGTCCTACCATGTGTTGTTATGAATAACTAATGTAAGGAGACAGCTCCGAGAACATTCACATCCACAACAATGACATGGGCTGGGATATCTTTGGAACCCAAAGATTTTGCAAGCATCTTTCGCAAGAAATGCCAAAGTACCCAAGCTTCATTTGGACACAATGGAGTGCCAAAAGGTAGTGGAACAATGCCAGCAGTGGTGTTGACCACATGTTCCATATTTAACCACACCTCTTATCCAGGCTGTTGCAACAATGACACCCACCTGGCTGGGAAGAAAACTATCAAGGTTAATCTGTCCAATTTAAATCAGTTAATTACTGCCTCCAACACTTAGCCATCAGTAAATTATATAAAGTAAAGGTCACTATAATTAGAATTTACGTTTAAGATTGTACTATTACCGTCCATAGAACTCCAAGTATCACTGATAATGGAGCCAAGAATGGTATTGCTGTACTCTTAGGATTTATAACCAGAGCTGTAGAGTTACAAGCTATGGCTTAGTTCTAACATATTAGAAACATAGATCATTTAAAAATAGGTACAGGAGTAGGCCATTCGGCCCTTCAATATGATCATGGCTGATCATCTAAAATCAGTGCCCCGTTCCTGCTTTTTCCCCATATTCCTTGATTCCTTTAGCCCCAAGAGCTAAATCTAACTCTCTCTTGAAAACATCCAGTGAATTGGCCTCCACTACCTTTGTGGCAGATAATTCCACAAATCCACAACGCTCTGGGTGAAAAAGATTTTCCTTATCTCAGTCCTAAATGGCCTACCCCTTATTCTTAAACTGTGACCCCTGGTTCTGGGCTCCAGCAACATCAGGAACATTATTCCTGCATTTTATATTTTATATGTTTCTATAAGATCCCCTCTCATCCTTCTGAATTCCAGTGAATACAAGCCCAGTCGACCCATTCTTTCACCATATGTCAGTCCCACCATCCCGGGAATTAACCTAGTGAACGTACGCTGCAACCCCTCAATAGCAATAATGTCCTTCCTCAAATTAGGAGACCAAAATTGCACACAATACTCCAGGTGCAGTCTCACCAGGGCTCTGTGCAACTGCAGAAGGACCTTCTTGCTCTTAAAATCAAATCCTCTCGCAATGAAGGCCAACATTCTTTCTTCACTGCCTGCTGTACCTGCATGCTTACTTTCAGTGACTGATGTACAAGCACACCCAGGTGTCCTTGCACCTTCCCTTTTTCTAATCTGACACCATTCCGATAATAATCTGCCTTCCTGTTCTTGGTTCTTGTCACAAAAGAGGATAACCTCACATTAACCCACATTATATTGCATCTGCCATGCATCTTCCCAACCTATCCAATTCACCCTGCAGCCTCATAGCATCCTCATCGCAGCTCACACTGCCACCCATCTTTATGTCATCCGCAAACTTAGACATGTCACATTTAATGCCCTCGTCCAAATCGTTAGTATATATTGTAAAAACTGGGGTCCCAGCACCGAGCCTTGCGGCACCCCACTAGTCACTGCCTGCCATTCTGAATTAATTCCAACTCTTTGCTTGCTGTCTGCCAACCAATTTTCTATCCATGTCAATACCCTACCCCCAATACCATATGCTCTAATTTTGCACACTAATCTATTGTGTGGGACCTTGTCAAAGACTTTTTGAAAGTCCAGATACTCCACATCCACTGGCTCTCCCTTATCCATTCTACTTGTTACATTCTTCTGACTTGGTGGTGAGATAGTGAGCAACCTGACTGTTTCAAAGAATAGCCCAGGCGAGTTATCGTTGGTGTCTTGGCCAACACTTATTTCTCCAATACTAAATCAGATCATCAGGTCATTGCTGTTTTTGGGGAATACATGCAAAGTAATTGTTGAATTATTGCTCAAAATTGATGCACAGATTATGCTACAGACCTCTCGTAATTGAAATCTACAATTGCATTATTACAGCCACACACAATTAAGAGCAGAGCAGGCCATTTAGGTCACCTCAGCAATTCCGCACGGTCAAAGTTCACCCGACTATAACCGTAACTCCACATTCTCACATCTCCAGTAACCTCTCACCATTCATTTCTTGAGAATATCTACTTCTGCCTTGAAAGAACTAAAAGGCTCTCTTTCAACCACATTTATTGGAAGATAATTATTTTGCTTTGCTTCTTAAATGGGCAACACCTAGTTTCAGGTATCCCACTAGAGAAATCATCCTCTCCACATCCATCTTGTTAAGACACCTCAGGATTTGGTTTCAATGAAGTCCTCTCCCACGCCAAGCGCCAGTGAATACAATCCCAGGCTGTCCAACGTTCCTCAAGTCAATCCGTTATTAGTCTCAATCCTTCACTGAACTGCATCCAATCCAGTTTTCCTAAAGGAGACCTGTTCTTTACGCTGTACTTCAGATGCATCTCACTAATGTCTTATTTAATGGAAACATAACTTCCATATTTTTGTAATTCTCCCCTAGCCATAAACAACATTCTATTAGCTTTCCCAATGACACTGCACCCAAATACCTACTTTTTGCAACTCATGCACCAGTACACCAATGGTCCTTTGCATTTGAGCTCTGCAATCTCTCACCATTGATAATAAGACTGATAATGCGGCACCTTGTTCCTGTGGTTCCTGACAAACAGATTTTCCAGACTATTGGATAGTACTCCTTGTAATATCCAAACACAATTTGAAATTATATTAAGATTTTACACTCACATTTGCCACATTCTCTTCACTTGGCAGATCTTTGCCTGCTCACTTATTCATATCACTTTGTATCCTACTTCTGTTCTATTCAAAACTTCTTATCATTCCTTGCGTCATCAGTCAGTTTAGCAAGTGCTATTTCGATACCTTGATCAGTTATTAATATAAACTAAAAAGCCCAAGCATTGTGTCTAGTTCTGAGCACTACACGACATGCTGACTTTGAAAAGAGTACAGAAACTTATGAGAGGCATACACAAGATAAGAGACTTCAGTTAATAAGAGGTCCAAGTATTCAGAAATTAACAGGAGAGTTGACTGAAATGAATAAAAATGAACATACTTTCGGGCCAAAACGTTGCCTATTCCCTTCACTCCATAGATGCTGCTGCACCTGCTGAGTTTCTCCAGCATGTTTGTGTACCTGGGATTTTCCAGCATCTGCAGTTCCTTCTTAAACACTAATTCTAACTGCCCCCTGAAAAGGCCCGGCAATCTATTCAGACATTATTTTTCTCTGTTTTTTTCAATCCACTTAACATCCAACTATAAATAACGAGTTTAAAAAAAACTTTTAATAGGAAATAGTTATTGAGCATGATCCACAACAAGGTCATGGATGTGCCTCAGCTGATCATCTTTCCACTTTGTTGCCAGATCCCTACATCTTCGGATTCCTTCACTGTAAATCTGTGTAACAGAAACTTCTCTGAACTGCTCATGATAGTTAACCTGTCTAGTGTTAGACACTCCAGTTCCAAAAAAAATAATTCTCCTCTCAAGGTTCTTCATGAAACCTCCAGCGAGTGTGGAACAAAGGCCTTCAACCCTGAAAAAAAAAAATAGTATTTCCAAGAGGCAGATATATCCTCGTTAGAGATCAAATGCGGTCTTAAAGCACAGTACAATTATAGCATGACTCACCACTGCTACAGTCAAATAGTCACTTCAAACCTGTTGAACAAATGAGTTAATTTTAGAACTGACCTTGGGTCTAAACACCAAATATCATAAAAATCCGTCCAAGTGCCAGAATCATATAACACAGCCATGTCTCATCCACAATACCAAATATATGGCCAGGTTAGGCCCTTTGTCCCAGTGCCCTTAACCAACAAAATTTGTAGAAAAATAGACCCAGACAGTTCATGAAGGCCGAAACAGAAATCAGCAAGTATCAAACCAATGTAGAATACCCTAAGAGGGGTGGTCAAAAGCTTAGTGGAGGCTCAGGGAGATTGCCGAGACTGGCACACCAACAAAATGTTTAATTGATAAGCAAGGAAATGGGCAGGTGCAGCTACTTTTGGATAGGCTTGTTTATGGAGAGTGGTCCACGAATAGCCAAATCAGAAAATGCAAGTGATATGTAATGATAAATGAGCTACGACAAAAAAATGCAAATAGATCAGCTTTTTGACACTTAGAAACATAGAAACATAGAAATTAGGTGCAGGAGTAGGCCATTCGGCCCTTCGAGCCTGCACCGCCATTCAATATGATCATGGCTGATACTTTCAAAACTGTTTTGATAAAGTCTAACTGTTTTGATAAAGTTTCTGACAACTACACCTGCAGAAAATGTGTCCAGGTGCAACGTGTTGGGGAACTGGAGCAGCAGCTAGATGACCTCAGGGTTTCCTGGACAGGATCAACAGTGAGGTTGTCACACCAAGGATACCGGAAGAGCGAAGGTGGGTGACTATGAGAAAGAAGAGTAAACGTGGAGTGCAGGAGACCCCAGTGGCTGTACCGTATGATAACAGGTACACCCTCTTGGGACCTATCGGGGCAGATGACGCTTCCAGTACGAGCGGCGGACAGATCGGTGGCTCCAATCCTAACGATGAAACTCGACCGGCATTGGGCAGCCATAGCAGTGGATGACTCCATTGTCCAAGGTGCGGATAGGAGATTCTGTGGTGACAGGCAAGACTCGAGGATGGTCTGTTGCCTCCCTGGTGCCAGGGTTCAAGATGTCTCGGACCGACTTCAGAACATCCTAGAGAGGGAAGGTGAGCAGCTGGAAGTGGTTGCATGTGGGCACAAACAACGTCAGGAAGAAGAGGAAGGAGGTTCTACAACGCGAGTTTAGAGAGTTAGGAAGAAGGCAGAAAAGCAGGACTTCTCAGGTGGTTATCTCTGGATTGCTTCCAGTACGTGCTGGTGAGGGCAGGAACAGGGAGACAGGGGATCTGAATGTGTGGCTGAGGGGCTGGTGCAGGGAGCAGTGATTTAGATTTATAGACCACTGGGGTCTCCTCTGGGGTAGGGGTGACCTGCACAAAAGGGACGGGTTACACCTTAACTGGAATGGGACCAACATTCTGGCAGGCAGGTTTGCTAGTGCTACACGGCTGGGTTTAAATGAAACAGCGGGGGGGAGGGGTAGACAAATTGGGAGTATAAGGATGGAGTTAAAGGGGAAGAGAGTACAGGAAAGACACCCGAATTAATGGGACGGAAAGTTCAATAAGGGATAAGAGAGTAAGGTCAGGTGAAATAGGAGCTGGTGTGAGAGGGGAGGTGAATACCAAATTAAACGTGTTATATATGAATGTGCGAAGTATAAGAAATAAAGTGGATGAGCTTGAGGTTCAGTTAGAGATTGGTAAGTATGATGTTGTGGGAATAAGCAAGTTCGGTATTCTGAAAACACAAGGAATCATGGGATTTGTCAAAGGTCATTTGCCATTGGGGCAGCAGTCGCATACGCGCAGTTGGGGAAGCATTACCGGGCCGGGAAATTTCACGAAATCATTTAATTTCCCTAAAATTACCCGAAGACAACCAGAATTTCCCGAATTTCAGGTAATTTCCTTCAAAGTGGAAACACAGCACAAACCAACCTCCCTTCTATTGATTCCATTTATACCTCACGCTGCCTCGGCAAGGCCAACAGTATAATCGAGGACGAGTCGCACCCTGGCCACTTCTCTTCTCCTCTCTCCCATCAGGCAAAAGGTATAGAAGTGTGAAAACACACACCACCGGATTCAGGGACAGTTTCTTCCCAGTTGTTATCAGGCAACTGAATCATCCTACCACAACCAGAGAGCAGTGCTGAACTACTATCTACCTTGGATGTCCCTTGGACTTTCCTTGACTGGACTTTGCTGGCTTCACCTTGCACTAAATGCTATTCCCTTATCATGTATCTATCTATACACTGTAAATGGATTGATTGTAATCATGTATTGTCTTTCTGCTGACTGTTTAGCACGCAACAAAAAGCTTTTGACAATAAACTAAACTGAACAAACTATCTTGACAGCACTTGGGACTTTGCACTATATTTAGCACTTATTTTGCACTATATAGTTATTTTTAACAATTTATTAATCTTTAGTTTGTTTATTATATTATGCACACACAAACTTGTTGCTGTGCTACTACAAGAAAGAATTTCATTGTTTCATTTTAGTAAATACGACAATTAACACTCATGCCTAAAATAAAGTAA
This sequence comes from Malacoraja senta, assembly GCA_038087875.1. NCBI lineage: Eukaryota > Metazoa > Chordata > Chondrichthyes > Rajiformes > Rajidae > Malacoraja > Malacoraja senta. The sequence goes on along the minus strand of JAXLNO010000305.1, from coordinate 63,097 downwards.
CATATTCTGATAATTCAAACTGTTGCTAATTGTACTAAATATTGTCTGCAATATTTTAAGACTGGTGCTTGACAGTAAGCTGATTTAATAAAACAATATAACATTTTTACTACTCAGTTGAAGAGGATGCAACATTGAGCAATGTGATATAGAATAGGTTTCATTGCATGTTCAGTTTCTCAGCATGCCATACAAGTTGGCAAACACTCAATAAATCTTCAGGCTGACCAGGTATCTTGCATCTCTTGTCGCGTAGGAGTTGCAATGCTGCCTGTGAAGTGTCAAGAGCCCCTTGAAACCTTTCCACATGGATTTTCTAGTGATGACTATTCTGCTGAATAACAGAGCAAACCAAATGATGGTCAGTCCAGCAGTCATCGACTACAACCATTGCACAGATGTCCATGCAATTCCTCACTCAGATAATGGCAAAAATCTAGCAGCTGCCAGTGTACAGATTGAGGGTGTTTCCACAAGATCTTGTGCTTGTCCCTTTGGCAAAAGTGGATGTTGAATATAATTTAGTTATTCACCAAGGTAAAGCAATGACTCCACTGGAGTTAACTTTCCGAGCTCCTTCCTTTCCAAAGGCTCGAGTTCTTTCCAATCATGCAACAAAGTCATAAGCAGGATTAGTCTGGCCCTTTCAGGAATCCCCCTTGGCATTATCCACGTATGTACAGTCATGAGCACAGGTTACTGTTTGTGCTCGAGCTGAGCCAGAGGTTGCTGAAATACAATTAATAACTGAACAAAATAATCTTGGCTTCTCCGAAAGAAAACAAGATTGGTGCAGTGAAAACCAAAAGATCCGGGAACAAATTAAAATTAAACAAAGTTCTCTTGATTGGAACTACAGGCAGTGAAGTCCAATGTACACAAACACTTCACTTCCTGAAGAACAGATTATGGGTGGAAAATTGGCAGGATGTCCAAGACACATGCAGAATCTTTAACTACATTAAGACCATCAACAACACAAAGACCGAAGTTTACTCAGTTGGGAGCAAAGAAACAAGAACAGACACAATAATCCATTGGAAGGAGCATTTAAAAAATCTCCTCAGCTCGGATACTGTTCTTAACCCCATCTCAAAGATGGACCCCACTTTTTCAAACCTATCAAACAACTTTACTCCGTGGACGAAGAACAGATCCCAGAACATCACGAGGTGCAACGGATCCCCAATGCCCAGCTGCACCAAGGGAAATGCCGGGCATAACACCCACAAGACATGACCTTTTTGATCTGATATAACATCTTTGGCTCAAATGGAGAGGGAGTGTGGCGAATCCTCCCAATTTGGTGGTCATCAAAAATGAGTTTCTATTCGGTATATGCTACCTGATAGCATGCAGACTACAATTCTGACAACCAGGACATTCACAGGCCCAATCGAATGTGCAGGAGTTCATGCAGGCCATTTAACTGTTCCAAACTCAATGCAAAATTGCATTGCTTCCCACTGGAAGTAATGTATAGCATGAATGCAACCTGCTCCATCTACATCAGCTTCATCCCAGAACCAAAAAAACTCCAAACTGTTACACAAGATGCAGTGCACAGATGCTTGATTTGCATATGCAGTGCTCCAAGCCATTTTTAACTCATTAATTGGTAAGTATAAGAGATGGGGCATTACACTAACCTTTCCATAATAAAGACCATCGACAAACACGCATCTGTTGAACATTGGAAAGATTGTATCAGTTCACAAATTGCGTGGTCTCATTAGCCATCTTAGGGTTGTAATGGCAGTGTCATTTCTTGACATCAAATGACTGTCTTCATCAACAAAATGTCACAGCCAAAAGAGTGCTTTGATGAAAATTCAGTAAAAATGCACCCAGTAATGCTTTTGAATAACCTATAATTTGTTCTGTTAAACCATGATAATTATCTGAAGTGCATGATAGGTTAAAATAGATAAAACCATGTTAATTTTCATGGAAATATTAGAGTGAAAAGTAGGAAATTCATCCAACAAAGTGTTGTTAGAGTGCAGTTCTACAGCAAACAAGACACTGAACCAACGCTTGGCAGGAAATGTGTCAGATTCCGCATACAATTAGCACCCAACTTTTCTCCCCGTCATTCACTCGACTAGTTAACGAGTGGAAACCATGCACTGTAGAAAAACAAAACTTCAGGATCAGTCAATCAAGAGATTCAGCCATGTGACATCTCATGAGCTTTATAGCATCCAAGGCAGGGCAAAAATGGGAGCATGAGGTACATGGATCAGCAATTCGAAGGAAGCAATCCATTTGAATCTGTGTTCCGTAACCCAAGTTTTCATTGCAAATACAAAGCTTTAAAACATTACATTTAGCAATGATCAATTATTTTTTTATGTAACCTCACACCGATTACTGTGCCTACCTTTCTTTTGAGCCTCTCTCTTTCCTTCAGTGTAAGGGTGTCTGCCTTAGCAATGACAGGAACAACATTCACTTTATTGTGTATGGCCTTCATGAACTCCACGTCCAGAGGCTTCAGCCTAAAAATTAAACAAATGAAACAAGAATAAGAAATGACAAAAAAACATTTTCAGCGATGAATGGATCATTCTGAATTGTCCTGTTTTGTCTCAGTTATTTAGTGGAATGTAGTGAAGAAAGAAAACTGAAATAAAAGCAGAAAAATCATAACTCAGTTTTAAAGAGACAGGTGTCTTCCCAATTTGCATGTCCATCTACAGTCCAGACCATTTTATTGTCATACGTCCCAAAACAGAACAATGAAATTTTTACTTGCAGCAGAATAACAGATATGTAAATATAACATTCTGTAAATACCATAATAAACAAAAAGACCCGTGTGTGTGTGTGTGTATATATATATTATATATACACACACATATATATATACATACACGTGTATATATATATACACACACACACACATCTATCTATCTATCTATTATCTATTATTATATAAAACTCTCTGGCTGTCGTCCGTCTGTACGTCTGTACGTCTGTACGTCCAACGTTCTGCTTGACGTCCCGCCTTTGATACCGCCCCGCGCCCGCGCGGCGCGCGGAAACGCCGATATTTTTTACCGTTTCTAAAGAGGTTACGTTTATCTTTACGAATAGACGATCCTGATTAAATTTGGTCGTGTTTACGTACGCTTTTTAAAATAAAATACCTCTCCACCCCCCCCAAAACCAAACATTTCAAAATGTTTAAAAAAAACAGCTCAGCCGTAGAATGTTAGTAAAGATTCCGTTGTGTGATGTCACAATGCACAATGGTCACAGATGTCCAATCGGAATGGATCCATTTACATATGCCTTTGCGGTGACCCAAGCCCCGGCCCCTCCCCCCAAACCCCCGCAGCATTGGGCATTGTGACATCACAAAACGGAACCTTCATTTACATTCTATTGCTGAGAGCTGTTTGTTTAACATTTTGAAATGTCCCCATTCCCTATCCCCCCCACACGTGGCGACGCCCTGCGACACGTGTGACAAATCGGAATGAATCCGTTTACATATGCCTTGGCAGCAGCCCCAGCCCCAGCCCCTCCCCCCCAACCCCACAGCCTGTGATTACGTTTATCTTTACGAATAGACAACCCTGATTAAATTTGGTCGATTTTATGTACACTTTTAAAAATAAAATACTTCTCCCCCCCCCCCACCCCCAAACATTTCAAAATGATTAAAAAAACAGCTCAGCCATAGAATGTTAGTAAAGATTCCGTTGTGTGATGTCACAATGCCTGATGCTAACAGATGTCCAATGGGAATGGATTCATTTAGATATGCCTTGGCAGCAGCCCCAGCCCCTCCCCCCCAACCTGTGTCGAAGGGCGTCGCCACGTGTGTGGGGGGGATAGGGAATGGGGACATTTCAAAATGTTTAAAAAAACAGCTCTCAGCAATAGAATGTTAATGAAGGTTCCGTTTTTGTGATGTCACAATGCCCAATGCTCAAAGATGTCCAATCGGAATGAATCCGTTTACATATGCCTTGGCAGCAGCCCCAGCCCCTCCCCCCCACCCCCGCAGCCTGTGTCACGTGTGTGGCAATAGAGAAAGAGGATTGGGGGTGATAGGGAATGGGAACAGATGGACTGTCCCTACCCCTCCTACTTCAACTCTCCCTCCCCACTCTTCCCCTCTCTCCTCTCCCCCTCCCTCCCCTCCCACACCCTCTCTTCCCCCTCCACCACCCCTCTTCACCCCCATCTTCCCCTACCCCTTCCCCTCTCTCTTGCACCACTCCCCGCTACCCCTCTGCCCCTCACTCACCACTCTTTCCCCTCTCCCTCCCCCCTCCCTCTCTCCCTCTCTTCCCCCTACTCCTCTCCCCTTCCCCTCATCCCCTCTCTCCACCTCTAACATCCCCTCCCCCCCTCCCGCCCTCCCCGCTCTCCTCCCACTCCCCACTCTCCTCCGTCCCCTCTCCCCCCACCCTGCTCTCTTCTCCCTCACCAATCTCTCCCCTTTCCTCCTCCCCCTCTCCCCTCCCTCCCCTCTTCTCTCCCCCACCCCGTCTCCCTCTCCCCCTCCCCCCTCTTCTCTCCCAACCCCGTCCACCCTCCACCCTCCCCCACACCTCTCTACCCTTCTCCTCGCCTTACCCACCCCTCTCTCCTCCCCCTCTCCATCCCCTTCTCCTCACCCCTCTCCCTCTCACCCCCTCCTCCCTCCCACCCCCATTACTCTCTCCCACATCCCCCTTCCCTCTCTCACCCCGTCCCCTTCCCCCTACCCCGCTATCCCTCTTCAACCACTCCCCCTACACCTCTCCCCCTCCCTCTCTCCCACTTCCACCACTCCCCCTACACCTCTCCATCTCCCTCCCCATTCTTCCACTTAACTCCCAAACCCATCCCCATCTCCCTCCACAACCCCCTCCCCCACCCCTCTCCCCCCTCCCTTCTCTCTCACTCCCTACTCTTCCACTCTCCCTCCCCACCTCTATCCCTCCCCCTCCTTCTCTCCCTCTCTTCCCCCTACTCATCTCCCCTTCCCACATCCCTCTCTCCACCTCTAACATCCCCTCCCCCCCTCTCCCCCCTTCCTGCCCTCCCGCTCTCCTACCACTCTCCTCCCCCTCCCTCTCCCCCACCCTGCTCTCTTCTCCCTCACCAATTTCTCCCCTTTCCTCACCCCCTCTCCCCTCCCTCCCTCTCCTCTTCTCTCCCCACCCCGTCTCCCTCTGCCCTCTTCTCTCCCCATCCCGTCTTCCTCTCCACCCCTCCCCCCGCCTGTGTTTGGGGGGTGGTTAGTGTGAGTGTGATGCCGCAGCCCCCCCCTCCCGCAAACGCGCGTTGGGAAAACAGCCCGCCAACAGTCTCTCTGTCTTTAAGACAGAACTGCAGATGCTTGAAAATCAAAGGTACACAAAAAAATGCTCATAACCTCAGCGGGTGCAGCAGCATCTATGTATCAAAAGAAATAGACAACTTTCGTGAAAACCCGTCTGAGGATGGGTTTCCGCCAAAAGCATTGCCTATTTCCTTCACTCCATAGATGCTGCTGCACCCGCAGTGTTTCTCGAGTTTTATTGTGTGTACCAGTCTATCTGGCTCTCCCCTCTCTCTCTCTCTCTGCCCTTCTCTCTTCACAGCCCGCGACTCAACTCATGCACGCCTGCTCCAACCCATCCCCTTCACCTCTCTCCCCATCCTCTTCTTCCTCTCTCCCACCCCTCTCCTCTCTCACGCTCCTCTCTCCCACCTTCCTCACCCCCTTCCTCTCAACCCTCCTCCTCTACCACCTCACAATTTTTTTTTCTAACATTAAATTTTTCTCTCTCTGCACCACCCCCCCCCCTCGAGACGTACCTGAGAGGTGAGGGCTATTCGTCAGTGGATAGGGTGGAGATGGAATAAAAGAAGAAAATTAAAATATTAATATAATATCAAGGGGTGTGATGAGTGTGTGTGTTGTGGGTGCCAGATTCACACCCCGCAACCCTGCTTTGGAGGTACAGACCCAACGGGTGGTTAGTGTGACGTCACAGCCCCCCGCCCCAAACGCACGTTCGGTGTCCAGACCCAACGGGTCTGCACTTGGTCTAGTATACTTTTAAAACTCTCTGGCTGTCGTCCGTCTGTACGTCTGTACGTCCAACGTTCTGCTTGACGTCCCGCCTTTGATACCGCCCCTGGCCCAAACGGCGCGCGGAAAGGCCCACGTTTTTCGCCATTTCCAAAGAGATGACATTTATCTTTACGAATAGCCACTCCTGATTAAATTCGGTCCTGTTTATGTACACGTTTTTTAATAGAATCCATCCCCCCCCCACCCCCATCTCCGATTGTCTCCGATTTTCTCCGAAAACGACGCCATGTTTTTTCCCCGATTTTCTCCGAAAACGACGCCATCTTTTTTTCGCCGATTTCTCCGATTTTTTCAGAAAACGACGCCATCTTTTTTTCAGCAGATTTTCACCCCGGGGTCTGAAGCACGTTCGGAAACAACACCCCGGGGTGTCAAGCACTTTCGGGGACCAGACCCAACGGGTCTGCACTTGGTCTAGTTATTATATAAAACTCTCTGGCTGTCGTCCGTCTGTACGGCTGTACGTCTGTACGTCCAACGTTCTGCTTGACTTTCCCGCCTTTGATAACGCCCCGCGCCCGGGCGGCATGCGGAAACGCCGATATTTTTTACCGTTTCTAAAGAGGTTACGTTTATCTTTACGAATAGACGATCCTGATTAAATTTGGTCGTGTTTACGTACGCTTTTTAAAAATAAAATACCTCTCCCCCCCCCAAACCAAACATTTCAAAATGTTTAAAAAAACAGCTCAGCCATAGAATGTTAGTAAAGATTCCGTTGTGTGATGTCACAATGCACAATGGTCACAGATGTCCAATCGGAATGGATCCATTTACATATGCCTTGGCAGCAGCCCCAGCCCCTCCCCCCAACCCCTGCAGCATTGGGCATTGTGACATCACAAAACGGAACCTTCATTTACATTCTATTGCCGAGAGCTGTTTGTTTAACATTTTGAAATGTCCCCATTCCCTATCACCCCCACACACGTGGCGACGCCCTGCGACACGTGTGACAAATCGAAATGAATCCGTTTACATATGCCTTGGCAGCAGCCCCAGCCCCAGCCCCTCCCCCCCAACCCCACAGCCTGTGATTATGTTTATCTTTACGAATAGACAACCCTGATTAAATTTGGTCGTTTTTATGTACACTTTTAAAAATAAAATACTTCTCCCCCCCCCCCACCCCCAAACATTTCAAAATGATTAAAAAATCAGCTCAGCCATAGAATGTTAGTAAAGATTCCGTTGTGTGATGTCACAATGCCCGATGCTAACAGATGTCCAATCGGAATGAATCCGTTTACATATGCCTTGGCAGCAGCCCCAGCCCCAGCCCCTCCCCCCACCCCCGCAGCCTGTGTCAGAAGGGCGTCGTCACGTGTGTGGCAATAGAGAGAGGATTGGGGGTGATAGGGAATGGGTAACAGATGGACTGTCCCTACCCCTCCTACTTCAACTCTCCCTCCCCACTCTTCCCCCTCTCTCCTCTCCCCCTCCCTCCCCTCCCACACCCTCTCTTCCCCCTCCACCACCCTAACATTAAATTTTCTCTCTCTGCACCCACCCCCCCCCTCGAGACGTACCTGAGAGGTGAGGGCTATTCGTCAGTGGATAGGGTGGAGATGGAATAAAAGAAGAAATTAAAATATTAATATAATATCAAGGGGTGTGATGAGTGTGTGTGTTTGTGGGTGCCAGATTCACACCCCGCAACCCTGCTTTGGAGGTACAGACCCAACGGGTGGTTAGTGTGACGTCACAGCCCCCGCCCCAAACGCACGTTCGGTGTCCAGACCCAACGGGTCTGCACTTGGTCTAGTATACTTTTAAAACTCTCTGGCTGTCGTCCGTCTGTACGTCTGTACGTCCAACGTTCTGCTTGACGTCCCGCCTTTGATACCGCCCCGCGCCCATCTCCCCCACCCCCATCTTCACCCCCATCTCCCCCCACCCCCTTCCCCTCTCTCTTGCACCACTCCCCGCTACCCCTCTGCCCCTCACTCACCACTCTTCCCCTCTCCCTCCCCCTCCCTCTCTCCTCACTTCCCCCTACTCCTCACCCCTTCCCCTCATCCCCTCTCTCCACCTCTAACATCCCCACCCCTCCTCCCCCCTTCCTGCCCTCCCCGCTCTCCTCCCACTCCCCACTCCCCACTCTCCTCCCCGTCCCTCTCCCCCACCCTGCTCTTTTCTCCCTCATCAATCTCTCCCCTTTCCTCCTCCCCTCTCTCCTCCCTCCACTCCCTCCCCTCTTCTCTCCCCACCCCGTCTCCCTCTCCCCCCTCCCCTCTTCTCTCCCAACCCCGTCGCCACCCTCCACCCTCCCCCACACCTCTCTACCCTTCTCCTCGCCTTACCCACCCCTCTCTCCTCCCCCTCTCCATCCCCTTCTCCTCTCATCCCCCTCCTCCTCCCACCCCCATTACTCTCTCCCACATCCCCCTTCCCTCTCTCACCCTGTCCCCTTCCCCTACCCCGCTATCCCTCTTCAACCCTCCCCCTACACCTCTCCCCCTCCCTCTCTCCCACTTCCACCACTCCCCCTACACTCTCCATCTCCCCTCCCAACCCATTCTTCACTTAACTCCAAACCCATCCCCCATCTCCCTCCACCACCCCTCTTCCCTCTCTCCCACTCCACTCTCTTCTATCCCTCCCCGCTCCTTCTCTCCCTCTCTTCCCCCTACTCTCCCCTTCCCCTCATCCCCTCTCTCCACCTCTAACATCCCCTCTCCCCCCTTCCTGCCCTCCCCGCTCTCCTACCACTCTCCTCCCCCTCCCTCTCCCCCGCCCTGCTCTCTTCTCCCTCACCAATTTCTCCCCTTTCCTCCTCCCCTCTCCCCTCCCTCCCCCTCTCCTCTTCTCTCCCCACCCCGTCTCCCTCTCCCCTCTTCTCTCGTCTCCCTCTCCCCTCTTCTCTCCCCACCCCGTCTTCCTCTCCACCCCTCCCCCCGCCTGTGTTTGGGGGGTGGTTAGTGTGAGTGTGATGCCGCAGCCCCCCCTCCTCCCGCAAACACGCGTTGGGAAAACAGCCCGCCAACAGTCTCTCTGTCTTTAAATCAAAGGTACACAAAAAAATGCTTCATAACCTCAGCGGGTGCAGCAGCATCTATGTATCAAAAGAAATAGACAACGTTTCGTGAAAACCCGTCTGAGGATGGGTTTCCGCCAAAAGCATTGCCTATTTCCTTCACTCCATAGATGCTGCTATGTTTCTCGAGTTTTATTGTGTGTACCAGTCTATCTGTCTCTCCCCTCTCTCTCTCTCTCTGCACCACCCCCCCCCCTCGAGACGTACCTGAGAGGTGAGGGCTATTCGTCAGTGGATAGGGTGGAGATGGAATAAAAGAAGAAAATTAAAATATTAATATAATATCAAGGGGTGTGATGAGTGTGTGTGTTTGGTGGGTGCCAGATTCACACCCGCAACCCTGCTTTGGAGGTACAGACCCAACGGGTGGTTAATGTGACGTCACAGCCCCCCGCCCCAAACGCACGTTCGGTGTCCAGACCCAACGGGTCTGCACTTGGTCTAGTATACTTTTAAAACTCTCTGGCTGTCGTCCGTCTGTGCGGCTGTACGTCCAACGTTCTGCTTGCCGCGCGGCCTTTGACACCGCCCCCACGCCCACAAAGGCCCATATTTTTGACCATTTCCAAAGAGATTACATTTATCTTTACAAAAAGCCACTCCTGATTAAATTCTGTCCTGTTTATGTACACGTTTTTTAAAATAAAATCCATCCCCCCCCCCAACCCCAATGTGATTTTCTCCGATTGTCTCCGATTTTCTCCGAAAACGACGCCATCTTTTTCCCCCCGATTTTTTCCAAAAACGACGCCATATTTTTTTCGCCGATTTTCACCCAGGGGTCTGAAGCACGTTCGGGAACAACACCCCGGGGTGTCATCCATCCCCCCACCAACCCCAATTTGATTTTCTCCCATTTCTCAAAAAACGACGCCATCTTTTTTTCGCCGATTTTTCCCGAAAACGACGCCATCTTTTCCCCCCCGATTTTCACCCAGGGGTCTGAAGCACGTTCGGGAAAAACACCCAGGGGTGTCAAGCACTTTCGGGGACCAGACCCAACGGGTCTGCACTTGGTCTAGTTATTATATAAAACTCTCTGGCTGTCGTCCGTCTGTACGTCTGTACGTCCAACGTTCTGCTTGACTTTCCCGCCTTTGATACCGCCCCGCGCCCGCGCGGGCGCGCGGAAACGCCGATATTTTTTACCGTTTCTAAAGAGGTTACGTTTATCTTTACGAATAGACGATCCTGATTAAATTTGTTCGTGTTTACGTACGCTTTTTAAAATAAAATACCTCTCCCCCCCCCAAACCAAACATTTCAAAATGTTTAAAAAAACAGCTCAGCCCATAGAATGTTAGTAAAGATTCCATTGTGTGATGTCACAATGCACAATGGTCACAGATGTCCAATCGGAATGGATCCATTTACATATGCCTTGGCAGCAGCCCCAGCCCCTCCCCCCCAACCCCCGCAGCATTGGGCATTGTGACATCACAAAACGGAACCTTCATTTACATTCTATTGCTGAGAGCTGTTTGTTTAACATTTTGAAATGTCCCCATTCCCTATCCCCCCCACACGTGGCGACGCCCTGCGACACGTGTGACAAATCGAAATGAATCCGTTTACATATGCCTTGGCAGCAGCCCCAGCCCCAGCCCCTCCCCCCCAACCCCACAGCCTGTGATTACGTTTATCTTTACGAATAGACAACCCTGATTAAATTTGGTCGTTTTTATGTACACTTTTAAAAATAAAATACTTCTCCCCCCCCCACCCCCAAACATTTCAAAATGATTAAAAAAACAGCTCAACCATAGAATGTTAGTAAAGATTCCGTTGTGTGATGTCACAATGCCCGATGCTAACAGATGTCCAATGGGAATGGATTCATTTAGATATGCCTTGGCAGCAGCCCCAGCCCCAGCCCCTCCCCCCCCAACCCCCCACAGCCTGTGTCGAAAGGCGTCGCCACGTGTGTGGGGGGGATAGGGAATGGGGACATTTCAAAATGTTTAAAAAAACAGCTCTCAGCAATAGAATGTTAATGAAGGTTCCGTTTTGTGATGTCACAATGCCCAATGCTCAAAGATATCCAATCGAAATGAATCCGTTTACATATGCCTGCAGCAGCAGCCCCAGCCCCAGCCCCTCCCCCCCACCCCTGCAGCCTGTGTCACGTGTGTGGCAATAGAGAAAGAGGATTGGGGGTGATAGGGAATGGGTAACAGATGGACTGTCCCTACCCCTCCTACTTCAACTCTCCCTCCCCACTCTTCCCCCTCTCTCCTCTCCCCCTCCCTCCCCTCCCCACACCCTCTCTTCCCCCTCCACCACCCCTCTTCACCCCCATCTCCCCCCCTTCCCCTCTCTCTTGCACCACTCCCCGCTACCCCTCTGCCCCATACTCACCACTCTTCCCCTCTCCGTCCCCCACTTCTATCCCTCCCCCCCTCCCTCTCTTCCCCCTACTCCTCTCCCCTTCCCCTCTCTCCACCTCTAACATCCCCTCCCCCCCCTCCTGCCCTCCCCGCTCTCCTCCCACTCCCCACTCCCCTCCCCGTCCCTCTCCCCCCACCCTGCTCTCTTCTCCCTCACCAATCTCTCCCCTTTCCTCCTCCCCCTCTCTCCTCCCTCCCATCCCTCCCCTCTTCTCTCCCCACCCCGTCTCCCTCTCCCCCCTCCCCCCCCTCTTCTCTCCCAACCCCGTCGCCACCCTCCACCCTCCCCACACCTCTCTACCCTTCTCCTCGCCTTACCCACCCCTCTCTCCTCCCCCTCTCCATCCCCTTCTCCTCACCCCTCACCCTCTCATCCCCCTCCTCCTCCCACCCCCATTACTCTCTCCCACATCCCCCTTCCCTCTCTCACCCCGTCCCCTTCCCCCTACCCCGCTATCCCTCTTCAACCGCTCCCCCTACACCTCTCCCCCTCCCTCTCTCCCACTTCCACCACTCCCCCTACACTCTCCATCTCCCTCCCCATTCTTCCACTTAACTCCCAAACCCATCCCCATCTCCCTCCACAACCCCCTCCCCCACCCCTCTCCCCCCTCCCTTCTCTCTCACTCCCCACTCTTCCACTCTCCCTCCCCCACCTCTATCCCTCCCCCCTCCTTCTCTCCCTCTCTTCCCCCTACTCCTCTCCCCTTCCCCTCATCCCCTCTCTCCACTTCTAACATCCCCTCCCCCCCCTCTCCCCCCTTCCTGCCCTCCCCGCTCTCCTCCCCCTCCCTTTTCCCCCACCCTGCTCTCTTCTCCCTCACCAATTTCTCCCCTTTCCTCCTCCCCCTCTCCTCTTCTCTCCCCACCCCCGTCTCCCTCTCCCCTCTTCTCTCCCCACCCCGTCTTCCTCTCCACCCCTCCCCCCGCCTGTGTTTGGGGGGTGGTTAGTGTTAGTGTGATGCCGCAGCCCCCCTCCCCTCCCGCAAACGCGCGTTGGGAAAACAGCCCGCCAACAGTCTCTCTGTCTTTAAGACAGAACTGCAGATGCTTGAAAATCAAAGGTACACAAAAAAAATGCTTCATAACCTCAGCGGGTGCAGCAGCATCTATGTATCAAAAGAAATAGACAACGTTTCGTGAAAACCCGTCTGAGGATGGGTTTCCGCCAAAAGCATTGCCTATTTCCTTCACTCCATAGATGCTGCTGCACCCGCAGTGTTTCTCGAGTTTTATTGTGTGTACCAGTCTATCTGTCTCTCCCCTCTCTCTCTCTCTCTGCCCTTCTCTCTTCACAGCCCGCGACTCAACTCATGCACGCCTGCTCCAAACCCACCCCCTTCACCTCTCTCCCCATCCTCTTCTTCCTCTCTCCACCCCTCTCCTCTCTCACCCTCCTCTCTCCCCACCTTCCTCACCCCCCCTTCCTCTCAACCCTCCTCCTCCCCCACCTCACAATTCTAACATTAAATTTTCTCTCTCTGCACCACCCCCCCTCGAGACGTACCTGAGAGGTGAGGGCTATTCGTCAGTGGATAGGGTGGAGATGGAATAAAAGAAGAAAATTAAAATATTAATATAATATCAAGGGGTGTGATGAGTGTGTGTGTTTGTGGGTGCCAGATTCACACCCCGCAACCCTGCTTTGGAGGTACAGACCCAACGGGTGGTTAGTGTGACGTCACAGCCCCCCCACCCGCAAACGCACGTTCGGTGTCCAGACCCAACGGGTCTGCACTTGGTCTAGTATACTTTTAAAACTCTCTGGCTGTCGTCCGTCTGTACGGCTGTACGTCCAACGTTCTGCTTGACCCGTTCCGCCTTTGATACCGCCCCTGGCCCACACGGCGCGCGGAAAGGCCCATATTTTTTTCCATTTCCAAAGAGATGACATTTATCTTTACGAATAGCCACTCCTGATTAAATTCTGTCCTGTTTATGTACACGTTTTTTAATAAAATCCATCCCCCCCCCAACCCCAATGTGATTTTCTCCGATTGTCTCCGATTTTCTCCGAAAACGACGCCATCTTTTTTTCCCCGATTTTCTCCGAAAACGACGCCATCTTTATTTCGCCGATTTTCTCCGATTTTTCCCGAAAACGACGCCATCTTTTTTCCCCCGATTTTCACCCAGGGGTCTGAAGCACGTTCGGGAACAACACCCCGGGGTGTCAAGCACTTTCGGGGACCAGACCCAACGGGTCTGCACTTGGTCTAGTATACTATTAAAACTCTGTGTGTGTGTGTGTGTGTGTGTGTGTGTGGGAGTGTGGGTGTGTGTGTGTTTGTGTCAGATTTGGCCTTTGATTCCTTGCTCCGCCAAAACCACACGCAAAAACTCCGAGATTTTTTTCCATTTCGCTAGACATTACACTTGTACATACCCTAACACACTCCTTATTAGATTTAGACATTTTTATGTACAAATTTTTAAATAAAATCCATCCTCCCCCTGCCCCGCCCCACTCACTCATTTTGTGGCCTCCTGCTGGCCAGCCACCATTACGGCTGCTGCCGCCCGGCTCTGCTCCAAAAACGGCGACATTTGTTTTCTTTCGCTGGCGATTTTAGCTGCTGCCGCCCGCCGCCCCTCCACTACTCCCCCCCCCCCCCCCCCCCCGGGCCGGCTCTCTCACGCTGGCTCAAGCACCCGGCTCTCCTCCAAAAACGCCAACATTTTTATTTTTTCGCTGCTGCCGCCCGGCTCTCCTCAACTATCCCCCCCCCAACCACATATACATACACACACACACATATATATATACACACACACATTTACATATATACACATATCTATATACATACACACACACATATATATTATATATATATATACGCAACCAATAATAGTGCAAAGTCAACCACATTCCTTCCCCCCAAGCCCCAAACCTATGTAATTCAGAGCTTAGTTGGAGGCTTGTAGTGTTTAATAGCCCGATGGTTGTTGGGAAGAAGCTGCTCCTGAACGTTACAGTTTTCAGGTCCCTATATCTTCTTCCAAATGCCGGGAGTGAAATGAGAGTATGGCCAGTGTTGGATGGGTCCCTGGTGATGTTGGCTGCCTTTTTGAGGTAGCGACTCCTGCACATGAACTCCTTCAGCCTGTTAAGCCCTTTCCAACTTTGAGAGCAATTCATTCAATCCCACCACTCAGCTATTTGTTTCTAGCTCCAAAATATACTCTCCCTCAAGCTATTCAATTCCCTACAAAAAAATGGATCTGAATCTGCTTTCATCATCCTTCAAGGCACTGATTTCAAGATGATTACCACTTGCTTTTATAAAAGAATCCTTCATCATTTCAGCTCCATTGCCAATCATTTATTAGAAAGGTTTTTCTTTTACTCCCCAGTCAATCTATGCTTGATGACTTTGAACACTATTAAAGCACTAACCTTTCCTGATTATAGACTAGGGAACTGTGAAGAGGAGCACAAGATATTTAAAAAGCAATCATTTGAGAAACAGACCTTCAAATTGTATAAAAGGGAGACCAGTTCTAGCACAGCAGCCATTATGAAGCAGCCATTTTGAGTGTAGCTGTGTTTGAGTTCCTAGTGCAGTCTTTGAGTGATAAGTGGCTGAGGCTTTATCTTGAGAGGCTTCAGCAATAAAGCCAAGCAGAGAAAAGTTAAATTAAAGTCTTTCTAACTTAGCCTTATTGTCATCAGATGGCATTAGGGCAGTCATGTGCACCTCCTGCAGGAGGTGGAGATCATGGAAACTTCCAGTGTCCCTGGTGACTACACCTGTGGGAAGTGCGTCCAGCTGCAGCTCCTGACTCATCGCATCGAAAGGTTGGAGCTGCAGTTGGACTCACTTATGAGCATCTGTGATCAGTGAGGTGGTCAGAGCTAAAGTGCAGGTGACAGATGGTTGGTTAACCACTAGCAAAGGCAGAGGGGGTAGACAAAGAGTGCAGGATTTTATTTTGGGAGCGGGCAGGGATCAAAATCCAGGAATGTTTAACTGTCATATACACCTGCAACAGAACAATGAAATTCTTGCTTGCTGCAGCTTTGCAAGCCCATTAAAGCAATAACGCACAATATATGTTAATCAATAATATAATAAATTAATAGTCAAAATTAATACCAGCCCTTAATAATGCAAAACCGAAGTCCATAATCCAGAAGATTAAAAAGTAGGATCGTAAAGTAGTAATCACTGGATTAATTTCCAATGCCATGTGCAAATGAGAATGATAATAGGAGCGCAGGTCAACTGGATGCAGCATTCTAGTTACAGTCAAAGCAAATGAGTGTTTTGTGGAACTACAAAAACAAGGTTGTGTTTATGGCCATTTATTGTTGTGTTTATGGTCACTTTATCAACCTGTCCTCCCAACTTCTAACAGTTATTTACATATACCTTTCAATTTATTTTGCTGTTGCCTCATTATAGTCTACATTTGTTTATCTTACCTCAATCTCTTATTCCATGGCATCAATTTCACTGACGAGATTATACTTCAGTGAAGCCCTTTAGCATTCCCCTCATCAATCCAAAAAAAAAAAAATCAAAAACAATTTGCACTAATATTTCTTTATAAATCTATTCTTAAACAAATGACTTAATTTGTCCCTGAATATAGATTATTATAACATAACAGCTTCCCAAAATCAAAAATTAAACTGACTGCCCATCCCGTTCCCTCACCATCCTATGTCTACCTCCCACAGCCAAGTTATCCGTATGACTACATTTCCCAATCTTCTCACTCGTGTTCAAAACTGAACACCAGTTAGATGTTACGATATACTTAGGGGAGTCCTGTGCTAACCTGCCCGATTTGCTTTGTCACACATTCCCTCCATCTGCAGATGCTTAAACCGCGACACCTTATGAAATATGCTGTTCACATAACTTTGCCGGACCAATACACTGCACTGATGCATCTGCAAAAAAGACATACATCCAGTGAACGACACTGCAAACAAATTTGTCTTGATTTCTCGTTGTCCACTTGAGTTAGAGCACATTAAAATATCCAGATTTCTCTTTCAGGATATAGTCAACGATTTGAATCATTTACAATTGCACAATGACTCTAAGAAGCCTTTCCACTTCAGTACTTCAGAAGAGCTCATACAACTGTTGCCAGTAAATTGTATTTTGGTTTCCTGAATCAATAAATAAACTTACCCATGACCAAAAGGAGAGATGAAATAAAAGCAGCAGTGGACCCGGTTATCAACAATATGGCGTCTGTTCAATCCACTTTCATCGTGCAGATAGCGCTCAAATTGCTCATCAATATAGGAAATAATTGTCTTAAAGCTGAAGAACAGAGAAAACAATCAACATACTGGTCCGGGACACAATCCAAATCTCAGCCCAAGGAACGTATCAAGTTGCTGGTATGATTGTAGAATACTGCATTAGACTTGAAGAGCAATGTGTGAAGCAGACATTGTGGAATACAGGTGAAACAGACCCTTTGACCCAACTTGCTCACACGAACCAACACATCCCATCTACATTAGTCCCACCTGCTTGCGTTTGGCCCATATCACTCTAAACCCCTCCTCTCCATGCACACATATTAAGCCCAGTGTACATTTAAGTACACATTCAGTTATTGCATTTCCATTGTATTTTAAAAAGGCAGTAACCAGAAAGCAGAAGTTATAAATATGCAGATGCAACGTTTACATTCGAGTAGCTAGAGATCCTAGAGTAGGTACACGATCAAAGCAGTAGATGTTCTGGGAATGCAAAGCTGCGATACATTGAGCCTGGCTATATTCTATATTCAAACAAATATTAACAAATTTACAAATTACATACCAGTCCTGACTGTTGATGGCATCTCCATATCCTGGTGTGTCAACCACGGTGAGACGCAGCTTCACTCCACGTTCTTCAATCTCCACAGTTGAAGCCTCAATTTGGACAGTTCTTTCAATTTTCTCTGAAATAAAAACAGGTACTTTCCAATCATGAAAATAAAATGTTGGAGTTTCTTTTGTTACATAATTTGGGGTTGATTACATAGGTAGGTAGCTTTTTTCCTCTGAAGCATTTCAGATGCAGCTTTACTAGAACTGCACAATCTGCAACCAACGGATCAAGGTCTTTGACAATGTCCTGCTTGGTAGGCTCGTCAGGAAGGTTAGATCTCTTGGGATCCATGCTGAGCTGGCCAAATAATACAAACTTGGGAAGAGTTACGGGGTGGTAGTGGATGATTTTTCTTCAGATTGGAGGCTTATGGCCAGTTGTGCATCGTAGGTGCCATTTTCACTGTTGTTTGTCATCTGCAATTGTGATCCACCAATTGCAAGTATGACACTCCCCCTCTCTCTCTTTCCCACTCCCGATTTCAATACCATGCTTAATGTGCAGAATAAGTTGCTTGAATTCTGCCTGGATCTTGAGGCCTTAACCCAAGAGTCCTTATGAATGGCTTAATTGAACAGACTAATTTTTTAACCAATTTATTTTTGTAATTAATAATTTTGTGACATGGGCATCACTGGCATGGCCAGTATTTCTTTCTAATCAGCAAGGGCATAAATAAATGTTGGCCATGCCACTGACATCCACATTAAATAATGAATTTCTAGGCTACTACAGAAGACAAGACCAGGTGGGTTTTTACCATCATTACTTGCTCCTGTTCCAGATTTAAAATTCCAGATTATTAATTGACATTAAAACTATACAGCTACTATGGTTTGCTTTGAACTCGAGTCTGTGGTTTGTTACTGATTTATATGCCACCAAAATAGTTTGTATTTTGAATTATAAAATTAATGTTACCTGCAGCTCCGGGAATAATTCTCTCAGGGTACAGATCAGTCAGGAAGAGGCTATTAATATGTGTTGATTTCCCCAGACCAGACTCGCCTACAAAGAGAATTACATCAAAATACACTACCATGAGCTGTTCATACTAACATATGTCATTTTCAACATTTTCATACATTCCTAAATGCAGTTAAGATTCACTACTTGACTACTTGAAAGGAAATAAAGGAACAAAATAATTTTAATAAAACTTTTAATATCAACAGGTCACTGCAAACAAAAAATCTTCTGGTTGTTAAAAGTTCTACAACAAATTATATCCCAGTGAAGCTCAATACCAAATGAAAACTATTCATACCTAAACACCATTTGTCAAAGATTTCCAAACTGCAAAGATGGCTTATTTTGTCATTCTTGTGCCCCCCTGGATGAAACTGGAAACAGTAACTGACTAAAAATCATGCATGTAGTCAAATTAAGTGCTGGACTAAATCAGGTCAGGCAGCATTTCTGGAGAACATGGAAAAGCGACGTTTCGGGTTAGAACGTTTTGATGATTCTTCGAACTGAATCAATCTGATGGATCTGTCAGATCTTCAATCTGATTGAATCAGTGTGAAGAAAGGTCCTGACTCAAAACATCACCTATCCATGTTCTCCAGAGATGGTGTCTGACCTGCCAGTTTACTCCAGTACTTCGGTGTCTTTTTTTGTAAACCAGCATTTGTAGTCCTTGTTTCCTCATGCTTGCAGCCAAAAGTTTAAAAACTGCTATCACTGAATAGAAATAGACTGCATTTCCAGTATGATCCCACATTTGGAGGTTGCCATGTACAAGGATGGATAATGATCTGTGAAGTTCAGAGAACATCAAGAGAATATAAGGAGATTGATAATGACTTACCTGAAGGATGAACCTCCAGCATTGAACATGCATAAAATGAAACCTTCAATTTGAAATATAGGTCAAGGTAGCAAGGTTACAATCTCTCAGTTTCACTAAGTGGCAATAATAAATCGGGAAGCCTGCTTTATTAAAACTCAAGGTCTCAGTGGGCTAATAAATTGGAGACAACAATGCAGCCATCTGGCTGTGGTGAAATAAAAAAAATAATGGACCCTCTCTATCAGATATCTCCAGTGACATTCAAGGTAGTACAATAATCAAAGGTAGCTTGAAGCCTAGGATAAGATAGGGAAACACCAATGTAATCAAATCTGGTCATGATAATTTTATCAACTTTCAGGAGTAATCCATTCCAAGCATTGTATTGGATTGGCTCAGAAAAGATATGACACAACTGAAGTCGAAAATGAAGGCAATACTTTGGTAGACAACAGTCCAGCTGCAATTGGATAAAGATGAAAAAAATGTGTCAGATCTGGACAGGACTACTAATATGGTACCCATCTCACTAGCGAATAGGAAGAATTGGAGGGAATTGGTCTTGGAAACAGAATTTTAACTTCTTACTAAATGTTGGAACACCACAGGAAACTGGGATTTCACAGAACTTGTAATTTATAAGGAGGGGCCCCAAATCTGGAACAAAAGATACAAGTCTGACCAAAACTAATCGCCTCATGTCATGACAGGTAATATACTGACCACAGTATTAGCGTTCGCAATTAAGAATTGGAATAAAGCTAAGTATACCTTTCACCAATTACCAGTGGCAATGTCCTTAATACAAATGTGAATTAAGCACAACATGCCATAACAAAAGTTGATGTGATTCATTGACTATATAGAGCGCCACAAATTCAATATGAAACAGGATTTTAAACATCTCATTCTGACAGCTAACGATGAAGCAATTTGATATCATCTTCAGTTGCCTAGTTGCCTATGTGGCAAGATTAGTTGAGATACAGTTCATAGCACCTTCTACATACCCCAATCTTAGATTCTTGGCACCAACAATGAGAGACGACTAAAATTAAAATTATTGAAATACATAGAAAACATAACTGGGAGGTTAAGCTGTAGATAATCAGTTTTTGTCCCCGAGTGGAAATGTCAAATACGAGATTCATAGGTGTAAGGTAAGAGGGGGGACAACCTAAGGAGATTTGTGGCAAGTTTTTGTTCAAAGAGTGGTCTGTGTCTGGACATAGTTAGGAGAAGTTGTGGAAGCATATTTGATAACAATATTTAAGAGGAATTTTGAGAAACAGGGAACGGAAAATCAATATGAAATATAGGTCAAGAAAACTTACAAAATTCTTAAGGGGTTGGACAGGCTAGATGCAGCAAGATTGTTCCCGATGTTGGGGAAGTCCAGAACAAGGGGTCACAGTTTAAGGATAAGGGGGAAATCTTTTAGGACCGAGATGAGAAAAACATTTTTCACACAGAGAGTGGTGAATCTGTGGAATTCTCTGCCACAGAAGGTAGTTGAGGCCAATTCATTGGCTATATTTAAGAGGGAGTTAGATTTGGCCCTTGTGGCTAAAGGGATCAGGGGGTATGGAGAGAAGGCAGGTACAGGATACTGAGTTGGATGATCAGCCATGATCATATTGAATGGCAGTGCAGGCTCGAAGGGCTGAATGGCCTACTCCTAGCACCTATTTTTGTATGTTTCTATGTGCAGATTTTAATTTGACATCATGACAGTGCACACATTGTGGGCCAAAGGGCCTGTTCCTGTGCTGTACTGTTCTATGTTCTAAAATGATTATCGGATTCATATTGTTTGGAAAACTACAATCACTTGCACTTCAGAAAATATGCAACTGAACGACATAAATGAGCAAAGGATTTGGGGACACATGTGGAATCATTGAACTAACATTGCAGGACAGCAGGAGCATGAATTATAAAGCAAATTCTAAAATCCATTTTTATTTAGATGATTTGTTTTAGCAATATAAAGTTCTAAGTCTGTAGAATTTTTGGCAATTACCACTTTTTCACTGTTGCAATGGTTTGTAAAGCAGGAAGAAAAACTAAGTGTGAAATAAAGCAAGGGGAAGAAAAGCATAAAAATTAAAATAATGAACATTAGCAGGCAAAAAGAACAGAGTGCAAAATAAAAAGCCATATTATGTCAAATCGCCGCAGATTAACGAATAATTATATTTTAACATCACTGACCAATGCTATTGCATATGTACTTCTCATTCTCCATTAGTGCTTGTAGAAGGTGTATTCAAATTCTACATGAACTGCAACATTCTCTAATGTTAAAATATAAAACGCCTAGTGGCTAGAAATACAATCTGCTCTGCACAATGACAACACTATCCTATTCAGAGTTGAAAGGTATTTTAATTTTTTTGAATGCATTTTTGATAATACTTACCAACTACCATGAGTGTAAATTCAAATCCTTTCTTCACAGATTTACGATGCACCTGATTAGGAAGATTTGCAAATCCCACATACCCAGGAGTTTCAGGATTTGTGAACTGGGCTTGCTGCTGCTGCTGCTGCTGCTGTTGTTGTTGTTGTTGCTGTTGCTGCTGCTGCTGCTGCTGCTGTTGCTGCTGTTGCTGCTGTAAAAGTTGTTGCTGTTGCTGTTGCAGCATCTAAAGCAAATAAATGAGCAGAAAATTAGAAATTCATTTCTTTCCATGAACTTTGAACATTCATTTTCACAAAAATAGGATGCAGAAATAATTTCTAACTGCCGTGAGCTAAATTCCCATGAGATTCATAAATTGACAAACTGAGCTTGACGTAGGGTGGTGAATGGGACAAACAGCTAAATATTTCTGATCAGTGAACATCCATTCCTTATGAATTTGGATAGAATTATGTCCCATCTCCTCAAAGATGAACGATATCAAATGCATGCAGCGACCTGTCCAAATTCCAGCTCTGATACTAGTCAAGTCAAGTCACGTCAATTTTATTTCTATAGCACATTTAAAAACAACTCTCGTTGACCAAAGTGCTTTACATCAATACAGGTACTAACGTGCTACATACAATGGTACAAAGATCTAACAATACATACATAAATACATACATACATACAGCGCTCCCTCAGAGGACCTCAAGAAACGCTTGTGAGTAGGAATAGGTTTTAAGTCTAGACTTAAAGGAGTCGATGGAGGGGGCAGTTCTGATGAGAAGAGGGATGCTGTTCTACAGTCTAGGTGCTGCAACCGCAAAAGCGCAGTCGCCCTTGAGCTTAAACCTGGACCGCGGGATAGTCAGTAGCCCCAAGTCGGCCGACCTGAGGGACCTGGAGGTAGAATGGTAGGTTAGCAGATTTTTGATATAGGTCGGGGCAAGCCCGTTAAGGGCTTTGTATACATATAGGAGGAGCTTGAAATTGATTCTGTATCGTACTGGGAGCCAGTGGAGAGAGGCCAGAATCGGGGTGATGTGGTCCCTTTTACGGGTACCCGTCAGAAGTCTCGCTGCGTCGTTTTGGACCAATTGCAGGCGGGACAGGGATGATTGGCTGATGCCAGTGTATCGGGAGTTGCAGTAATCAAGGCGGGAGGAGATAAATGCGTGGATGATCTTTTCAAGGTCGTCGAATTGGAGGAATGGTTGAATTTTAGCTATCGTGCGAAGCTGGAAGCTAGCTTTTACCACAGCATTGACTTGTTTGTCAAATTTCAATGCGGAGTCAAATATCACGCCAAGGTTTTTGACGTGCGGTTTGAGTAAGGAGGTTAGGCTTCCAAGGCTGCCTGCTATCGTTTTGATGGAGTCCGAGGGGCCGAGTAGGATGACCTCAGACTTGTTCTCGTTTAGTTGGAGGAAGTTCTGCGCCATCCAACACTTTATATCCTCGAGGCAGTGCATAAGGCTGAGTAGATTTGATCGGTTGTTGGGTTTCTTTTTATTTATTTATTTATTTATTTATTTTATTTTTATTAGAAGTACGGTAAATTACAGTAATACACAACACATATATCTTAATACATTTTTTGTACCGCTTCATTTTTTTGAGCTTTAAAAGAAAGATAGAAGTAAGAAAAGTAAAGAAAGTGCGCAAGAGTCGTGAAGTGCAAGAGAGTGTTGGGAAAAGAAAGCCCCTTAGAAAAGAAGTTAGAGAAGGAAGTAAAGTAAGAAAGTAGACCCTAGAAAAGAAAGAAAAAGAAAGTAGGAACAATCGCAGAAAGGGACTACCAACCTAGTCTGTTTTTGTTGTTTTACCTCCCATTACCAGGTCCTGATACCATTTATTTATTTATTTATTTTTTAAATTACTATTGCACCTCATGCTTGTAATAGGTCCAGAAACGTAGACCACGTCTTTTGGAATTGGTCTGCTTTACCTGCTAAGAGGAATCTCATCTCTTCCAGATGTAATGTTTCAAACATATTTGATGTCCACATTTTTATTGTTGGTGTGGGCGCATTTTTCCAGAATTTAAGTATGAGCTTTTTTCCCATTATTAGCCCGTAATTGAATAAATTCTTCTGATACACGTTTAATTCAGGGATATCTTCCGATATTCCAAAAATGATCCATTCTGGTTTTGGTACCAGTTTTATTTTAATTAATTTTGAAAAAATATCAAATATTTCATACCAGAATTTTTGGATTTTTGTACAAAAAACAAAAGAATGCGCTATGGTAGCTTCTTGACATAGACATTTATCACAGATTGGTGAAACATTAGGAAAGATTTTATTTAATTTAGTTTTTGAATAATATAGTCTATGTAATGTTTTGAATTGGATGAGCGTATGTCGTACGTTGATCGAACATTTATGCACCTGTAGTAAATGATTATCCCAGCTCTCTTTTGAAATTTTTATAGCTAATTCTTGTTCCCAGTCTCTTCTAATTCCATCTGTTGTGGGTATTTCTATGTTTAAAATGATATTATATAAGTACGATATTAGATTAGGTGATTCCGCCTTTGTCTTCATTGCTTCATCTAGTAAGTGGGAAGGCATATTATGATAGTCTTTTGTGTATTTTTTCAAATAATCACGAATTTGTAGATATTTAAAATATTGGTTATTTTTCAAATTATATTTCAGTTGTAGTTGTTGAAATGATAGTAATTTTCCCAATTCATACAGATCTTCGAGCATTTTGATTCCCATTCTTTCCCATTGTATAAATGATTTGTCTATGATTGAAGGTTTAAACGATGGGTTATTGACTATTGGTATTGAGAGAGATAGGTTTCTTAATTTTAGATTCTGTTTTATTTGTTTCCATGTTCTAATTGTGCTATATATAATTGGATTTTTATTATAATTTTTATTATTCAAATTTATTGGAGAGAGAATAATCGCTCCTATATTACTCGGGGAGCAGTCCCCTTTTTCCATTACAATCCAGTCCGCCTGCTGGGCAGAATTGTCCAGCAGGTGAATCATATTTTTAATATTTACTGCCCAATTATAATACATAAAGTTAGGGAGCGCTAGACCCCCCAACTCTTTTCGTTTATTAAGGTGTGCTCTTTGTATTCTATGGGATTTATAATCCCATATAAAATTTGTAATGTCTGAGTCCAATTTTTTGAAAAACTTTTTTGGGAGATATATAGGTATTGATTGAAATAGGTATAGGATTTGTGGTAAGAAAATCATTTTTATAGCATTTATTCTGCCTATTAAGGACATCGGAAGTGTTTTCCAGAATTTAATCAAATTATTTAATTTCTTAAATAAGGGATTATAATTGGCTTTAAACATATCCTGGTAATTTCTAGTAATTTCAATTCCCAAATATTTGAATTTTTCTGTAGCTATTTTAAAGGGGAATTTCCTGAGGTGTGTTGAGTCTTTTGGTTTTATCGACATAATTTCACTTTTGTTCCAATTTATTCTATATCCTGAGAAGGATCCAAAGTCCTCAATTAAATTTAATATATTTGGTATACTAATTTGTGGTTTTGTGATGTACAGTAGTACATCATCGGCATATAGGGATATTTTGTTATTTGAATATTTTGTATTATAACCGTAAATATCCAGATGTGTTCTTATTTTTTCAGCAAGGGGTTCAATTACCAAAGCAAATAACAGCGGTGATAATGAACATCCTTGTCTATTGCCCCTTGATTGTTCAAATTTCGAGGATAATATATTATTAGTTAGTATTCTAGCCGTAGGTTTGTTATATAATAGTTTTATCCATGCAATGAAGTTCTCTCCCAATTGGAATTTTTGCAATACTTTAATCATATAGTCCCATTCTACTTGATCAAACGCCTTTTCTGCGTCCAGTGAGATGATAGATAACTCTTGGTCATGAGATTTATGTGAGTGCATTATGTTAAGCAAACGTCTCAAATTATTGAATGAATGTCTCTTAGGTATAAATCCTGTTTGATCCTCATTTATTAGTCTACTAACATACCTGCTTAGTCTACTGGCTAGTGTTTTCGCTATTATTTTTTGATCCGTATTTAACAAAGCAATAGCTCTATATGATCCTGGTTCTTCTATATTTTTATCTTTTTTAAGTATTAATATGATCGTTGATTCTGCTAGTGTTTCAGGTAAGTTTTGCTCTTTAAAAGCATATGTATACATTTTCTGTAATCGTGGAGTAACTATGTCGTAAAAAGATTTATAAAATTAATTACTGAATCCGTCTGGTCCTGGTGTTTTTCCATTCTTTAGTGTTTTTATTGTGTCTTCTATCTCCTTAGAAGTAATTTGTGCTCCCAGTTCCTCTTGTTCCCTCAGTTCTAATTGTGGTAGGTTACAGTTATCTAAAAATTCTGAAATTTTATTATTGTCTATTAACGTTTTAGATGTGTATAGATTCTGATAAAATTGAGCAAATCTTTTATTGATATCCTTGGGTAATGTTAATAATTCCCCTCTGTCTGATTTAATCTTTAATATTGCACTCTCTTTTTCCCGTTTTTTCAGTTGGCGTGCTAGATGTTTGTGGGGTTTGTCCCCGAATTCGAAGTGTTCTTGTTTTGTGATTTGAAATAATGTTATAACTTTCTCTGACAGTAATTTATTTAGCTTGAATTTCAATAGTAGGATTTTATTATGTTTATCCATAGCTGGATCTTTAGCATTATCTGTATCTAATTGTTTTATTTGTTCTTCTAAATGTCTTTGTTCATTCTTATTCTTTTTATTTTGATAAGCTTGAAATGAAATAATGACTCCTCTAATAAATGCTTTGAAGGATTCCCATAATAGCGTGGGGGATATATCTGGTGTATCATTTATCTCAAAAAATAGATCCATCTGTTTTTTAAGATATATACTCCCTTGTGGGTCTTTTAAATATATATACTCCCTTGATATATACTCCCTTGTGGGTCCCTTGTTGGGTTTCAGGGGGAGATAGAGCTGTGTATCGTCTGCATAGCAGTGGAAGGAAATGTCGTGCCTTTGAATGACTTGGCCTAGGGGGAGCATATACAGAGAGAAGAGAATGGGGCCTAGGATGGAGCCTTGTGGAACCCCGCAGCAAAGGCTAGCTGTGGAAGAGAAAGTTGCCTCTGTTTGTAGAGAAACTCATATCTTTGAGGTAGGAAACAAACCAGCTCAGGGCAGTGCCATCAATACCAACCTCGTACCAGAGATGGTCAATTAGGATGATGTGGTCCACTGTATCAAATGCTGTGCTGAGGTCGAGAAGGAGCAGGATTGCAGTCACTGGAGTCGACTGTGAGAATGTCATTATGTACCTTCAACAAGGCAGAGTCTGTGCTGTGGTGGGCCCTGAAACCTGATTGGAAACTTTCCAGGATGGTATTTTGGTGTAGGTAAGGCATTAGTTGATTTAGAATTACCGTTTCAAGGACTTTTGAAAGGAAAGGCAGTTTGGAAATAGGTCTCTGTTGCTAAGCAAGGTTGGGTCTAAGTTAGGTTTTTTCAGGAGGGGCTGGACCACCGCATGCTTGAAACAGTGGCCAGAGAACTGTTGATGATAGAGAGTTGTTGATGATAAACTGTTGATGATACTAACCAGTATTTATTATACCGCTAGCTACAAACATGTTCCCAGATGTTAAACAGTCAGAATCTCACAACTATGTGCATCTCACAACTGCAGAATTTGACTTCCTATTGTGACCTCCCTTCCAATACTTCTGACAACTATTTCCCGTTGGAATTGCATTGTCTATATATGTATGAAATATAAACAGTCATTGTTGATGGGTGGTAGTGAGGGATATGTTCTCCTCCATAATCAGGGCTCGAAATTAACGGTTGCCCAGGTGCCAATGGCCACCTAAAGTCCTGCCGGGCAACCTAAAAGTCGTGTCATTTTGCCCGGCTTGGCAAGCACCCGGGACACCTGCCGTTCAACTCTGAGCGGGCCCCCCTCTCTATCTCTTTCTCGGTCACTCTCCGTCTCCGCCCGCCATCCGTGTCCGGGTCTCCGCTCCTCATCCGCCGACACGGCTGGCTGCCCTGCACATGCGCACTGCCACGGCATGCACATCCTCCCCCTGCACATGCGCACAACTACGGCCAGCACATCATCGGTCGCCATGCGCACTGCCACGACAACTGGTCGGCGCCGGCACTTTCTCTCTCCCTTTGCATTGTGGGAGAACTGGGCGCCACTGCTGTCCGGTCGCCGCCTCGCCACGACCGCTGAAAACCAATGCAGAATCACTCCCTGGAGCTGGAGTAACTCTTGCTTCTTGGTTTCCTGGTCCTCCAAAAATATTCCAAATGAAATTTAAACAGGAGGTGGTGGAGGGTCCACCTCCAAACTCCGAACAATAACAGCCTATTGCACTTTATCTATTGTGTGTATATATATGGTATATGATATACTGAACTTATCTCCTGTTCTGTATTATGTTTACAAGAATTGGGATATATGACAATAAAACACTCATGACTTGGACTTAAGCAAAAAAGGGTTCTTGGGGGAAAAAAGAGCTACCATAAACTTAGTTGTGTCTTGTTGGGTAACTATGGTTGGGTGAAGACTATTCCATGCTTTAAATGTGCGGGGGAACTCTATGGAGCAGCCAGCATCTCTGAATAGAAGAAATTTGCAAGAAATCAGGTAGAGACCATTCTTTAAACTCCCTCTGGTTTTAGTGTTTTTAGTTTAATTTAAAGATACAGCGTGGAAACAGGCCTTTCGGCCCACCGAGTCCACGCCAACCACTGATCACCCGTACACTAGTTTTATCCACACATTTGCAATGCAAGTCAAGAGTGTTTTATTCTCTCACGTCCCAGTTAGAACAATGAAATCCTTACTTGCAGCAGCACAACAGAATATGTTAACATAGTACCCTGTAAACAATGTTATAAACGAGAAAACAAAACAGTGTATATTTATATATGAATATATAACTATGTGAGTGTGAGTGTGCGTGTGCGTGTGTGTGTGATATATATATACACACATACACACACACAATTTCCCTCCTGTGATTAATAAAGTTCTATCGTATAGTATCGTGTGTGTAGGAAGGAACTGCAAAGGCTGGTTTAAACTGAAGATAGACACAAAAAGCTGGAGTAACTCAACAGGTCAGACAGAATTTCTGGACAAAAGGAAAATTTTACGTTTTGGGTTGGGTCTGAAATAGGTTCCTGCACACCTTTGGAATGTGGAAGGAAACAAGAGCACCAGGAGAAAACCCATGCGAACAAAGGGAAAAGAAGCAAACTCCATAGACAGAACCCATATTCAGGATCAATTCCGGGTCTCTGGCACTTTTAGTAGGTATGTTACAAAACTTACCTTCAGTCGCGCTGTAATTCTGCCACTGGCCGTGTGCGCGATTTTGGCGCCTTTAAGGGGGGGGCGGGGTTAAAACGCGGTTTCTCCTCCCTTGTCCTGGAAATATTTTGTTGGAGTACAAACCTTGGCTGACAAAATCGTTCCTACCGGCGTTTTGTGAATTTTTTATTTTTATTAAATCGTCAATGTCAGCGCTAGTCATTTTAAAAGCAGCTCCTGAAGCGTCAACGCCGATAACGGGGACGGATTTCACACAATGGACAGGTAAACGAAAGTGCTTTCTTTAAATGTATAAAAGTGCTTCTTAAGAAGCCTTTAATTCACATTTTGTCATGCGACACGGTGATTTTATTCCCCGAATTAACGGCAGTATTTTTCATGCCAATACGGGGTTAAATTCACCGCAAATCAACGTTCCAAAAGATCGCGTTCCAGTAATCCTCACTCGCAAGATGAATTAAATCCCCATTAATTTACAGGTATTAAACATTCAATTCCTTCCATTTGGCCTGTAAATTCATGAAAATTAGATTTAAAAATTATGTTATATTGTGAATTATTGTGTGAATGTTATTTGGACACTTAGACTATTTAAAAATGTTAATCTATTCTTAAGAAATTGATAGATGTTTAGATCTAGTAATTGAATTTTGTAATTAGCTACAATTAGGTAACTAACTAATTATATGCTTTACTTTCATGTCTTCGAAGTAAGATTGTTTCATATTTGTTTCAGAATGCTTCAATCTATAATACCTGAAAATTTCTTTCAGTTACCATAATTTTTAAGAAAGTTATGGGCTTTTAACTGTCCTCGATCACAGCTTTTGTGTTAAGTCAATGGAAAAGCAATAGGGAACTAGATGCTAATTTCTGAGTGTGATAATGGCCATAACCTTTTTAATACTGAAGATATGAAAGTGAATTAAGTGTCAAATTAAACTTCTTTTTATGCTTTATCTGATGAGATAAATTGCAGACTTTATTTTTAAAATCTCAAAATTTTGTAACATTGCTACTTTTAGGCAGCAACTTTATGGGCAATGTACTGCCCCATAGTCTTGAATTGAATTAAAACATACAGTAGCTGTAAAGGGTGACATAGCGTCACTTAGACATTTAAGACTGAAAATGGATAGTTTCTTTTTTTTTAGTAACCAAAGTTATCAACGTATAATTTTGTTGTGTAAAACAAAATATAGTGGCACAGCTGGTAGACTTGCTGCCTCACACGCAAGATATCTGTGTTCGATCCTGTCCTCGGGCACTGTCTGTGTTGAATTTGCACATTCTCCCTGCAAGCGTGTGGGTTTCCTCCGACATCCCAAAGATGCATTGCCTTTGTAGGTTAACTTGTCTCTGTAAAATTGCCCCTTATGTGTAGGGAGTGGGTGAGGAGAGTGGGATAACAGAATGTGTGAATGGGTAGACAAAATTGCTGGAGAAACTCAGCGGGTGAAGCAGCATCTATGGAGCGAAGGAAATAGGCGACGTTTCGGGTCGAAAACCTTCTTCAGACTGATGTAAGGGTGGGGGGGGGGGGCGGGAAGAAGAAAGGAAGAGGCGGAGTCAGTGGGCTGAGGGAGAGCTGGGAAGGGGAGGAGAAAGCAGGGACTACCTTAAATTGGAAAAGTCGATGTTCATACTGCTGGGGTGCAAACTGCCCAAGCAAAATATGAGGTGCTGCTCCTCCAATTTACAGTGGGCCTCACTCTGGCCACGGAGGAGGACCAGGACAGAAAGATCGGATTCAGAATGGGAGGGGGAGTTGAAGTGCTGAGCCACATGGAGATCAGGTTGGTTATTGCGAACTGAGCGGAGGTGTTGGGCGAAGCGATCGCCAAGCCTACGCTTGGTCTCACCGATGTAGAGCAGCTGACACCTAGAGCAGCAGATGCAATAGATGAGGTTGGAGGAGGTGCAGGTGAACCTCTGCTGCACCTGGAAAGACTGCTTGGGTCCTTGAATGGAATCAAGGGGGGAGGTAAAGCGACAAGTGTAGCACTTCCTGCGGTTGCAAGGGAAAGTGCCTGGAGAGGGGTGGTTTGGGAGGGAAGGGGCGAATTGACCAGGGAGCTACGGAGGGAGCGGTCTCTGCAGAAAGCCAACAGGGGAGGAGATGGGAAGATGTGGCCAGTGGAGGGATCCTGTTGGTAGACAAAAAAAGCTGAGAAAATGAGCGGGTGAGGCAGCATCTATGGAGCGAAGGAATAGGCACCGAGACCCTTCTTCAGACTGATGTCGAGGGGGGGGGCGGGAAAAAGAAAGGAAGAGGAGGAGACAGTAGGCTGTGGGAGAGCTGGGAATGGGAGGGGAAGGAGGGAGAAAGTAAGGACTACCTGAAATTGGAGAAGTCAATGTTCATACTGCTGGGGTGTAAACTACCCAAGCGAAATATGAGGTGCTGTTCCTCCAATTTGCGGTGGGCCTCGCTCTGGCCATGGAGGAGGCCCAGAACAGAATGGTAGGGGGAGTTGAAGTGCTGAGCAACCGGGAGATCAGGTTGGTTATTGCGAACTGAGTGGAGGTGTTGTGCGAAGCAATCGCCAAGCCTGCGCTTGGTCTCACCAAGGTTGATCATACACTGAATAATGCAACCACATTTTTGTTTGGAAGTGGAAAGAAATAACAGAAATTGCATTCATTGCAATGTATAAAAAGAGTTGAGATACTGTATTATAATTTTGCTGCATGTCATTGTGGTATATATCATGTCTTGATTGGTGAATATGTTTAATTTGTGACTTTATTTGAAGCAGAAATAATATGTGAATGTTTCATTGAGCATAATTCCGACTCGCACTTCGTCCGAGCACATTATCGCACGCGTCATGCAAGCAGTCTTAAATTACCACCTAAACTGTCATTTGGCAATCTAAAAAGCTGCCAAGGCTGCCCGGCTAGAAACAGAGAAAAAAAGTTAAGTGAGAGCCCTGATAATGCTTCTGACATATGATCAACTAATGGATCGACTGGGCTTATATTCACTGGAATTTAGGATGAGAGGGGACCTTATAGAAACATATAAAATTCTTAGGGGATTGGGCAGGCTAGATGCAGGAAAAATGTTCCCGATGTTGGCGGTCGAGAACCAGGGGTCATAGATTAAGAATAAGGAGTAGGCCATTTAGGACTGAGATGAGAAAAAACCCAGAGAATTGTGAATCTGTGGAATTCTCTGCCACAGAAGGCAGTGGGGGCCAATTTACTGGATGTTTTCAAGAGAGAGTTAGATAGAGCTCTTAAGGCTAACGGAATCAAGGGATATGGGGAGAAAGCAGAAACGGGGAACTGATTTTGGATGATCAGCCATGATCATATTGAATGGCGGTGCTGGCTCGAAGGGCCGAATGGCCTATTCCTGCACCTATTTTCAATGTTTCTATGCTTCAGAGCAATCAGATTGAAGTGAGATTTTGAAATTTGACATGGTAGATGTTGGAAAGATTTTTCTCATATCTTGACTGGATGTGCTAGACTCTAGCAGCTAGAGGCGATAAGCAAATAACTGCAAAACATCCAATGAATTCTGGAGAAATGTCTTTGTACAGAGCTGTTAAAGCATGGAATTTGCTAATGTATAGCATAGTCAAAGCACATAGCAAGGATGCTCTTCAAGAGAAGTTATACTAGTACTTCAAGATCAAAGGAATAGAAAGCTGAAAGAAAAAGTTGTGCAAGAAGCATTTGTAAAACAAATTGGAAAAGACTTTGGGATGAATGGCCTGTTACTTTTCTATACAATACTAAATAATAGACTTGAGTGTCTTGACATTTGCTGGCACAAGATGTGGCAGGAGCTTTCTCAAACATTTATTGTCTTTGTAATTATGCTAGCAGAAGATTCTGCAGATTTGATGCAATGATCCAGTTAAGAAAGAAAAAATATTTCCTAATATGTGTGGCACCTTAAATAATGGTGCTTCCACGTTTTCTTACCCTTCGTAAATAAATGCAGGAGGCTAAGTGGTGTTGAAATCATTTTAGGTTTTTTAAAGGAAGCACTTTAAGCCATTAAGGCTGTTTACCTGTGACCGAGGTAATTAGAGAAGAGTGGGAACGGGAATTATTGATAAAAATTACGAAGGCTACATGGGAAAAGTATTTGACATACATTCACAAGTGTTCGATTAACGCAAAACATAACCTAATCCAATTTAAAATTTTACATAGATTATATTACTCAAAAACAAGATTAAATAAATTTTATCCAAATATATCGCCCATTTGCGATAAATGTTTAACCCAAGACGCAACTATAACACACTCTTTTGTTTCTTGTATAAAACTTCATGGATTTTGGAGTGATATTTTCGAAATATTTACAAAACTATTTAAGACAAAAATGGAACCCAATAATGAATTGATTATATTTGGGGTAATGGAAGACGGGAACAAATTGAGCTCATCTCAAAAGTCAATTTTTAATTATGGTTTAATAATAGCAAAAAAATTAATATTGAAATTTTGGAAAAATACACCAATACCAACACTCAAAATGTGGATTGCAAGTATGTTGGATACCGCACATCTTGAGGAAATGCGATTCCTCCTAATAGATAAATTTGACCAATTCATAACGAGTTGGTCTCCATTTGTCGTCTTTTTGGAAACATATGGTGCAAAACAGGTGTAAAAGCTAATCCGTGACTGCGGATGGTCAAGATTATAAATGATCTCCTTCTATTTTCTTTTCTTCTCTTCTTTTATTCTCTTTCTTCTATTTTCTATGTCTCAACTTTCTTTTTTCATTCTTTATTTTTATTTTTCACACACTATACATCTCACATTTTTCTATTTTTCATTATCTAACTTTTTTATTTTTCTTCTTTATTTCAAAAAAAAATTTAAATAAGAAGCTGTACATAAAAGGTATTATGAAAATATGATTGTATACAATTGTACTTACTTCTAATAAAATTAAAATATTTAAAAAAAAACAAAAAAACATTAAGGCTGCCTAGTTTCTGCAACTCCTTTGGAGTGGCTATTTGTACAGCAAGCCACTGGTGACCCTGAACCACTGATACTGACAGTGCTGTATTTAGTGACAGTAGAAATTGTGGCACTGCCACTGAATATCAAGATAACATGTTTGAAATGGAAGAGACCCCCATTTTAAAAACGTGCTTTTCCTGGATTCTCTGAAACCATGCTGAATTGAATGTGGTCTTTCAGTGAATACCAACCAAACTTGCCTTTCCCAGGATATTCCACACCTGCATGCATGTTTACATCAAAGTTGTTATGAAGGATTTTGGCAGAAACCAAAATGAACATTGATGAAGATTGCATCAATAGGTGACATGAGTATCCATCAGATTTGAGATGGTCAATTGAAACCTTTTTTTTTGTCACAATCTGCTATTCCTATTTACAGTTGCACTGATATTTTTGCTCTTTTCCCATATCATTTAATACCCCCTGCCGATTACTTTCACAGACCTTTCCCCAACTTATTTCTTTAGTTCCCACCCAATTTCTTCCAGCCAAGATACTTTTGGAAAAAAAACAGCAATGCAAAATTTTCAAGTTCTAATGTCGGGGCCCATATGTTAACTGCCTTCTCTGCTCCTCGATGATGCTCAACTGGAGTATCATTATTTTCTGGTCGTGATTTTATTATTTTGCACCTACTTGGTGGGATATATTAACGTAAAACTAAGAGAACATATGTACTTCTTTTATTGGCCAACAGTTCCAAATTTGTTAATATCAGTAAAAAGCATTTTCGATAATTTGGCAAAAGAACTACAACACAGCAAAACATAATTAAATTACTTTTTTGGAAAGATCAACAATGACAAATGAATTATTAATATGGTGATAAAACATAAAAAAATTCTGCTATAGTAGAGAAGAAACTAAATTAACAGAACTTTGCAATAAACAAAACAAAGAGCTAACTATCCAACTGGACATTAGCCAAGATCCAGGCAATCTCAAAGCAAAATAAAAACATCTAAAAATTATCATGGGACCAAAAGAAATCTCAGACTAGATCAATGCAGTTGACAATTTACAATGGTAAAAATACCCCTTGCGACTTTAAATCGTGAGCATTTTCCCCATGTGCAGTATTGGTATGTTTAGGAAGGAACTGCAAATGCTGGTTTAAACCGAAGATAGACACAAAATGGTGGTGTAACTCAGCAGGACAGGCAGCATCTCTAGAGAGAAGGAATGGGTGACATTTTGGGTTGAGACACAGCTGGTTTGCACATTCTTTAGATAGTAATACAAATTCTTTCTCCAGATGGCCACTTTTCTTCTGTTATAATGCAAGCCATTAAGTTAAAAACTAAAAATTTAAGACAGTATAATCTACATTGTTTCATAAGCTAGGGTACTGTCTGATTCACCTCTACCCCATTGCGGACATTGAAATTTGTCTATGGAACCAATGTAAACTACAATGCTGAGCACTCTATGGTGCACTCTATCTTCCCCTTTGCTTTATCTACAGTACTTGAGT
Organism: Malacoraja senta; assembly: GCA_038087875.1. NCBI lineage: Eukaryota > Metazoa > Chordata > Chondrichthyes > Rajiformes > Rajidae > Malacoraja > Malacoraja senta. Next base: position 27,739 of record JAXLNO010000305.1, on the reverse strand, counting down.
TTGACTTTATTTTATTGTTAAATGAATGGTATAACTGATAGTATGCAAAATAATGCTTTTCACACATGACAATAATAAACCTAAACGTTTTTATTTCACACAATGGATAGGATTATCACTTCTGGTTTAATATACAGTAAAACTCTGATACGGTGAATACCGATTTTCCGGCACCCTCTGTTTCCGAAACTTTCTGGATTATCCGTTTTTCTGGACCATCATAGGTTACGTGATAATGAAACAACAATACACCCCTGGCCCGCTAATGACTCCCCCCATGTCTTTAAAGCACCATGGAGTGCCAGAAACTTAAATAAAACAAATATAAAATGTAAACTGAATGTGAATGGAATGACCTGCCGACCCATCCTCGACTCCCATCACCCACCCCGGCCATTTAGAGCATCGGCTGCCGACACCATTTCCCACTCAAAGTGCACCAGTGAGCCCTGCTTCGTGCACCGCACCTTACAGTGGCTCACGTTGTGGGCCCGACAAAACTGCACCCGAACACTTCCAATTACACACACAGGAACAGTCGTGATCAAAACCAAAAAGGACATCTGTTATTTCTGGCAAACCATCACTTATCCTGCTTTTTAGATTAGAGGGCTTTAGGCATTTGCTGGAGCGCACAAAAGGCGAGGAGAGACCTGATAAAAATGTATATATTTATGAGGTGCAGATAGGGTAGACAGAATCTATATCCTCAGGGTAGAAATATCAAATACTCAAGGGCAAAGCTTTAAGGCGAGAGGGGGAAGGTAAAGATGTGCAGAGTACATTTTGTTTAGAGTGGTAGGTGCCTGGAACTTGCTGTCAGAGTGATAACAGAAGCAGATATGACAGTGGCATTTAAACAGCTTTTAGATAGGCACACAAACATGAAAGGAATAGAGGGATATGGATCACAAGCAAACAGAAGGGATTAATATAACCTGGCATCATATTCAAGAAAGTTCTTGAGTCGAAGAGCTTGTTCTGCTGTACTATAGAAAGACACAAAAAGCTGGAGTAACTCAGCGGGTCAGACAGCATCTCTGGAGAAATGGAATAGGTGATGTTCTCTGCTGTACTATGCACAATTCTGCTGTACTATGTTCTTTCTCAACCTGTCTGCAATCTTGAAGGTGACTCAGAATACCAAACCAGCAAAATTGAACGACAGCTTAAAACTCTCTATTCCAGCACTTTTGGGATCCGACGTGCCAGACCACAGAAAAGCCCCACTGCCTACCATCGTCTTCCTCTGAGCATGATATGTATTGGCATTCCCTGCCTTACGCGAGGGTTTTGAGAACTGTCTATAACCCAACATTTCTGCAGGTTTCAAAATTATTTCGGCTGATATCACAAAAACGTTGTACAGGTAGATTAATTAGCAAGAGATTACTAGAGTTAATTTTAGATCTCAGTGAAACTAATCAGTAATCAGCAATAGATCCTACTTCCAAGAATTCAAATAACTTCATGGCCTTGCCCCATCTATTCTTTAACATCTGCAGCCCGACAGTCCTTAGTCCTTTAAACTTTGAGCCTCTTGAACAAACTCCTCGCACCCCCTTTCCTTTGCCTCACATTAATAACTCTGCATTCAGAATTCCATGCCTTAGCACATTTCCTGACTCTGCTCCCTCAAAGCCAATATGAGGAGACATTTACAGTGGCTTACAAAAGTATTCATACCCCTTGAACTATTCCACATTTTGTCACATTACAACTACAAACGTAAATGTATTTTATTGGGATTTTATGTGATAGACCAACACAAAGTGGCGCATAATTGGGAAGTGGAAGGAAAATGATACATGGTTTTCAAATTTTTTTACAAATAAAAAACTGAAAAGTGTCGCGTGCAAAAGTATTCAGCCCCCTTTACTCTGATACCCCTAAATAAAATCCAGTGCAACCAATTGCCTTCAGAAGTCACCTAATTAGTAAATAGAGTCCACTTGTGTGTAATCTAATCTCAGTATAAATACAGCTGTTCTGTGAAGGCCTCAGAGGTTTGTTAGAGAACATTAGTGAACAAACAGCATCATGAAGCCCAAGGAACACACCAGACAGGTCAGGGATAAAGTTGTGGAGAAGTTTATAGCAGGGTTAGGTTATAAACAAATATCCCAAGCTTTGAACATCTCACGGAGCACTGTTCAATCCATCATCCGAAAATGGAAAGAGTATGGCACAACTGCAAACCTACCAAGACATGGCCGTCCACCTAAACAGACAGGCCGGGCAAGGAGAGCATTGATCAGAGAAGCAGCCAAGAGGCCCATGGTAACTCTGGAGGAGCTGCAGAGATCCACAGCTCAGGTGGGAGAATCTGTCCACAGGACAACTATTCGTCGTGCACTCCACAAATCGGGCCTTTATGGAAGAGTGGCAAGAAGAAAGCCATTGTTGACACAGCAAACATGTGGAGGAAGGTGCTCTGGTCAGATGAGACCAAAATTGAAGTTTTGGCCTAAATGCAAAACGCTATGTGTGGCAGAAATCTAACACTGCACATCACCCTAAACACACCATCCCCACTGTGAAACATGGTGGTGGCAGCATCATGCTGTGGGGATGCTTTTCTTCAGCAGGGACAGGGAAGCTGGTCAGAGTTGATGGGAAGATGGATGGAGCCAAATACAGGGCAATCTTGGAAGAAAACCTGTTAAGAGTCTGCAAAAGACTTGAGACTGGGGCGGAGGTTCACCTTCCAGCAGGACAACGACCCTAAACATACAGCCAGAGCTACAATGGAATGGTTTAGATCAAAGCATATTCATGTGTTAGAATGGCCCAGTCAAAGTCCAGACCTAAATCCAATTGAGAATCTCTGGCAAGACTTGAAAATTGCTGTTCACAGACGCTCTCCATCCAATCTGACTGAGCTTGAGCTATTTTGCAAAGAAGAATGGGCAAAAATTTCAGTCTCTAGATGTGCAAAGCTGGTAAGAGACATACCCCCAAAAGACTTGCAGCTGAAATTGCAGCGAAAGGTGGTTCTACAAAGTATTGACTCAGGGGGGCTGAATACTTTTGCACGCCACACTTTTCAGTTTTTTATTTGTAAAAAAATTTGAAAACCATGTATCATTTTCCTTTCACTTCACAATTATGCACCACATTGTGTTGGTCTATCACATAAAATCCCAATAAAATACATTTACGTTTGTGGTTGTAACGTGACAAAATGTGGAAAGGTTCAAGGGGTATAAATACTTTTGCAAGCCACTGTATCTGGTCTGGAATGTAGTACTTGACTGCATAGTGAAGCATTACAAACAGAATTAAGTAACTATTTGAAAACAATCACAGAAGCAAGTCGAGTGGAGCGAGGGGAAACCAAATGAATAAGTCTCTTAAAAAATCACCATAGATAAGATATGCCAGACTATATAATAGCAAGATTTCATAAATCTCAATTCCACAAACAGATCATTGATAAAATTTTCAAATTCCTCGTTTTGGTTCAGCATATATTTATCTGCTCATTACATAATGTAGAGAGATGAATGTTCTAGTCAAAATAGAAATGCAATTTGTGAGATTAAGTTCAAATACCCTTTTAGTTTAGATATACGGCGTGGAAACCAACCTTTCAGCCACCAAGTCCACACCGACCATCAATCACCCGTTCACTAGTTCTATCCTACACACCAAGGACACTTTACAGAAGCCAATTAATCTTCCCAACATGCATATCTTAGCAATGTGGGAGGAAACTGGGGCACCAGGAGAAAACCCATGTAGTCACAGGGAGAACGTGCACGCTCCGTACAGACAGCACCCGGAGTCACGATCGATTCTGGGTCTCTGGCGCCGTAAAGCAGCAACTCTACCACAGTGCCACCAGCTGTTTTTTCAGTTGAATAATGAAAAAAGATTTTTCCTAATTCACCTACTGTACTTCAATGACAAAAGCACCAACAATTCCACTGAACATCTACTCATGCTGTCTTTAAACAAGTTGCCAACCCATCCACTCCCCAGAACATCAGTATTACCTCCAACTATCCTTGAAGATATACCGAGAAACTTTAGATTAGAGTCATATTCAATCACTGCCCAATACATTTGAAATCAATTTATTTCCACTGTCCCTGCCCCCCCTCCCCCACACTATGCAAGTAGAAGAGTAATCTCTCTACTGTACATCAGAGATAAAGCAAGCTGCTGCAAAATATTACGGCCACCATAAAGCTGACCAGTGCCTGCCACTATTACTTCTGAATGACTCCACTAAACGCCGTCCGAGTGCACATAATTGTAAAATTGTGAAAATAAATAATACATAATCATTTATGCAAATATGCTTACCTTGAACTTGTCTGAAGACTGTGACATGATGCAAATAATTCTCACCTGAAAAAACAAAGCTACAATGAAGACACCAACAAAACAAGAGCCACAAGCAAACTGCAAACATTGCCCTCCTCGCAACTAATCAGGACAATTTTAACTATACAAGCAATTCAAGAAAAAAGGGTAAAAGATAACTCCGTTCATTAAAGTGGCAATTTAACCTATCCATCTGACAAATCAAGCCTCCCGAGATAGATGCCCTCGTCAGATTTAAGGACAAGTTTTTCCCACACAGCGTGCTTCGGGTGATTTTACCTGGGACACGCTGCTAGAGATGGCAGTAGTTGTTCCTATCACAATATTTTAAGCAGTTGGACAGGTACTTAGATAGGAAAGGTGCAAATAAATATGACTCTGGTCCAGGAAAATGTATTTAGTGGCATCGGGTAAACATAGACAAGGCAGGCCAAAAGGGCCTGTTTCTATGCAGCACAACTCCTTGATTCTCCATGTTCCAACTGCTGAGTAAAAATGCTGTAGGATTTTTCTAGCAACAAACAGGATGATGTAATTTTGCTGTGAAATGAGATGACATTTTAAAACAAACTTCTGCTGGCATAGTTTGGCAAGGCCTTGTCCACATTCAACACAGTTGAAGTGCAAGTGATCCTTCTAAACAAATCTGATGATAGACATTCTATGATCCTGTGCACCTCTATTCTAGACTCCAAGCATAATCCAGTCACTTTAGTACTTTACAACTGAATTTATTTTCACATTTGAGCCCACCTACTAAATTCTCTGAAATGAATGAGATTTCATTCATTCTTAATCACCCATGACCATATTAAATAGTTCATTCTTCAGGGAACGGGGGTTCCCCTCCCCAACTATAGACGAGGCTCTCACCAGGGTTTCTTCAATACCCCATAACACTGCTCTCTCTCCCCATCCCCCCCACTCGTAACAAGGGCAGAGTCCCCCTAGTCCTCACCTTCCACCCTACTAGCCGTCACATACAACAAATAATCCTCCGTCATTTTCACCACCTCCAACGTGACCCCACCACTCGCCACATCTTCCCATCTCCTCCCCCGTCTGCTTTCCGCAAAGACCGCTCCCTCCGTAAATCTCCCTGGTCAATTCGTCCCTTCCCACCCGTACCACCCCCTCCACGGGCACTTTCCCTTGCAACCGCAAGAAATGCTACACTTATCGCTTTACCTCCCCCCGTGACTCCATTCAAGGACACAAGCAGTCATTCTAGGTGCGACAGAGGTTCACCTGCACCTCCTCCAACCTCATCTATTGCATCCGCAGCTCTAGATGTCAGCTGATCTACATCGGTGAGACCAAGCGTAGGCTTGGCGATCGCTTCGCCGAACACCTCCGCTCGGTCCGCAATAACCAACCTGATCTCCCAGTGGCTCAGCACTTCAACTCCCCCTCCCATTCCGAATCCGACCTTTCTGTCGTGGGCCTCCTCCATGGCCAGAGTGAGGACCACCGGAAATTGGAGGAGCAGCACCTCATATTTCACTTGGGCAGTTTATACCCCAGCGGCATGAACATTGACTTCTCCAATTTCAGGTAGCCCTCACTGTCTCCTCCCCTTCTCAGCTCTCCCTCAGCCCTCTGGCTCCTCCTCTTCCTTTCTTCTTCCCGCCCCACCCCACATCAGTCTGAAGAAGGGTTTCGGCCCGAAACATTGCCTATTTCCTTCGCACCATAGATGCTGCCGCACCCGCTGAGTTTCTCCAGCACTTTTGTCTACATTATATTGTTTGCATTCAGTTTTCCTCCGAATGCTCCATATTCACCCATTCTCCAAGATGAGTGAGATGGTTGGTTAATTGGCCACGATAAATTGCCCTAATGTGTAGAACAGTCATAGAACCTGGAAGGTGTCAATGAAAATCTGGGCTGAAGGGATCAAGAGAAAGTTAGTGAGACAATGGAACTGCTCTGAGAGTCAATGGACCTAAGTGGCCTCCTTTGACGTCAAATGAAACATTAAAAGCTGGAACTTGCTAAACAAATGACCATTCTAGCTCTGTGGGCACTACTACTGTTGAAAACAGGATGCAACAATAACAGTACGTCAATCTGTGTTTTTACTGGGGAGTTAATAAACTTTTAAAAAGTCAGGTGTAGTTTTCAAACGTAACTATATGTAGATATACAGCACAACATCTGATATTAGCTTCCCTAACCTGATGATTTGAGCAGTTGGATCATTCAACCTGAAACATCTACATAACTGATGCATTCCAACAATTAATGTACAACAATTACATATCGAGCACTTACTTCAGTTAAAAACAATTTAAATACTCAGTGTTACACAAATTTACACTTCTGTAGCAGCTTCCAGAACAATAAAGGCTATAAACTCAGCATTCACTTACGTAAGAATGAGACTCCTGGCCGCTAGAAATAAAATTACTTTCTGTATTAAGTGCATGGGCATTTAAAAGGGGCTAATGCTGGAATAGGAATACTTTATTGTCACATGTGACTAAGCACAGCGAAATTCTTTGCCGCATACACAATGTATACAAACAGCAGCCACCTTTGGTGGTGACAAAGTTACGAAGCACGCCGGCTCCTCCTCTTGTTGTCTCTCCCCCCCTCATCCACAGTGGTTCCCCCACACCGGGTCCCCATTGTCCTTTGTTCTCCTCCCCTCCCCAATTGTCCACTGATCTCCCCTCACCCACCTCCCGACGGTCCTCCCACGCCGGGTCCTCCATTGTCCTTCCCCTCCCCCCTCACGGAGGTCCTCCATGCTCTCATCGACCACAGGTCGACCCACGAGGCATCGCTGCCGCCACAAGGCTTTGCCACCGCTGAGGCCCCATCGTCACGAGGCTTCACCGCTGCCACCGCCCTACTTCACGCCTCCATGGTGCCGATCCGGGCCCCAGCCACGGATTCCGTCGGCCGCTCCGCCGACCCAGACTCCGACCCGCGAGGCCCCGACCCAGGCTTCTACACGGCGATCCGGGAGGAGTAGAGACCACGGCGCCTCGATAAAGGCCTCCGGTCTCGTTCCCTGTCCACAGCTGCGGCCCGTCGGGAAGCCTTCTGGCCACGTGGGCCGTCGTAAGAGCACATCATAGTTAATTGCATGATTTGTGCATCCTAGACGCTAAATCCAAATTAATTTTCCATAGAACAATGCAGTGAATTGAATGATGTCTTTTTAGTCCGGTGAATCTACATATTTCCAAGCTCTCCCTATGTCACACTAATGATTGGCAATATATATTTTACATTTTGAAGTTTTGTATCTCGAGCCTCCAAAAAATATTTTTTAAACGTGGGTTCAAGTGCTCAATGTTGAAAAGTAACGTTGCATTAGTTTAAAAAAGCAATAAACAAAATGTTTTCAAGCAAACAAAACTGCAATGGCAGTTACTATCAATTGCCAAAACCATTTCTACTTGTAGAAATTAGAAGCAGATGTTCAAACCATTTCCGTTCTAGTGAATACAAAGATGCTGCTGATAGCTGGAAATAGTGTAATTTGAAGTCTCTAATTGGGCAAGTAATATAATTGGGGAAATAAAATTAAAGTATCAACTACTTCTGTGACCTGTGTGCCTCCTATCTAATTGTAGATAAAGTTTTAAAAGTAATGAGCTTCAATGTGAGTTGACACCAGAGTTCTGTTTCTCTCCATGCAGCCTAGCTAACTCTTCAGACTTCACTGAAAAACACTATAGGTTTGAACAGATCTTTTAGCGCTTTTGAACAGACCAATACTATGCAAGACCAGAATGATCAATATATTAGTTCTTTCGCAGCATTCAGATCAAAAGAAAATTAAACATAATCTCCCTATTTTTTGGGGGGTCATTTATGATGTTCGAATTCAAATACAATTCCCAATTCATAATTCAAAAAGCTCTATTGTCAACATAAAGCCATTTTGCAAAGACTTTGTATTCCAGCGCAATGAAACCCGAATGTAACTTGTGCTTGGCCAAGTGTTACATTTTTTACGTAATGAAAACAGTCACACCATCCGCAATGACATGCAAAATATCTAAAGGCCAACAGCCTAGAGCAAAACACTGCAGGAAAAACAATTGGTCTTCCCAGCCTCAGAAACAAGAGCTTGGAGTGAGGCCACATGGTGAAAAAATCTTGGATTTACCAAATGCTCACAGAAACACCAAACAAGCAAAATAGTATTGCAGGATTAAGTGAAAGGTATTTAAAACCATGGTTTAAGAGAGAAAGGAAGATTTGAAGGAACCCCAGGACCGAGACAGCTGACAGCAGATGCCAATAAGAGATTAGAGATGCTGAAGGTAGAAAAAAACAGAAACGACTGTAGCATTAGAACAGGCTAGGGATGGAGAGGTGCAAGGGAGGACGAACACGAGAATATTAAATATTAATCGTTCTTCACATTCATATCGAAAAAACATTAAAAACATAATTACAATAAGAGTTACACAAAATAAAAGTCAGAGTTGGAAAATACTTCAGAAAGTTAAATGTAGAAGGGATAGATACCTGGACAAAAATCAAATGACAGACATATCAATTTGAAAGAAGATTGAAGGACGGTATTATTAAAACCAAGGAAATCGCATGACGGATAAAGTCCAAGGATACGAGAATTGGACATCATCATTTAAAATCAATCCAGTGGTCTGGATCGAACCCATGTTTTTGGCACTGTAAGGCAGCAACTCTACTGCTGTGCCACTGTGCCGCTCAGTAACTTCCCAAAGTAAAACCTAAAGAAAGCTTGTCTTAGTTATCCACTACATTAATAATCCAAACATGACAGTACTGCCAACTAACTTATCAAAACAAAATTCAAAGCATTGAAATTACATCTGTATGTTTTGAACAGTCGCATATACTGCACAATAATAAGCTGCAAATACACATGAATGGCAATAAGTTACTAGACCATTGTTAGAAGTTTGGTAAATAAAACATGCTTGGCCAGATCAATGGAAACATGTGGAAGGAAGATCAATATGGACATCTTATGTTCACTTCAATAAAACTACCGTTCCATCACAATACAAACATGTCAGAACGTTTTTTTGTTTTCACCCACTGACCCAGCATTCTATTACAAATATTGATCACATTTTAAACGAAACCAGCACATAACTTCAAAAGGAAAACAATCACATATTTAAGCAATTTGGAGTCAACAGATGATGACAGATTGGGGAAGATTATTGTAGTTACACAAATGCAAGAGGAAAATCTATTAGATTAGCATGCTGCTTCTAAAAGTGCAAGACTGTAGAGCACTGATTCTATATTCTGTTTACGAGTCCTGCAGAACAGCACGCTAATCTAATTCACATCATTCGCTGGATTCACAAACAGAATAAACAGATTAGCCCAAATCATTAAGGAAATCAAGAAAGGCAAGGAGTCACAATAAACACTGAACAATAGGTTATAATAATTATTTAATGTGCAGCATTCTTCTTGAATGTTGCAAAACAAAGTCATTAGAATCCTAAATCAAGTAGAGTGTGAGTAGGGCTTGCTGAAAACTACCACATCATGATTATACCCTCTTCTCCAAAGAGAAAGGGTTCTCCTCCATTTCCCATTCTTCTTTCATGCTTTCAGAATGTGGTTAGAGATTTCCTTGCCCAAGCCTACCACAACTCTGTCTTCTATGAGTAAGCCAGTTCCTAATCTGTACAGCAAGTATCCATGAATTCAATGCATCTTAATCTTCATGATCAGCCTAGCATGGAGGACCTTATCAAAGGCCCAAATGTAGCCATCCACGGCTCCATCTTCATCACCTTCTCAAAAAAACTTGATGAAGTTAGTAAGACATGACTTCCGGTGGCGTCATGTTAGACTAACAGACGTGCACCCAGCTCCTCTCCCGAAAAACTTCACGATTTATCGTGTAAAACGGGTCCGAAAATCGGGATTGTTTTTAAAAACCTTACCGGAGCTTCTGGTTACCGCGCTGATGACGTCATCGTTAAACGCGATGTTTTAAACGGTGGTTTGAAGCCCTTTAAATGAGTAAATTGCCTCCAGCTGTGAGCCCTCAGAGAGCTGTGAATAAGCTGTCGAAAAAGTTTGAAGCAGAAGTTACCTCTGAAGTCTCTGAAGTGGCTGCAGAAATGGATACAAGATCTAAGAAAGACTTTGATGACTTGAAGAAATCAATGAAAAATTTGAAAGATGAGATCTCGGATAATAGGGTGGAAGATAAGAAGGAAATGAAGGAAAATTCGGCAAAAATGATGGAAGGAATGGAGAAGATGATGAAGGATTTAAATGCTGGTAACCAGAAGAATATGACGGATTTACTGGACATTATGAATAAACGAATTGATGAGGTGAAAGATGGACTATCAGAGAAAATGGATAAGATGGATGTAATTACTACGGATAAGTTCACGGCTGTACTTGAAACAGTAGCTGCAAGTATGCACACAATTACGGAATTGGAGAAAAATACGGCTCGACTGGTTGAAGACATGGCGAAATTGAGGCAAGAACATGAGCAAATGAGGCGAGAAAACGAACAAGCATCACTACAAATGGGGACTCAATTAGAGAAAGTCTCAGTCAAATGCCTGGACCTGGAAGCTCGCTCTAGACGTCAGAATTTGAGAATTCTTGGTGTTTCAGAGGGGGCAGTAGGGGAACAGGTACGTGAATTTGCCATGGGCTTGTTGAAACAACTGTTGAATCTTTCCAAGGAACCGAAAATCGAAGTGGCTCATCGTGTCCCAAGATTTGGAAAAAGATCTGATGCGGGAAAAGCTTATCCACGACATATTATAGTGAAATTTCGAGATACTGCAGAACTGGAATATGTTATGAGTAAAATCAAATATGGTGTACAATTGCGGCTGGACAAGGACACTATTAAGATATTCAGGGACTACCCACATGAAATTGTGCAAAAAAGAAACAAATTTGATAAGGTTAAAGATCTTTTAAGAGGGAGAGAAGGGGTCAGATTTGGGGTTTTTTATCCCGCGAAAATGCGTATTTCCTTTAATGGTCTTGAAAAGTCATTTGTTAAGCCTGAAGACGCTTTCAAATACGCCCAAACGATCGTTGAAAAACAGAAATAAAAGGGAGCTTTGGCAGATCCGAATAATTCTCAGCTATGTTTTGTCTGGGGAGAGTTACACTGTTATCTCTGGAATGTTGAATCAAGGACATTTTCTGTTCAAAACGTGTAAACAACTTTACAGCTGGAATATGAATCAGAAAATAATTGCTTATTGATTAAAATGTTATAACCAATTGTAAGAACTTATCCTATTAACAACTTTAAAAGTTATGCAGGTTAGATTAGAATACTAACAAAAAAAAAAAAAAAACGAACTAACATACTAATATGAATTTTTTATAAATTGTAACCTTGTCTATAAGCGGGAGGAGGGGATGAGAAACGAGCTCCTGGCTTATGTCCAGGAGCACGTCTCGTTAACCCCTTCAACCAACAGTTGATTCTTATTGAAATCAAAAATATTGGTTTAATAATTAAACTCTGATATATATATATGTTATAAGGAAATATCAGGGTAAAATTGTATTATATATCTGAATGTGAGGCCTCGTTTTAATATTTTAATATGTTATGATTAACTAAGAGAGCGGAGCTAGTTGAGTAACAACGCAATGGAAGTCAAAACAAGGTTTTTTCCCACCTACAGATGGGTCACTCGCTACAGTGCCGATTATATCAGACACTGTAGCCTCACTTTTTTAGTTTTTTTTTTATCACATAAAATCACTTGTTTGTGTTTTGTGTTTAGTGGTAAGAGTAATATGGACATACCAGCAAAAGTTAATAATTCAAAAACTCCCCCAATACCTAAAGACCTGGGACATGGACGCACCACAAGATTCAAAGGTACTATAATTATTCAAAATGCATGACACCACACAAAAGAACCTAGGAGGAATCTCATTTTGTAGTTGGAATATAAGAGGTATTAACGAACCTATCAAAAGGGGTAAGATATTAGCTCAGCTAAAAATGTATAATTCTGACATTACCTTCCTACAAGAAACACACCTAAAACCTCAGGACCAAGTTAGGCTGAGGGCGAAATGGATAGGTCAAACATACCACTCTTCATTCACTTCAAAATCTAGAGGCACGTCAATTATCATAAGAAAAGGTATACCATTTAAAGCAAAGAATATTATAACAGATATAGAAGGGAGATACCTAATAGTTAATGGAGAAATCCATGACACTCCACTTACTTTGGTAAATATATATGCCCCTAACTTTGATAATCCCCACTTTTTCAATAAAATCTTCAATATAATTGCAGAGTCAAACTATCAAAATGTTATAATAGGCGGAGACTTTAACTGTGTTTTAGATCCGTACTTAGATAAATCAAGTCAAAAACAGAGAGGGAATATGAAATCGAAAACTGGGGAACTCCTCAATACCTATATAAATAACACTAATATAGCAGATGTTTGGAGAATTGTGAATCCAACTGGCAGGGAATATTCGTTTTACTCAATGGTACATAAGACATACTCACGTATAGACTACTTTCTGCTGGATACAAAATTAATCCCCCAAACATCTAATGCAATATACCATACAAATTCAATTTCAGACCATTCTCCACTAACTTTCTTTTTAAAACTGGAAGGATTGTCTAAGAATAATTCATTCTGGAGATTTAACTCTCAAATTTTAAAAGATCCACAAGCGAGTATATATTTAAAAGAACAAATGGAGGTCTTTTTTCAAACAAATGATACTTCAGATATATCGCCTACTTTACTTTGGGAATCTTTTAAAGCATACATTAGGGGTATTATAATTTCATATCATGCTTTTCAAAATAAAACGAATAAGAATGAACAAAGACAGTTAGAAAAACTTATTAGACAAATGGATATAGATAATGCTAAAGATCCATCAATAGATAAACATAATAAAATAATAATTTTAAAATTTAAATTAAATAAATTATTATCTGCCAAACTTATAAGACTTTTTCAAATTACAAAACAAGAGCACTTTGAATTTGGGGATAAACCGCATAAACTTTTGGCTCGCCAGCTAAAAAAACGAGAAAAGGAACATACTATACCAAAGATCAAATCAGATAAAGGGGAATTATTAACAACACCGAAGGATATTAATAAAAGATTTGCGCAATTTTACGAGAATTTGTATACATCTAAAACGATAATTGATTCCAATAATATCACAAAGTTCTTGGATACCTGTAATCTTCCAAAGTTAGAGATGAAGGAACAAGAGGAACTGGGTGCACAAATCTCAATTAAGGAATTAGAAGATACAATAAACTCATTAAAAAATGGAAAAACACCAGGCCCTGATGGATTTACTAATGAATTTTATAAAAGCTTTTATGATAAAATAATACCAAGATTACAAAAAATGTACCAATACGCTTTTAAAAAACGAATACTACCTGATACATTAGCGGAATCAACGATTACATTAATACCTAAGAAAAATAAAGATTTAGAAGAACCTGGCTCATATAGAGCTATAGCATTGTTAAACACAGATCAAAAAATATTAGCGAAAACATTAGCTAGAAGATTAAGTAAATACATTAGTAAATTAATAAACCCGGATCAGACAGGGTTTATCCCTAAGAGATACTCTTCTAATAATATGAGACGTCTACTCAACATAATGCACTCACACAAATCTGAAGATCAAGAATTATCAATTATTTCGCTGGATGCTGAAAAAGCATTTGATCAAGTAGAATGGAATTATATGGATAAAGTATTACAAAAATTTCAACTGGGAGAGAATTTTATTTTATGGATTAAGTTACTATATAACAAACCTACAGCTAGAATACTTACTAATAACATATTATCCTCGAAATTTCAACTATCAAGGGGAAATAGACAAGGATGCTCATTATCACCACAGCTGTTTGCTCTCATTATTGAACCGCTAGCAGAAAAAATTAGAATACACCCTGATATTCATGGATATAATACTAAAGACTCATATAATAAAATATCTTTATACGCGGATGATATATTATTGTATATTACAAAACCTCAAATCACTATACCAAATATATTAAATTTAATTGAAGACTTCGGATCTTTTTCTGGATATAGAATAAATTGGAATAAAAGTGAAATTATGTCAATAAAACCGAAAGATTCAACACATCTTTTAAAATTCCCTTTTAAAATAGCTACAGAAAAATTTAAATATTTGGGAATCGAAATTACCAGAACATATCAAGGTATGTTCAGGGTAAATTTTGACCCCCTACTTAATAAACTGAATACATTAATTAAATTCTGGAAAACGCTCCCGATGTCTTTAATAGGCCGAATAAACGCAATAAAAATGATCTTTTTACCACAAATTTTATACCTATTTCAATCAATTCCTATATACTTACCTAAGAAGTTTTTTAAAAAACTCGACTCAGATATCACTAATTTTATATGGGACTATAAAGCACATAGAATACAAAAAACCCATCTGAATAAACCTAAAGTATTGGGGGGTCTAGCACTACCTAATTTTATGTATTATTATTGGTCAGTAAATATTAAAAACATGATTCAACTGATGGATAACTCCGCCCAGCAAGTAGACTGGATTGTAATGGAGAAAGAGGATTGCTCCTCTAGAAACATTGGAGCGATCCTCCTCTCTCCAATGAAATTGAATAACATAAACTATAATAAGAACCCAATTATTCATAGTACAATCCGTATTTGGAAACAAATAAAACAAAATTTAAAATTAAGAAACTTATCACTTTTATTACCTATAGTCAATAACCCTTCGTTTAGTCCTTCTATTATAGATAAAGCTTATACACAATGGGATAGACTAGGAATTAAAACGCTTGGTGACTTGTATGAAACTGGAAAATTACTTTCATTTCAACAATTACAAATAAAATATAAACTCGGAAATAATCAATATTTTAAATACTTTCAAATATGCGACTATTTGAAAAAATATACAAAAGATCATTATAATAACCCAGCAGATGTACTGGACGAGGCAATGCAGATAAAAGCGGAATCAGCAAACTTAATATCATATTTGTATAATATTATCTTAAATGCACAAATACCATCTACGGAGGGTATCAGAAGAGACTGGGAACAAGAGTTAGCTATTAAAATTTCAAAGGAAAGTTGGAATGAATACTTATTAAAAGTGCATAAATGCTCGATTAATGTAAGACACACTTTAATACAATTTAAAATTTTACATAGATTATATTATTCGAAAACTAAAATTCATAAAATTTTCCCAAACGTATCATCTATTTGTGATAAATGTCAATCCCAAGAAGCAACTATAGCGCACTCATTTGTCTTCTGTACAAAAATTCAAAAATTTTGGAATGAAATTTTTGAAATCTTTACAAAGTTATTTAAAACAAGACTGATACCCAAAGCAGAATGGATTATCTTCGGAATAACGGAAGATGATCCAGAACTAAATGTGTTTCAAAAGAAATTAATGGACTATGGGTTAATAACTGGAAAAAAGCTAATTCTAAAATTTTGGAAGAAGGCTCCAATACCAACTATAAATATGTGGATTTCAAATATGTTTGAAACATTACACCTTGAAGAGATAAGACTCCTCCTAGCAGGTAAACCAGATCACTTCCACCTGACGTGGTCTGCATTTATAGAATTATTACAAACATAGGGTGTAAAAGTACTTTAAAAAAAATAAAAAATTGAGGTCAGGTAAGGGGGGGTGATAGTTGAAGAGTTGGTATGTCCTATTTACGTGATGCTCAAAAAAAAAAAACATTTGTTTCTCTTTTTTTCTCTTTCTCTTTTCTTTGGGCCTATTTCTTAACTCTTTTTCTTTTTGTTTTTAATTTCGCTCTTATAGGGTCTTCGTCCTTTTTTGTTGTTACATTTTCTACACTTTTCTACACTTGCACTTTTTCCTTCACTTTCTTCTCTCTTTCAATCTTTTCTTTTTCTAGTGTAAAAAAATAAATAAAGGGAGTACATTAATTGTAAGAAGATATAAATGACGAGTATTAATGTATGTGGTTGTAATGTAATGTACTTCTAATAAATAAAAATTTAAAAAAAAAAAAAAAAAAAAAAAAAAAAAAGAAGTTAGTAAGACATGACCTGCCACATACAAAGCCATGCTGACTGTCCCTGATTAGCCCATTCTTCGAAATGGGAGTAAATCCTACCCCAAAGAATCATCTCCAACAGCTTCCCGACCACAGAACTGAGGTTCACTGGCCCATAATATCCTGGATTCTCTCCACCTTCTTTATTAAAGAGCTCCAAAACATTCTCATAATACTTCAAAATTACTTTTAATGTGGTCATTGTTATGCACACAAGCTTTTTTGGCAATTGACATAAACTTCAATAAGTAATGCTTTGGTAAAGAAAAAGCTATTTTCATGTTAACAGAGGATATTAGGATAAACATTTCTGCCTTTCAAATGTTTTCAAGAGGGTGATACTGTAGCACAATTAGTAGAGTTGCTGCCTCACTGCCCCAACCTGGGAGAATAAGAATGGGTTCGGAAGCAGAGGTCTGGGTTTAAACAGTGCTGTTAGAATAGTGTAGGCCACTGAACACACCAAATTAATTCTGTACCGAATTCAAAAGACTTGCATCTCAAGTTACAATGACCTTCAGCGTTCGCTTGATTTGCTCAAAGATGGATTTGCACTTCCTGACTTTGTGTTAATCAAGTAATGTAAACCATACTGCACATTTGTGGAATGCACAGCGCAGCAACCGCAATACAGACTGCATTCATCAGCTCTTGTGGAAACTCAGAACAAATATGCAACAACCAAGTAGGCAGTCACAAGTGTTGACAGAGTGGTTACAATGAAAATTGATAAATATCCACATCAGTCCCAAAAAACAGCACACTTCAGATTTGGATAATAGGATCCTTATTATTACTGCGCAATTTATTTCCCTGACTGACTTACTTTGATTAGGAAGCTCCTTACTCCTTCTCAGCCAATCAAGACCACTTTGGCTTGCATCACCTTCTGAAAGCCATGCATGATGGTGAGATTAGATTAGGAGGATATTGATTCTGATATAATGCTTGTTTCCATAACACAAACTAAACATAACGCGAATGATGCACCAGCAGCAGAAATTGGTTCTAACACAATTTCAATCAGGAAATAATGGACCTGAAGATACTTTGAAAAGTGACAAGCAGAAGAAACCCCGTTCTGGAGAAACTGTTACCATGTAAACTTCTGACAGTAATCAACCACGATTGTGTCTTTAGAACACAGCTATGGTTTAACCGTGGGTGGCCATTGAAATGTGCAAGAAATCATTTCTATTGTGGAACAATTAAACAATGTAACATACAGCTTTTATTTTGCCGCAAAATAAGTTTGCTGTTACAAAAATTATTTTTGAAAATCCCGAGAGAAAAATAACTTGACATTGCAAATCTGAAACTCTTTAACACAATTGTCCTTTTTCACATCTGGAGTATTGTGAGAGTTCTAATCTCCACACGATAGAAAGGATGTGGATGTGTTTGTGCAGATGAGATTCACCAGGATGCGGCTTGGATTGGATTCTATTAGCTATAAGAAGAGGATGGACAAAATTTGATTATTTTCTCTGGATCTTCGGAGGAGCAATCTGACAGAAGCATATAAAATTATGATGTATACATACAGTAGAGTCACAAGACCAGATTGGATCCTAGCTGTGGTACTGGAGATCTTTAGTCCTGAACTAGTTACACCTTTTGCCAATCTGTTCCAGTGCAGTTACAAGTGACATCTACCCGACAATATGGAGATTTATCTCAGAACATCCTGCTCAGTAAAAGCAAAACAATTTCAATCTAGCTAATTATTGCTGTCTACCATCATAAGTATACCATTTTCGATATTGTTAGAAGAGGGAGTGGAGTGTACAGCCTCCCAAGGGTGAACGACAGCAGAATTTAAGTACCAGTAGCCAGATCTGTGGCATCATCATTAGCTCTGTTGTACAGCGGATTACGTCAAAGCAAAGGAAAATTACAGTGATAGGGGACTCTGTCGGTAGGGGCTGTAAGCGAGGCTCCAGGATACTGTGTTGCCTCACTGGTACCTGGGTTAAGCATGTCTCTGACCAGCACAGGACATTCTGAAAAGGAAGGGCAAGCAGCTCAGGATCATGGTCCATATTGATACAGGTCCACCACCGAATTTCTGACAACTGATGGTCCAGTGCCTCCTTTAATCCGGACAAAATTACCAGAGCGCACTTGAAATCCTCCTGGAGTCCCCTCGAATATGTGATGACTAGGCCGCACGAGGTGGCCGATCTCGGCCTCAACGGGACTTCCGCACTGCCTGGCGGGTCAAATTTGCCGGCTACAGCCAGAAACGCTGGATAGCCAACTTCTATGGCCAACTTCGCGGGCCAGTATCTCGGCCCAACAAGGCCTTGACCTCAATTGGTCTGGCAAAATTGACAATACGGCAAGGCTCTGAAAAGAAGGGTGCCGGAAAATTAATGGTGGTCCTGTGCTAACAGTACAGCCTGGGAGAGAGAGGTCCTGCAAAAGGAATTTAGGAAGTTAGGTAGAAAGTTAAAAAGAACTCTAGGATTATTATCTTGGGATTATTTTCTGTGTCATGTGTTAGCTAGACAAGAAATGGGAAGATAGTACAGTTGAATGCATAGCCAAAGAGCTGGCATGGGAGGAAGGGAGGGCTTCAGATACAAGAATTATTGGGTTCTATCGAGTGCAGGTGAGATCTGTACATGGACTGGTTGGCATCTAAACTAGAGGCGCTACACAACCTCACAGGGAGATTTGCTCATGATACTCAGGAGTATTTAAACTAGCATGACCAATGGATGGGAACCAGAGCAGTAGGTGAGGAAGTGGAAGGGACCGAGGGGAAGGTAAAGGTTAGGTCAACTAAGTCCAACAAGGACAAGGTCATGTTAACAAGATGGGATTAATAGTTCAAAATGTATTATTTCATCCCAAAAAGAATTATGGGTGAGACAGATTTTACTTCGGAGTCACGTGAGTGACTACGTGAAGAACCCCGCCAGTGCGCCTGCGCGTCATTACGTCAGACGTCTTGACGCAAACGGACGTGAGGAGCAGAGCTCCTCCAGTGGTTTGTAGTTTTTCAACTACAAGGTAAGTAAAAACTTTTTTCATGTTTTCCAGGTCCGTTTACTGTGGGTCTATGGGGATTTTTTCCACAGACGCCATGGGAAAAAACGGACAGGGGGAAGAGGCGAGCGACACAGCCGACAGAAAGTCGGGAGTCCCCGGTTAGAGACCAACCGCCTCTAAACCCCGGTACAGTCGCCAGCGGTGAGCATAGCGACTGTGGACCTGGGGCTGGTGAAAACACAGTCAGCGCCTGTCGGGCAAAAGACGAAGTTTAAATCCCAACGGCCCACGGAGGGAGTCCCAGGCAATGGAAGTAGCTCCAGGGCTAGATACTGCTTTCGAGCGTATTGCCCAAATAGAAAGTCTTTTACATAGGCTGTTGGAGCAAAGTTCACTCAGGGAGGAGTGTACTGAAATCCAAGCTGCTGGAAGCAGCTCAAACAGCTCCTGGTACAGGGCTAGATACTGCTTTCGAGCGTATTGCCCAAATAGAAAGCCTTTTACATAGGCTGTTGGAGCAAAGTTCACTCAGGAAGGAGTGTACTGAAATCCAAGCTGCTGGAAGCAGCTTAACAGCACCTGTCTCAGGGCTGATGGAATGCACCCTCAGGGATGAGGAGCATGCTACAGGTCATGAGATTTCAGACCCCGACTCTGACGGTGAGGCTGTACAAGGCGATGAACGGAAGCTGCCAGATGTTCCACCCCTGGCAGTAGGATTCGCTGCCCCGTCAGGGTCAGGAGAGCCATTAGGAGAAGAACTGGCCTCCTTAATAAATTACTTGGTTTACCATCAGCTGGAACAGCAGGAGATGGATGAGACTGCAAGAAAGCAGGAGACCCCAAGTAACTGTGGGTTGCTGAAAGCAGAAGCAGTGAACCAAATTATCTGGAATCAGTTGCAGAGAATATTAAAGCTGCTGGGTTCTGGAATAACTGCTTTTACCAGAATAGCAGGTAACAGCCAAGAGATGACGAAGTTGCATCAGGAAGCACTGGGTTGCTATGCAGCACCCACTTCGAGATCAATTATCTGAGGAAGGTGCTATACGGCCTACTATGAATCCGAAATTCGCAGCACTCTGCAAACCAAGTAATATACAATTACCCAACTTACTCTTTGGAGAGGATCTCGGGAGACGTATTAAAGAGTTGAAAGATGAAGCGAAAACAGGATTGATAAAAACATCAATGGTTACAAAGTCTGTAAAGAGGAAGTATCCTTTCAGACGTCATACGGATCCTAGACCAGGACCAAGTCGCTCATCAACGCAGGGACGTAGCTGGCGGCCTGCAGCGAGAGTAAGAACCAGTGGTGGTGCTTCCGGGAGAATCCAGGGATCTCAGAATACTCAAATGACTCAAGAGGTAGGTGGACCTGGTTCTCATGGGAACATACTAACTGGATTAAGTCCAAAAGTTGGAGGCAGATTACGTCTCTTCTATAAACATTGGAAGAAGATTACTTCAGATGTGGTAATTCTGAATAATATACAAGGATTTCGAATTGAATTCAATCCAAATTATGATTTGCCTGTCCAGCATGTTCCTAGCAGAACTCTCCACTTTGCGAAGTAATGGAGGTTCAAGCTGCGCTTCAAAACCCTATATATAAAAGGTGTTTTTGAAGAATCCGTCTACCAAATTCACCAATTTGGGTCAAATATATTCCCTCGATCAAAAAAGAATGGAGGATGCAGGATGATTATAGACTTGATAAATCTGAATCCTTTTGTTCAGTGTCTGTTCACTTGCAAGATATGAAGTATCTTAAAATTTAAATGGATGAACCAATTAGGGCAGTTCAAAGCTCTGCCTAATGGGTTAACGTTCGCTCCCAGAATATTCATAAAATTGTTAAAATCAATTCTGGGGTTGCTGAGAGCCAGGGGCATGTACTAATGGCATACCTGGATGATGTCCTGATTATAGGAAGGACAAAACAGTCAACAGAAGCATCAGTTGCAGTTGTGAAATCAAACTTTTGAAAGTTTGGGGCTTTCTAAATTCATCCAAAGAAATCAAGGTTAAAAACATGTACCTCAATTGATTATTTGGGGTTCACAATTGATTCAGCCCAAATGCAAATTACTTTGCCCAGTGAAAAAAGGGTGGAGTTGATTAAAGATTGCAGTAATCTGTTAAACGAGCAAAAACCTCTAATCAGACAGGTGGCTCGAGTACTGGGAAAATTAGTAGATTCCCAGCAATCCAGTATGGACCATTACATTATCAACAGCTGCAGAGAATCAAAGAACAGGCACTGAGAATAAATGCTGCTCTTTTTGATAGAACCATGCAAGTAACAACAAATGCTGTTTCTAATCTGCAGTGGTGGATTCTACATGTCTCAAGCAGTTCAGGCAAAGTGCTGATTGAACAACCTTCCATGATATTACAAACTGATGCCAGTGCACGAGGATGGGGTGCAACTGACTTAACATCTAGCTGCGGAGGCAGATGGAATCAGGAAGAGTTATTGTTACTGCAGACATGGGGAATTACCTATTTGGAGCTTTTAGGAGGTTTCTATGGACTCCAAGCTTGTGGTTCTAACACAACTAAAAGGAAGGTTCAATTTAAAATTAATAAACACAACAGCAGTTGCCTATATTAATGATATGGGTGGAATTAAGTCGGTGTCATGTGACAAAATAGTTAAATCAACTTTGGGCTTGGTGTATTGAACAGAACATTTGGATTTCAGCTATCTATCTACCAGGTAGAATGAACACGATAGCAGACACCAGGTCACGAAAGTTCCATGAGAATAAAGAATGGATGTTGAATCAAGAGGTATTCAATGATATAGTAATCAGATTTGGAATGCCCGACATCGACTTGAATCATCAGCTATCGAGATATGTCTCATGGAAACCAGATCCAGGAGCAGTGGCGATTGATGCTTTCTCGCTACATTGGGGTGGTATGTTTTCATATATATTTCCACCTTTCTTCCTCATAAGCCAATGTTTGCTTAAAATCAGGCAAGATGCTGCTTCAAGGGTATTGGTAGTACCAGATTGGCCTACACAGCCATGGTATCCGTTGATATTAGAATTAACAACGCAAATGTTGATGAAAGTCCCAAAAAGGAGTAATTTATTGCTGCACCCTGTAACAGGGTAACAACATCCATTATATGATTGTTTGGATTTGTTGATTTGCAGGTTTTAAGAATGCCTTTTCTGGGACGAGGACTGTCTGAGCGTACTGTGGACATGCTTATGGCAGCCTGGAGGAAGAGCACTCAAAAACAGTACCTGTCTTAAATTAAGAAATGGGGAGAGTTCTGTGTACAAAAGAATGTGCAATAAAGTACTGCAGATATTTCAAATGTTTAGAATTTCTGTCAAAACTTTATTATGATGAAGGTCTGAGTTGTAGTGCAATTAATTCAGCCAGAAGTGCATTGTCCTCATATTTGGTTCTGGAGTCAGAAAGAAACCCAATTGGGTCACACCCAATTGTTTCCAGACTAATGAAAGGAATCTTTAATTCCAAACCACCGAAACCTAGGTACATGACAATCTGGGATGTTAGTGTGGTACTGAAACTACTTCGTGAATGTTCATCAAGTGTGTCTTTACCTTTGGCTAAGCTCAGTATGAAAGTATTAATGCTTATGGCATGAGTGACAGCACAACGAGTGCAAACACTTGGAAAATTACAAATAGACAGTATGGAAGTAACTGAAGATAAGGTTACATTCTATATCTATGACCTACTAAAGCAAATTAGGCCAGGTGTGACAGGATTTAAAATTATACTAGCAGTATATCCAAATGATCCTTGTCTCTGTATTAAGACATATTTGTTACAATACATTGAGGTCACAAAGAATTTGAGAAATATGGAAACTGGGTTGTTGATCACACACAAGAAACCACACAAGAGAGTTTCAATACAGACTATTTCCAGATGGATAAAAGAAGTCTTAACAGCTGCTGGTATTAATACTTATGTTTTTACGTCTCACTCGACTAGGGCAGCAGAAATGTCGGCGGAGAGGGCAAAAGACGTCCCCGTCGACCATATCCTCGCAGCCGCCGGGTGGTCCAATGAGTTGATGTTTCAACATTTTTACCATCGGCCTATTGTTAATGCGGGATTGTTTGCAGAAACTATTTTCAGTTCTGTGAAAATTACTCTGGTTTAAAGGGGATCTGATTAATTTCATTATTGAAATGAATTACTGCATTTGTGGTACAAATGTTATTATGAATGCATGATTGATTATTTCTCGTTCCGAGTCAATCAATGCAGTGAGAAGCCGGGATTGATCCACGGCATGAAATCACAAAGCTTTAAAATCTTCACGTAGTCACTCACGTGACTCCGAAGTAAAATAGTAAGATTAAACGAGAACTTACCTAAATTTGAAGTTTGTTCTTTATTTTATGAGGAGTTACGTAGGTGATTACGTGCCCGCCACGACCCCACCCTCTATCATAAAGGTCAGATGGAAGTTCTTGTATTACTCGTTTTATTATGAGACTATATTACTTCGGTTGTTGTTTTTTGTGATTTCACACCGCTGCTTTGAAGATTGACGCGCAGGCGCACTGGCGGTGTTCTTCACGTAATCACCTACGTAACTCCTCATAAAATAAAGATCAAACTTCAAACTTAGGTAAGTTCTCGTTTAATCTTACTATTAATTTATAGCCTTGTTTAGTACATGGAACTTTGATGCTGTGGCCATTACAGAAACTTGGTTGAGAGAAGAGCAAGTTTGGCACCTCAGAATTCCAGGGTTTCAGACGAGTTGAGACCGATGTCTAAACTTCAGGGCCATAGTTTTAAGGTGAGAGGGAAGAAATGTAAACATCTGTGGAACAGTTTCTATTCCCCCCCCCCCCCCCTCACACAGGGTTATAGGGAACCAGATGCAAGAGGAAGCAGCAGAGGCAGAAACAATTATAGCTTTTAAAAGGTCTGTAGACACATACTTTGGATAAGAAAGTAAAACATAGAAAATAGGTGCAGGAGGAGGCCATTCGGCCCTTCGAGCCAGCACCGCCATTCATTGTGATCATGGCTGTTCGTCCCCAATCAATAACCCCTGCCTGCCTTCTCCCCATATCCCTTGATTCCACTAGCCCCTAGAGCTCTATCTAACTCCCTCTTAAATCCATCCAGTGATTTGGCCTCCACTGCCCTCTGTGCCATAAATTCACAACTCTCTGGGTGAAAATGTTTTTTCTCACCTCAGTCTTAAATGGCCTCCCCTTTATTCTAAGACTGTAGAATAGTCTGTAGAATAGACTGTAGAATAGTTCCTGCATCTAGCTTGTCCAGTCCTTTTATAATTTTATATATTTCTATAAGAACCCCCTCATCCTTCTTAACTCCAGTGAATACAAGCCTAGTCTTTTCAATCTTTCCTCATATGACAGTCCCTCCATCCCAGGGATCAATCTTGTGAACCTACGCTGCACTGCCTCAATCACAAGGATGTCTTTCCTCAAATTAGGACAACAAAACTGTACCCAAACTCCAGATGTGGTCTTACCAGAGCCCTGTACAACTGCAGAAGAACCTCTCTACTCCTATACTGAAATCCTCTTGTTATGAAGGCCAACATTCCATTAGCTTTCTTCACTGCCTGCTGTACCTGCACGCCAACTTTCAGTGACTGGTGTACAAGGACACCCAGGTCTCGCTGTACCTCCCCCTTACCTAACCTAACCCCATTGAGATAATAATCTGCCCCCTTGTTTTTGCCGCCAAAGTGGATAACCTCACATTTATCTATATTATACTGCATCTGCCACGCATCTGCCCACTCACTCAACCTGTCCAGGTCACCCTGCAACCTCCTAACATCCTCTTCACAGTTCACACTGCCACCCAGCTTTGTGTCACCCGCAAATTTGCTAGTGTTGCTCCTAATTCCCTCTTCCAAATCATTAATATATATGGTAAACAGTTGCGGCCCCAACACCGAGCCTTGCGGCACTCCACTCGCCACTGCCTGCCATTCTGAAAAGGACCCGTTCACTCCTCTTTGCTTCCTGTCTGCCAACCAATTTTCTATCCACGTCAACACCCTACCCCCAATACCATGTGCTCTAATTTTAGTCACCAGTCTCCCTTGCGGGACCTTATCAAAGGCTTTCTGAAAGTCTAGATACACTACATCCACTGGCTCCCCTTCATCCATTTTACTTGTCACATCCTCAAAAAATTCCAGAAGATTAGTCAAGCATGCTTTTCCTTTCATAAATCCATGCTGACTTGGACTAATCCTTTTACTGCTATCCAAATGCCCCATTATTACCTCTTTAATAATTGACTCCAGCATATCTCCCACCACCGAAGTCAGGCAAACTGGTCTGTAATTCCCCGTTTTCTCTCTCTCGCTCCTTTCTTGAAAAGTGGGATAACATTAGCCATCCTCCAATACACAGGAACTGATCCTGAATCTATTGAACATTGGAAAATGATCACCAATGCGTCCACTATTTCTAGAGCCACCTCCCTGAGGATCCTGGGATGCAGACCATCAGGTCCAGGGGATTTATCATCCTTCAGCCCCCATAGCCTACCCAATACTATTTCTCGCCTAATGAACATTTCTTTCAGTTCCTCTACCCCCTTAGATCCTCTGTCCTCCAGTACTTCTTGGAGATTGTTTGTGTCTTCCTTAGTGAAGACAGATCCGAAGTACCTGTTCAACTCCTCTGCCATTTCCTTGTTCCCCATAATAATTTCACCCGTGTCTGCCTTCAAGGGACCCACATTTGACTTTGCTATTCTTTTTCCCTTAACATATCAAAATAAGCTTTTACTGTCCTTCTTTATATTCCTGGCCAGCTTCCCCTCGTACTTCATCTTTTCAGCCCTTATTACCCGTTTTGTTTCCTTCTGTTGTCCTATGAAAGTTTCCCAATCCTCTGGCTTCCGGCTACTCTTTGCTGTGTTATACATCTTTTCTTTTAGTATTATTCTATGCCTAACTTCTCTTGTCAGCCACAGTTGTCTCCTACTCTCCTTAGAATCTTTCTTCCTTTTTGGAATGAAATGATCCTGTGTCTTCAGGATAATGCCCAGAAATTCCTGCCATTGCTGTTCCACCGTCATTCCTGCTAGGATCCCTTTCCAGTCTACCTTGACCAGCTCCTCCCTCATGCCTTCATAGTCCTTTGTTCAACTGCATCACTGACACTTCCGATTTAACCTTCTCCTTCTCAAATTGCAGACTAAAACTAATCATATTATGATCACTACCTCCAAGCGGTTCCTTTACCTCTAGTTCTCTTATCAAATCTGGTTCATTGGACAACACTAAATCCAGAATTGTCTTTTCTCTGGTCGGCTCCATTACAAGCTGCTCTAAGAATCCATCTCGGAGGCACTCTACAAACTCTCTTTCTTGGGGTCCTGAACCAACCTGATTTTCCCAGTCTACCTGCATATTGAAATCGCCCATCACCACAGTGGCATTACCTTTGTTACATGCCAGTTTTAACTCCTGCTGCAACTTACACCCTACATCCGGACTACTATTTGGGGGTCTGTAGATAACACCAATTAGTGTCTTCTTGCCTTTGCAATTCCTCAACTCAATCTACAGTGACTCTACCTCGTCAGTCCCTATGTCTTCCCTCGCAACGATCTGAATTCCATCCCTCACCAGCAAAGCTACCCCCCCTCCTCTGCCCATCTGCATGTCCTTTCTATAGGATGTATAACCCTGAATATTAAGTTCCCATGCCCGATCCTCCTGCAGCCACGTCTCAGTAATCCCCACAATGTCATATCTACCAACCTCTAACTGAGCCTCAAGCTCATCTATTTTACCTCTTATACTTCGCGCATTCATATACAATATTTTTAATTCCTTATGCATCTCACCTTTCTCATCGATCCCTATTACACTTGGCCATAGTCTCCTATCCCTTTGTGAGCTTTCTTTCCCGTTAATTCTGGGGTCATTAACTATCCCTTTACTCCCTTTCCCTTTAACTCCGTCCTTGACTATCCCATTTGACATCCCTCCCTCGCCCCCCCCCCCCTTATTTAGTTTAAAGCCACCTGTGTAGCAGTGGCATACCTGCCTGCCAGAATGCCGGTCCCCCACCTGTTATGGTGCAATCCGTCCCTTTTGTACAGTTCACCCTTACTCCAAAACAGATCCCAGTGGTCTAAGAATCTAAATCCCTGCCCCCTGCGCCAGTTCCTCATCCACACATTCAGGTCCTGTATCTCCCTGTTCCTGTTCTCGCCAGCACGAGGAACTGGAAGCAAACCCGGAGATAAGCACCCTGGAGGTTCTGGATGGATACAAACCT
>JAXLNO010000304.1:0-61470 GCA_038087875.1 Malacoraja senta | reverse complement strand
CAGACACCAGACACCAGACACCAGACACCAGACACCAGACCCCAGACCCCAGACCCCAGACCCCACACACCAGACACCAGACACCAGACCCCACACACCAGACCCCACACACCAGACCCCAGACACCAGACACCAGACACCAGACACCAGACACCAGACACCAGACCCCACACACCAGACACCAGACACCAGACACCAGACCCCAGACACCAGACACCAGACACCAGACCCCAGACCCCAGACCCCAGACCCCAGACCCCACACACCAGACACCAGACACCAGACCCCACACACCAGACCCCACACACCAGACCCCAGACACCAGACACCAGACACCAGACACCAGACACCAGACCCCACACACCAGACACCAGACACCAGACCCCAGACCCCAGACACCAGACACCAGACACCAGACCCCAGACCCCACACACCAGACACCAGACCCCAGACCCCACACACCAGACACCAGACACCAGACCCCACACACCAGACCCCACACACCAGACACCAGACACCAGACACCAGACACCAGACACCAGACACCAGACACCAGACACCAGACACCAGACCCCACACACCAGACACCAGACACCAGACACCAGACACCAGACACCACACACCAGACACCAGACCCCAGACACCAGACCCCAGACACCAGACACCAGACCCCAGACACCAGACACCAGACACCAGACACCAGACCCCACACACCAGACCCCAGACACCAGACACCAGACCCCACACACCAGACACCAGACACCAGACACCAGACACCAGACACCAGACACCAGACACCAGACACCAGACCCCACACACCAGACCCCAGACACCAGACCCCAGACACCAGACACCAGACACCAGACACCAGACCCCAGACCCCAGACAACCAGACACCACAACACCAGACCCCAGACCCCAGACACCACACACCAGACCCCAGACCCCAGACACCAGACACCCAGACCAGACCCCCAACACAAACCAGACACACAGACCCCAGACCCCAGACACCACACACCAGACCCCAGACCCCAGACACCACACACCAGACCCCAGACCCCAGACACCAGACCCCACACACCAGACACCAGACCCCAGACCCCAGACACCAGACACCAGACCCCAGACACCAGACCCCAGACACCAGACCCCAGACACCAGACACCACACACCAGACCCCAGACCCCAGACACCAGACCCCAGACACCAGACACCAGACACCAGACCCCACACACCAGACACCAGACCCCAGACCCCAGACACCACACACCAGACCCCAGACCCCAGACACCACACACCAGACCCCAGACCCCAGACACCAGACCCCACACACCAGACACCAGACCCCAGACCCCAGACACCAGACACCAGACCCCAGACACCAGACCCCACACACCAGACACCAGACACCAGACCCCAGACACCAGACACCAGACCCCAGACACCAGACACCAGACACCAGACACCAGACACCAGACCCCAGACACCAGACCCCAGACACCAGACCCCAGACACCAGACACCAGACACCAGACACCAGACCCCAGACACCAGACACCAGACACCAGACACCAGACACCAGACACCAGACCCCACACACCAGACCCCAGACACCAGACACCAGACCCCACACACCAGACACCAGACCCCAGACACCAGACACCAGACACCAGACCCCAGACCCCAGACCCCAGACCCCAGACACCAGACACCAGACACCAGACACCAGACCCCAGACACCAGACCCCAGACACCAGACCCCAGACACCAGACCCCAGACCCCAGACACCAGACCCCACACACCAGACCCCAGACACCAGACCCCAGACACCACACACCAGACCCCAGACACCAGACACCAGACACCAGACACCAGACCCCAGACACCAGACACCAGACCCCAGACCCCAGACACCAGACACCAGACCCCAGACACCAGACCCCAGACACCAGACCCCAGACACCAGACCCCAGACACCAGACACCAGACCCCAGACACCAGACCCCAGACCCCACACACCAGACCCCAGACACCAGACCCCAGACACCACACACCAGACCCCAGACACCAGACACCAGACCCCAGACACCACACACCAGACCCCAGACCCCAGACACCACACACCAGACCCCAGACCCCAGACACCACACACCAGACCCCAGACCCCAGACACCAGACACCAGACCCCACACACCAGACACCAGACCCCAGACCCCAGACACCACACACCAGACCCCAGACCCCAGACACCACACACCAGACCCCAGACACCAGACACCAGACCCCACACACCAGACACCAGACCCCAGACCCCAGACACCAGACACCAGACCCCAGACACCAGACCCCAGACACCAGACCCCAGACACCAGACACCAGACCCCAGACCCCAGACACCAGACCCCAGACCCCAGACACCACACACCAGACCCCAGACACCAGACCCCAGACCCCAGACCCCAGACACCAGACACCAGACCCCAGACACCAGACACCAGACCCCACACCCCAGACCCCAGACACCAGACCCCAGACCCCAGACACCAGACACCCCAGACCCCAGACACCACACCCCAGACACCAGACCCCAGACACCACACCCCAGACCCCAGACCCCAGACCCCAGACCCCAGACACCAGACACCAGACCCCAGACACCAGACACCAGACACCAGACCCCAGACACCAGACCCCAGACCCCAGACACCAGACCCCAGACCCCAGACACCAGACCCCAGACCCCAGACCCGACTCCACACCCCAGACACCAGACCCCAGACACCACACCCCACACCCCAGACACCAGACCCCAGACACCAGACCCCAGACACCAGACACCAGACCCCAGACCCCAGACCTCAGACCCCAGACCCCACACCCCAGACCCCAGACCTCAGACCCCAGACCCCACACCCCAGACCCCAGACAATAGGTGCAGGAGTAGGCCATTCGGCCCTTCGAGCCAGCACCGCCATTCAATGTGATCATGGCTGATCATCCACAATCAGTACCCCGTTCCTGCCTTCTCCCCATATCCCCTGACTCCACTGTCTTTAAGAGCCCTATCTAGCTCTCTCTTGAAAGCATCCAGAGAACCGGCCTCCACCGCCCTCTGAGGCAGAGAATTCCACAGACTCACCACTCTCTGTGAGAAAAAGTGTTTCCTCGTCTCCGTCCTAAATGGCTTACCACTTATTCTTAAACTGTGGCCCCTGGTTCTGGACTCCCCCAACATCGGGAACATGTTTCCTGCCTCTAGCGTGTCCAAGCCCTTAACAATCTTATGTTTCAATGAGATACTCTCTCATCCTTCTAAACTCCAGTGTGTACAAGCCCAGCTGCTCCATTCTCTCAGCATATGACAGTCCCGCCATCCCGGGAATTAACCTTGTAAACCTACGCTGCACTCCCTCAATAGCAAGAATGTCCTTCCTCAAATTAGGGGACCACAATTGCACACAATACTCCAGGTGTGGTCTCACTAGGGCTCTGTACAACTGCAGAATGAGCTCTTTGCTCCTATATTCGATTCCTCTTGTTCTAAAGGCCAACATGCCATTCAATTTCTTCACTGCCTGCTGTACCTGCATGCTTGATGTACAAGGACCACCAGATCCCGTTGTGTTTCCCCTTTTCACAACTTGATAGTAATCTGCCTTCCTGTTTTTGCTACCAAAGTGGATAACCTCACATTTATCCGCATTAAACTTCTTCTGCCGTGCATCTGCCCACTCTCCCAACCTGTCCAAGTCACCCTGCATTCTCATAGCATCCTCCTCACAGTTCACACTGCCACCCAGCTTTGTGTCATCTGCAAATTTGCTAATGTTACTTTGAATCCCTTCATCCAAATCATTGACGTATAGACCCCAGATACTAGACCCCAGACCCTAGATACTGGACACCAGACAACAGACACTAGACCCTCACCCGGCAGTTGCTCCAGGAGGCAGGTTTCTCACACAGAGGGTGGTGGGTTTACGGAACCAGCTGCCAGAGGAGGCAGTTGAGGCTGGGACAATCCCATTTGTTCTACAGGGACATGGTTAGGACAGGTTTAGAGGGTTATGGGCAGACAGTGGAGGAGATGGGCCGAAGGGGCCAGTTTCTGTGTAGGAAGGAACTGCAGATCTGGCTTACGAAGATATTCACAAAATGCTGCAGTAACTCAGCGGGTCAGGCAGCATCACAGGAGAGAAGGAATGGGAGACGTTTCGTGTTAGAACTCCACTTCTGACCTGTTTCTGTGTTGTCACTGTCTTTGACCCTGACAATGAACGCTGACCCCCACCTCAGACCCTGACAATGAACCCTGACACCCAGCCCAGATCCTGACAATGAACCCTGACCCCCAGCCCAGACCCTGACAATGAACCCTGACCCCCACCTCAGACCCTGACAATGAACCCTGATACCCAGCCTAGACCCTAACAATGAACCCTGACCCCAGGCCAGACCCTGACAATGAAACCTGACCCCCAGCCTAGACCATGAGAATGAATCCTGACCCCCAGCCAAGACCCTGAGAATGTCCCCTGACCCCCAGCCTAGACCCTGACAATGAACCCTGACCCCCAGCCTAGACCCTGAGACTGAACCCTGACCCCCAGCCTAGACCCTGACAATGAACCCTGACCCCCACCTAGACCCTTAGAATGAACCCTGACCCCAAGCTAGACCCTTAGAATGAACCCTGACCCCCAGCCTAGACCCTGAGAATGACCCCTGACCCCCAGCCTAGACCCTGGCGTTGACCCTGAACCCAAATCCTAACGTTGAACCCAGACCCCGGGCCGGGTGGCCGACCACAGGCACCGCCGCCGCTGCCGCTGCTGCTGCCGCCCGACTCCGGGCAAGTTGTGGGCGGCCACCGGGCAGAGAGTGGGGGAGGGGGGGAGCCGCCGCCATCATCATGGCCGACGTTGTGTTCGAGCTGCTGCACCTGGAGCTGGTGTCGCGGCTGCGGGGCGACGGAGAGGCCGGGGCGGGGGAGCCGGTAACTCCAGCCCGGGGATCGGGGAGGGACAAGGCCGCAAACCCCAGAAACCCCCCACACCCGGCCCTGGACCCCCTGGACCCCCCCACACCCGGCCCTGAACCCCCTAGACCCGGCCCTGAACCCCCTGAACCCCCACACCCGGCCCTGGACCCCCACACCCGGCCCTGGACCCCCACACCCGGCCCTGGACCCCCTGAACCCTCACACCCGGCCCTGGACCCCCACACCCGGCCCTGGACCCCCTGAACCCTCACACCCGGCCCTGAACCCCCACACCCGGCCCTGGACCCCCACACCCGGCCCTGGACCCCCACACCCGGCCCTGAACCCCCCAGACACGGCCCTGAACCCCCACATCTGGCCCTGAACCCCCTAGACCAGACCCTGAACCCCCTAGACCCGTCCCTGAACCCTCACACCCGACCCTGAACCCTCACACCCGGCCCTGAACCCCCTAGACCCGGCCCTGAACCCCCCACACCCGGCCCTGGACCCCCACACCCGGCCCTGGACCCCCTAGACCCGGCCCTGGACCCCCACACCCGGCCCTGAACCCCCTAGACCCGGCCCTGAACCCCCTAGACCCGGCCCTGGACCCCCACACCCGGCCCTGAACCCCCTGAACCCCCACACCCGGCCCTGAACCCCCTAGACCCGGCCCTGGACCCCCACACCCGGCCCTGGACCCCCACACCCGGCCCTGGACCCCCACACTCGGCCCTGAACCCCCACACCCGGCCCTGGACCCCCACACCCGGCCCTGAACCCCCACACCCGGCCCTGGACCCCCACACCCGGCCCTGGACCCCCACACCCGGCCCTGAACCCCCTAGACCCGGTCCTGAACCCCCTAGACCCGGCCCTGAACCCCCTAGACCCGGCCCTGGACCCCCACACCCGGCCCTGAACCCCCTAGACCCGGCCCTGAACCCCCTAGACCCGGCCCTGGACCCCCACACCCGGCCCTGAACCCCCTGAACCCTCACACCCGGCCCTGAACCCCCTGAACCCCCTAGACCCGGCCCTGGACCCCCACACCCGGCCCTGAACCCCCTAGACCCGGCCCTGAACCCCCTAGACCCGGCCCTGGACCCCCACACCCGGCCCTGAACCCCCTAGACCCGTCCCTGAACCCCAACCCCAGCCGGGCTCCAACACCCGGACAATTGTACCCTAAACCCAGCCCAAACTGGGATGTGGAGAGGATGTTGCCACTAGTGGGAGAGTCTAGAACTAGAGGTCACAGCCGCAGAATTAAAGGACGTTCTTTTAGGAGGGAGATGAGGAGAAATGTCTTTAATCAGAGGGTGGTGAATCTGTGGAATTTATAACAAGAGTAGTTGTGTATAGGAGCAAAGAGGTCCTTCTGCAGTTGTACAGAGCCCTAGTGAGACCACACCTGGAGTATTGTGTGCAGTTTTGTCCCCTAATTTGAGGAAGGACATTCTTGCTATTGAGGGAGTGCAGCGCAGGTTCACCAGGTTAATTCCCGGGATGGCGGGACCGTCATATGCTGAGAGAATGGAGCAGCTGGGCTTGTACACTCTGGAGTTTAGAAGGATGAGAGGGCATCTCATTGAAACATATAAGATTGTTAAGGGCTTGGACACGCTAGAGGCAGGAAACATGTTCCCGATGTTGGGGGGAGTCCAGAACCAGGGGCCACAGTTTAAGAATAAGGGGTAAGCCATTTAGAACGGAGATGAGGCAACACTTTTTCTCACAGAGAGTGGTGAGTCTGGAATTCTCTGCCTCAGAGGGTGGTGGAGGCAGGTTCTCTAGATGCTTTCAAGAGGGCTAGATAGGGCTCTTAATGATAGTGGAGTCAGGGGATATGGGGAGAAGGCAGGAACGGGGTACTGATTGTGGACGATCAGCCATGATCACATTGAATGGCGGTGCTGGCTCGAAGGGCTGAATGGCCTGCTCCTGCACCTATTGTCTATTGTCTGTTGCAGAGATAGATAGATTCTTCATTAGTACGGGTGTCAGGGGTTATGGGGAGAAGGCAGGAGAATGGGGTTAGGAGGGAGAGATAGATCAGCCATCAGACTTGATGGGCCGAATGGTCTAATTCTGCTCCTATCACTTATGACCTCATGACCTGAAAGTTGCTTGTGTTTCTCTCTGCAGGAGCGAGGGAAATGCATTTCGACTCTGGAAGGAATGGGTTTCCGTGCAGGACAAGGTCTCATCGAGAGGTTAGTGACTGGTGGGTTCCCCTTTCCCCTGACTCTCAGTCTGAAGAAGGGTCTCGACCCAAAACGTCGCCCATTCTTTTTCTCCAAAGATGCTGCCTGATCCGCTGAGTTACTCCAGCACTTTGTGTCTATCTTTGGTGTAAACCAGCATCTGCATTTCCTTGAAAAAGTTAATGTAGTCTATAAACAGTTTTAAAGGTTTTGGGCTAACAAAATCAAGGGATATGGGGAGAAGGCAGGAACGGGGTACTGATTGTGTATGATCAGCCATGATCATATTGAATGGCGGTGCTGGCTCGAAGGGCCGAATGGCCTCCTCCTGCACCTATTGTCTATGTTTCTATGTTAAAGCTAATCTATTGTGTAAATTCAGGCTGTGATTGGTGTTGCAGATTCACCAAAGAGTCGCCTTCATTCAAGGACGAGTTGGACATCATGAAATTTATCTGTAAGGAATTCTGGACCAACCTCTTCCGAAAACAGATTGACAACCTGCGGACCAATCACCAGGTGCTCCATGCAGTAGTGGTTAGTTTAGAGATACAGCGCGGAAACAGGACTTTTCAGAGGCGTTCATGGGTAGAGTGAGGTGGTGTGACCGGTGTAGTGTGTAGCTGGCTGGCGTGTGTGGCTGGGTGGGTAGTGTCACCAGTGTAGTGGCTGGGTGGGTGAGGTGGTGTCACTAGTGTAGTGTGTGGCAGGGTGGTGTCACCAGTGTAGTGTGTGTCTGGGTGAGTGGCGTCACCAGTGTAGTGTGTGGCTGGGTGGTGTCACTAGTATAGTGTGTGGCTGGGTGGGTGAGGTGGTGTCACCAGTGTATGTCTGGGTGGGTGAGGTGGTGTCACCAGTGTATGTCTGGGTGGGTGAGGTGGTGTCACCAGTGTATGTCTGGGTGGGTGAGGTGGTGTCACCAGTGTAGTGTGTGGGTGGGTGGGTGAGGTGGTGTCACCAGTGTAGTGTGTGGCAGGGTGCGTGAGGTGGTGTCACCAGTGTAGTGTGTGGCTGGGTGGGTGAGGTGGTGTCACCAGTGTAGTGTGTGGCAGGGTGGGTGAGGTAGTGTCACCAGTGTAGTGTGTGGGTGGGTGGGTGAGGTGGTGTCACCAGTGTAGTGTGTGGCAGGGTGGGTGAGGTAGTGTCACCAGTGTAGTGTGTGGCTGGGTGGGTGAGGTGGTGTCACCAGTGTAGTGTGTGGCAGGGTGGGTGAGGTAGTGTCACCAGTGTAGTGTGTGGCTGGGTGGGTGAGGTGGTGTCACCAGTGTAGTGTGTGGCTGGGTGGGTGAGGTGGTGTCACTAGTGTAGTGTGTGGCTGGGTGCGTGAGGTGGTGTCACCAGTGTATGTCTGGGTGGGTGAGGTGGTGTCACTAGTGTAGTGTGTGGCAGGGTGGGTGAGGTAGTGTCACCAGTGTAGTGTGTGGGTGGGTGGGTGAGGTGGTGTCACCAGTGTAGTGTGTGGCTGGGTGGGTGAGGTGGTGTCACTAGTGTAGTGTGTGGCAGGGTGGTGTCACCAGTGTAGTGTGTGTCTGGGTGGGTGGTGTCAGTGTAGTGTGTGTCTGGGTGGGTGGTGTCAGTGTAGTGTGTGGCTGGGTGAGTGGTGTCAGTGTAGTGTGTGGCTGGGTGGGTGAGGTGGTGTCACTGGTCAGGCTGTAACTCTTCTTTCTCCAAGGGAACCTACGTGCTCCAAGACAACCGCTTCCGTCTGCTCACTCCGATCTCCAATGGGAAACAGTACTTGGAAGAGGCACCAAAGGTAACTCTCTTCCTTCCGTGTCTGATCCAGGGCACTAGAGTAATGCAGACTGTCCTTGTTTGTACCCCTGCATCGGCCGGCAATGACACTGCTTTGGGAACAGGAAGGTCAGAGATGAGTTGCAAAGTGCTGAAGGGCAGAGATAGTCATGGAGTCTGGCAGCACAGAAAAGGCCCTTCGGCCCACTCTCCTTGTCCATGCTGGCCCTCTGCCCAGCTACACTAACCCATTGGCCCATATTAGGACCATATCCGATATATGAGGTATATTGTGAGGTTATCCGCTTTGGTGGCAAAAACAAGGGGGCAGATTATTATCTCAATGGGGTTATGTTAGGTAAGGGAGGTGCAGCGAGACCTGGGTGTCCTTGTACACCGGTCACTGAAAGTTGGCGTGCAGCATGCAGCTACAGCAGGCAGTGAAGAAAGCTAATGGAATGTTGGCCTTCATAACAAGAGGATTTCAGTATAGGAGTAGAGAGGTTCTTCTGCAGTTGTATAGGGCTCTGGTAAGACCACATCTGGAGTATTGCGTACAGTTTTGGTCTCCTAATTTGAGGAAGGACATCCTTGTGATTGAGGCAGTGCAGCGTAGGTTCACAAGATTGATCCCTGGGATGGCGGGACTGTCATATGAGGAAAGATTGAAACATAGAAACATAGAAAATAGGTGCAGGAGTAGGCCATTCGGCCCTTCGAGCCTGCACCGCCATTCAATATGATCATGGCTGATCATCCAACTCAGTATCCTGTACCTGCCTTCTCTCCATACCCCCTGATCCCTTTAGCCACAAGGGCCACATCTAACTCCCTCTTAAATATAGCCAATGAACTGGCCTCAACTACCTTCTGTGGCAGAGAGTTCCAGAGATTCACCACTCTCTGTGTGAAAAATGTTTTTCTCATCTCGGTCCTAAAGGATTTCCCCTTAATCCTTAAACTGTGCCCCCTTGTCCTGGACTTCCCCAACATCGGGAACAATCTTCCTGCATCTAGCCTGTCCAACCCCTTAAGAATTTTGTACGTTTCTATAAGATCCCCCCTCAATCTTCTAAATTCTAGCGAGTACAAGCCGAGTCTATCCAGTCTTTCTTCATATGAAAGTCCTTACATCCCAGGAATCAATCTGGTGAACCTTCTCTGTACTCCCTCTATGGCAAGAATGTCTTTGAAAAGACCAGGCTTGTATTCACTGGAGTTTAGAAGGATGAGGGGTTATCTTATAGAAACATATAAAATTATAAAAGGACTGGACAAGCTCGATGCAGGAAAAATGTTCCCAATGTTGGTGGAGTCCAGAACCAGGGGCCACAGTCTTAGAATAAAGGGGAGGCCATTTAAGACTGAGGTGAGAAAAAACGTTTTCACCCAGAGAGTTGTAAATTTGTGGAATTCCCTGCCACAGAGGGCAGTGGAGGCCAAATCACTGGATGGATTTAAGAGAGAGTTAGATAGAGCTCTAGGGGCTAGTGGAATCAAGGGATATGGGGAGAAGGCAGGCACGGGTTATTGATTAGGGACGATCAGCCATGATCACAATGAATGGCGGTGCTGGCTCGAAGGGCCGAATGGCCTCCGGCACCTATTTTCTATGTTTCTATATCTTACCTTGTCTAAATGCCTAAAGGGCAGCACAGTGGTGCAACGGTAGAGTTGCTGCCATTCACCTGGGTTCGATCCTGACTACGGGTACTGTCTGTAACGGAGTTTGTACATTCTCCTTGTGACTGCGTGGGCTTTCTCTGGGTGCTCCGGTTTCCTCCCACATCCCAAAGACGTGCAGGTTTGTGGGTTAATTGGCTTTGGTAAAAATTGTAAATTGTTCCTAGTGTGTGTAGGATAGTGTTGGTGTACGGGCATCGCTGGGCGGCAGGGACTCGGTGGGGCGAACGGCCTGTTTCCGTGCTGTATCTCCAAATGAACGTTAGATGTCAGGTTGTATTGGGAATGTTTTCTTTGTGTTTCAGTTCTTGGCGTTCACCTGCGGACTGCTGAGGGGGGCCTTGTCCAATCTGGGAATTGACAGCGCAGTTACGGCCGAGGTGTCTGCACTGCCAGCATGTGAGTGGCTACAGGTCACATTGGCTTCTAGATTCAAGAGAGTTAATTAAATTCTTGCTTGCTGCAGCACAACAGAATATAATAGGCATGAATACAGAACAGATCAGTGTGTCCATATACCATTATATAAATATATACACACATGAATAAATAAACTGATAAAGTGTAAATAACATAATGGGCTATTAATGTTCAGAGTTTTGTCCGAGGCAGGTTTAATAGCCTGATGGCTGTGGGGAAGTAGCTATTCCTGAACCTGGTCGTTGCAGTCTTCAGGCTCCTGTACCTTCTACCTGAAGGTAGAAGCCACAGAAGGTAGTTGCCACAGAAGGTAGTTGAGGCCAGTTCATTGGCTATATTTAAGAGGGAGTTAGATGTGGCCCTTGTGGCTAATGGGATCAGGGGGAATGGAGAGAAGGCAGGTACAGGATACTGAGTTGGATGATCAGCCATGATCATATTGAATGGTGGTGCTGGCTCGAAGGGCCGAATGGCCTACACCTGCACCTATTTTCTATGTTTCTATGTAGCAGGGAGATGAGTGTGTGGCCAGGATGGTGTGGGTCCTTGATGATACTGCCCACATCAATCCTTCCTCACCCACTGCCTCACTCAAATGCTTTGTTTTGCGCACAGCCCAGTAAAATCATACTGTGGGTGGGTGAGGGTGGGGGGAGGTGAGAGATAACGGGCCGAATGGCCTCTCCCCCTGCTGGATAAAGTGCAGGAGCACTGGATTGTCGCGGTTATTCAGTGAGTCGGGCAACATCTCTGGAGAAAAGGAATAGGTTACGTTTTGGGTCGAGACCCTTCTTCAGACTCGAGAGAGGAGGAGAACTTCATCAAAGTACCTTAAGGGGGTTTCGCAGTGGGGCAGACAAAATGTTTAGGAAGGAACTGCAGATGCTACTTTACACCGAAGAGAGACGGAAAAATTCTGGAGTAACTCAGCGGGTCAGGCAGCATCACTAAAAGCTGGAGTAACTAGTTCAAGGTCTCGACCCAAAATGTCACCTGTTCCTTTTCTCCAGAGATGCTGCCTGACCCGCTGAGTTACTCCAGCATTTTTGCATCTATCTTGGGTTTAAACCAGCATCTGCAGTTCCTTCCCACACTGGACTGGAAGGGGCAGTGCAGCACCGGGTGTTGCCACCAGGTGGTGGTGTCAGCACACGAGCTG
This sequence comes from Malacoraja senta, assembly GCA_038087875.1. Classification (NCBI taxonomy): domain Eukaryota; kingdom Metazoa; phylum Chordata; class Chondrichthyes; order Rajiformes; family Rajidae; genus Malacoraja; species Malacoraja senta. The sequence goes on along the minus strand of JAXLNO010000304.1, from coordinate 49,280 downwards.
CTTCCAGCTATGGCGAGGCAGCTTCAAGTCACGTCCCTTCAAACAATCAAACGCATAAATCCACAATGATCAGCTCACCATTTCCAACAAGTAATGATCGAGCCTTACTTAAGGGCGGCACGGTGGCGCAGTGGTAGAGTTGCTGCCTCACAGCGCCAGAGACTCGGGTTCGATCCTAACCACGGGTGCTGTCTGTACGGAGTTTGCACGTTCTCCCCGTGACCTGCGTGGGTTTTCTCCGGGTGCTCCGGTTTCCTCCCACACTCCAAAGACGTGCAGGTTTGCAGGTTAATTGGCTGGGCACAAATGTAAATTATCCGTAGTGTGTGTAGGTAGCGCTAATCGGGGATCGCTGGTCGGTGTGGACTCGGGCCGAAGGGCCTGTTTCCACGCTGTATCTCTAGATAAACTAAATATCTCCAGTTATTCCCCACGTACAAATGTAAACTAAAAGCCTCCTGAGGTTTTACCAGTTTGGGTGTAAGGGCAAGGGGCGGAAACAGTGACTTAACACAGAGACCTGCAGCTTTCCATTAAAACACTGGCTTTATTTACTGGGTGACAACGCATGTAAATAAGACAGTAAGACAGACACAAAGTGCAGGAGGAACTCAGCGGGTCAAGCAGCATTCTGGAGAACATGGAGGATGAGGGCTGATCTGAGAGGGGTGTACAAGATCATGAGCAGAATAGACGCACTGAGACTCGTGCCCAGAGTGGGGGAATCTAGAACCAGACAACGTGGGTTTAAGGTGAGGGGGGTTGGTTTAATAGGAACCTGAGGGGTAACCTTTTTACAGAAAGGGTGGTGGGTGTATGGAACAAGCTGCCGGAGGTGGCAGTTGAGGCAGGTATTGTCGCGACGTATATGGGTAGGATAGGTTTAGAGGGATATAGGCCCAACATTGGCAAGTGGGACTAGTGTAGATTGGACATGTTGGTCAGCATGGGCAAGTTGGGCTGAAGGGCCTGTTTCCACGCTGGGTGACTATCACTTTATAATTAATGGTACATTTATGTCGACTGACAAGAGGAAATGCTGGCTAGTCACAAAATGCTGGAGTAACTCAGCGGGTGAGGCAGCATCTATGGAGAGAAGGAATTGGCGACGTTTTGGGTCAAGACTTTTCTTCAGACTTAAGAAGGGTCTCGACCCGAATTGTCGCCAATTCCTTCTCTCCATAACTGACCCGCTGAGTTAGATTCAGATTCAGATTCAAACTTTATTGTCATTGTGCAGTGTACAAATACAGAGACAGTTAGCATCTCACCCAGACGTGCGAACACAGGATAGTAGAACAGTAAATATATATATGTATATTCAGTAGCAGTAGTGCAATTTTTGGGGAGGGGGGGGGGGGAGATCAGTCACTGGGGGAAGGAGTGCCCGGGGGGGGGGTGACTGGCAATCACCAAGGCGCAGAGTTAAGTAGGGTAACAACCGGTTACTCCAGCATTTTGTGTCTACCTTCGATTTACCAGTATCTGCAGTTCTTTCATAAACAAGAGGAAATGCTACACAGCCTGCTGGCCATAGGGTTTTATCCTCTCTTCTCCCTTCCCCCTTTCTCTCTCTCTCTCTCATTCTGTACGCCTCTCCCCTTCGCGCGTTCTCTATACCTGGATTCCCGAATGAAACCTCGATAACTTTGCTTCTCTCTATTCCAGGTAAATTTCACATTGTGATCCAGGCATCCTAGGCCTCTGCGCGTGGCTGGACAGGGACCTACGTGGGAGCAATGAAGCTTGGATGTAGCTGCAGGCAGGCTTGTGCCTTACCCTTCCCTGTATAGTTGCTGTAGTTCGTCGCTCAGTGGGGGACTTGGGGTGGAAATGAATTAAAGACTATTTTATGGTGAATGTACTCAATGTGGCAACTAATGAATGGGGCTTTACTGGGGCAATCGCTTAAAGTCACAGAGTGATACAGAGTGGAAACAGGCCCTTCGGCCCAACTTGCCCACACCAGCCAACATGTCCCAGCTGCACTAGTCCCACCTGCCCTCATTTGGTCCATATCCCTCCAAGCCTGTCCTATCCATGTCCCTGTCTAACTGTTTCTTAAACATTGGGATAGTCCCAGCCTCAACTACCTCCTCTGGCAGCTTGTTCGATACACCCACCACCCTTTGTGTGAAAAAGTTACCTCTTCAGATTCCTATTAGCTTCCCCTTCACCTTGAACCTATGTCCTCTGGTCCTCGATTCCCCTACTCTGGGCAAGAGACTCTGTGCGTCTGTCTACCCGATCTATTCCTCCCACTTGACAAAGATCAGCCACAGTCACTGCGTTATCACTGTGGCATCTCTCGAGCGCTGATTCCAGCTGCTCCCTCCCGTGTTATCTCCCTGTTTGTCACCAGCAGCTCTCAGCCCAGCCGACCCCAGCAGCTTGGACATTGTCTGCTTGGACAATGATGCAAATCCCCGCTTGAAGCCCAGGACCTGAATCCACAACTTGGGTCCAGGTGGGTCTCGCCTTCCAACATTTCATCCACCACACAACAGTTCCGAGTGATCGATCGTAGGGAGCAAGTGTGGTCCTCGATTGAAGAGAGGAGAGAGAAAGAAAAGTAGGAACATGGGTCCATGAGCTGGTGACCAGACACAGGGAAAATACCGGTTAGAGTTGCTGCCTCACAGCGCCAGAGACCCGGGTTCCATCCTGACCATGGGTGCTGTCTGTACGGAGTTTGTACGTTCTCCCGTGACCTGCGTGGGTTTTCTCCGATATCTTCGGTTTCCCTCCCACACTCCAAAGACGTGCAGGTTTGTAGGTTAATTGGCTTGGTGTAAATGTAAAATTGTCCCAAGTGGGTGCAGGATAGTGTTAGTGTGCGGGGATTGCTGGTCGGTGCGGACTCGGTGGGCCGAAGGGCCTGTTTCTGCGCTGTATCTCTAAACTAAACTAAACCAAACAAAACACCCGGAGAAAACCCACTCAGGTCACAGGAGGGGGGGGGGGGGGGGGGGGGTGGGGGAACGTACAAACTCGTACAGACAGTCGGGATCAAACCGCCGTGAGGCAGCAACTCTACGCTGCGCCACAGTGCCTTTGATTTTGTTTACAAACCTCAGTCCACCCAGGCCTCAGGACAGGCCACTTTATCCCACCCACGGGCCTCCGCTGTTTAATGCACTCGTAACAATTTCCTGATGGCCTTCTGAGACGTTTAATGCATCATTTCCACTGGTTATTTATTCGCAAGTCACAGTCTCATCAGTCTCTTTATAGATTTGTCACACACAAAGCCTTGTTGACTGTGCCCAATGCTATGATCATTTTCAAAGAGTTAAGCTCCCATTTCCTTAATAATAGACGCTGGTAGCTTCCCTGCAACTGGTCGCTGGCTCATGGTCCACGCTGGTACATTTGTTTCTCTTCGTTAAAGGGTTCACTTGCTCCCTTCGATCTCTCGGAACTGTTGTAGAGTTGAGAGTGTGATCCGCTGAGTTTCCACTAGTGGGAGAGTCTAGGACCAGAGGCCACAGCCTCAAAATTAAAGAACGTTCCTTCAGGTAGGAGATGAGAAGGAATTTCTTTAGTCGGAGGGTGGTGAATCAGTGGAATTCTTTGCCACAGGAGGCTGTGGAGGCCAAGTGGATATATTTAAGGCAGAGATAGACAGATTCTTGATTAATATGGGTGTTGGGTTAATGGGGAGAAGGCAGGAGAATGGGGTTGAGAGGGAGAGATAGATCAGCCATGATTGAATGGTGGAGTAGACTTGATGGGCTGAATGGCCTAATTCTATCACATGACCTTATGAGAGCCACCTTGACCTAAATTGTGGATTTAGGTTATCGGCTTCAAGGCATTTATTGTCTTCCAATCCCATTCATTTCTCCACATGTTTTTTTTATTTTTAATGCTGATTTCTTTCCCTCGAGGCTTGTGTACGCTGTTTTTCTGAGTGAAGCCACAAAGATGATTTGCTTCATTTTGTGAATTTATCTTTCTGTAAAAGGCCGACGGGTCCAATTGGGGCACGGTGGCGCAGCGGGTAGAGCTGCTGCCTCACAGCGTCAGAGACCAGGGTTCCATCCTGACCTCGGGTGCTGTTTGGTGTGGAGTTTGCACGGTTATCCCTGTGACCACGTGGGTTTTCTCCGGGTGCTCCGGCTTCCTCCCACATCCCGGAGATGTGCGGGTTTGTAGGTTAATTGTCCCTCTGCAAATTGCCCCTCTAGTGTGTAGGGAGTGGATGAGAAAGTGGGATAACATAGAACTAGTGTGATCCGGTGGTGGATGGTCGGCGGTGACTCGGTGGGGCCAAGGACTTGTTTCCATGCTGAGTCACTAAACTAAACTAAATGCTCAGCGAGTCAGGCAGCATCTGTGGAGAAAAGGAATAGGTGACGTTTCAGTTCGGAACCGTTCTTCAGACTGAAGAAGTTTCTGGAATCTGAAGATGGGTCTCGACCCGAAACAGCACCCATTCCTTCTCTCCACAGATGCTGCCCTGTCCCGCTCTGAGTTACTCCAGCATTTTGTGTCTGTCTTCAGTGTAACTTGTGTCTATCTGCAGTTCCTTCCTAAATTAAACAAATATTAATTGAGGATAATATTTTCTTTTACATACTTGGAGCTTCTGTGTTTTTTTAATTGTGTTTCTCTCTGCATTTCCTTTTGTAGTCGACTTTCCCTAATCCTTATCAGTTTCTTCCTCTGCTTTTTGCTGAAATCAAATGTTCTCAGCTTGTGGTTGGACAAGGCAACAGTAAGCCATTTACTTTGATCTCATGCTAGGCGTAACGTTTCCTGATGGCCGTGGATGCACCACGTTCCCTATTGCTTTTCTGTGTCTTAAACGTAAGTTCCCTCAGTTCTATGTAAGCACATATTATTTAAACGTTTAAGAAGGAACTGAAGATGCTGGAAAAATCGAAGGTAGACAAAAATGCTGGAGAAACTCAGCGGGTGAGGCAGCATCTATGGAGCGAAGGAATAGGTGACGTTTCGGGTCGAGACCCTTCAGACTAATTTTAAATGTTTAATTCTTTGAACATTTTTTTTTAGATATTTAAAAATATATATATTCTTTACATTTTTAATTCTTTAAACGTGTGTCTTCAGCAGAAGCCATTTCTGGTTATCATCGGGTTTGCTTGCTCAGCAGATAAGCACGGTGGCACAGCGGTAGAGTTGCTGCCTTACAACGCCAGAGACACGGCTTCCATCCTGACTGTAGGTGCGACGATCAGAAGAAGGGACTCGACCCAAAATGTCACCCATTCCTACTCTCCAGAGATGCTGCCTGTCCCGCTGAGTTACTCCAGCATTTTGTGTCTATTTACGGGTCCCATTCAATCGTGGCTGATCTATTTCTCCCTCCTAACCCCATTCTCCTGCCTTCTCCCCATAACCCCTGACACCCGTACTAATCAAGAATCTATCTATCTCTGCCTTAAAAATATCCACTGACTTGGTCTCCACAGCCATCTGTGGCAAAGAATCCCACAGATTCACCACCCTCTGACTAAAGAAATTCCTCCTCATCTCCTTCTTAAAGAACCATCCTTTAATTCTGAGGCTGTGCCCTCTAGTCCTAGACTCCCGCTATTGGAAAACATCCTCTCCACATCTGCTCTATTGCTCCCTCCCTGCACACCACTGGGCAGGCAGTTCTGTCATGGCTCATCGTTGTCGAGGGCCAATTATATACTCAGAGGTGATCGGATAATTAGATACTCGAAAGCTGTCTTTTTAAAGTGATTTAATTTGCTTGTTTGAAAATATTAGTTAACGGTGTGGCAGAGGCAGGATGTGACTCACTCAGCTCGACGCCAGTTCAAGAGCTGCCAGCTCGCACTAGCCGGGTGTATAGTTTAGTTTAGAGATACAGCGCGGAAACAGGCCCTTCGGCCCAAGTCCGCACCGACCAGCGATCCCCGCACACTAACACTATCCCACACACACTTGGGACAATTTTACATTCATGCATTTGCTGTTTACCAAGCCAATTAACCTACAAACCTTTGGAGTGTGGGAGGAAACCGAAGATCTCGGAGAAAACCCACGCAGGTCACGGGGAGAACGTACAAACTCCATACAGACAGCACCCATAGTCAGGATCGAACCCGGGCCTCTGCCGCTGCAAGGCGGCAACCCTACTGCTGTGCCATCGTGCCCTTTCTCTCGTTTCCCTTATCCCTGACATCAGTCTGAAGAAGGGTCTCGACCAGAAACGTCGCCCATTCCTTCTCTCCAGAGACGCTGCCTGTCCCGCTGAGTTACTCCAGCATTTTGTGTCGATCTTGGTTTAAACCAGCATCTGCAGTTCCTTCCTGAACTCTTCCATTTGGATGGCTGGGGATATTTTGAACGGTTCTGATACAAATCAATACTGCACATTAATGCCTGATGAGGCAGGGAAGGGGTCAGAGACCTTGTTACTAAATAGTGAAGGCACGATTAATGCTTTATTTAATTGAGCATTGATACTTTGGCAACCTTCCTCAGTTCACAGTGAATTTCACTCCAGCCCTTTACGTATCTGGGCATTTCTGCTGGGTTTAATTGATCTGCATTTTATGGATCAAATGAGCAGCATCTCCAGTTCCTCAGTCAAACGAAGGATCTGAAAACTGGAGTGACCTGTTCTTCAGGAAAGTCGAGACTAATTGAGTTAGCTTGCAGTCCTTCTCATAGATACATAGATACATAGAAAATAGGTGCAGGAGTAGGCCATTCGGCCCTTCGAGCCTGCACCGCCATTCAATATGATCATGGCTGATCATCCAACTCAGTATCCCGTACCTGCCTTCTCTCCATACCCCCTGATCCCCTTAGCCACAAGGGCCACATCTAACTCCCTCTTAAATATAGCCAATGAACTGGCCTCAACTACCCTCTGTGGCAGAGAATTCCAAAGATTCACCACTCTCTGTGTGAAAAATGTTTTCCTCATCTCAGTCCTAAAAGATTTTCCCCTTATCCTTAAACTGTGACCCCTTGTTCTGGACTTCCCCAACATCGGGAACAATCTTCCTGCATCTAGCCTGTCCAACCCCATAAGATTTTGTACGTTTCTATAAGATCCCCCTCTCAATCTCCTAAATTCTAGCGAGTATAAGCCAAGTCTATCCAGTCTTTCTTCATATGAAAGACCTGACATCCCAGGAATCAGTCTGGTGAACCTTCTCTGCACTCACTCTATGGCTATAATGTCCTTCCTCAGATTTGGAGACCAAAACTGTACGCAATACTCCAGGTGTGGTCTCACCAAGACCCTGTACAACTGCAGTAGAACCTCCCTGCTCCTATACTCAAATCCTTTTGCTATGAATGCTAACATACCATTCGCTTTCTTCACTGCCTGCTGCACCTGCATGCCTACTTTCAATGACTGGTGTACCATGACACCCAGGTCTCGTTGCATCTCCCCTTTTCCTAATCGGCCACCATTTAGATAATAGTCTACTTTCCTGTTTTTGCCACCAAAGTGGATAACCTCACATTTATCCACATTATCCCATTCTCCCTGTTAACCAACCTGCCAGCTCTAGCTGGGCTGCTGAATCTATGCGCAAGTTAACGAGACGAAGTGTGCCGACTATGTTACACAATCTTCTGGAAAGGATTTAGAGATATAGCGCGGAAACAGGCCCCCCCCCCCCCCCCCCCCGCCAGCACCGTGACTATCTTGGGAAAGATATAAGGGGGTCTGTAGGCCAGACCCCCCATACACACGGGTGGTGCAGCGGGTAGAGCTGCTGCCTCACAGCGCCGGAGACCCGGGTTCGATCCCGACTATGTTTGCTGTCTGTACGGAGTTTGTACGTAGGAGCAGGGAGGTTCTACTGCAGTTGTACAGGGTCTTGGTGAGACCACACCTGGAGTATTGCGTACAGTTTTGGTCTCCTTATCTGAGGAAAGACATTCTTGCCATAGAGGGAGTACAGAGAAGGTTCACCAGACTGATTCCTGGGATGGCAGGACTTTCATATGAGGAAAGACTGGATAGACTCGGCTTGTACTCGCTGGAATTTAGAAGACTGAGGGAGGATCTTATAGAAACTTACAAAATTCTTAAGGGGTTGGACAGGCTAGATGCAGGAAGATTGTTCCCGATGTTGGGGGAGTCCAGAACAAGGGGTCACAGTTTAAGGATAAAGGGGAAATCTTTTAGGACTGAGATGAGAAAAAAAAAATTTACACAGAGAGTGGTGAATCTCTGGAATTCTCTGCCACAGAATGTAGTTGAGGCCAGTTCATTGGCTATATTTAAGAGGGAGTTAGATGTGGCCCTTGTGGCTAAAGGGATCAGTGGGTATGGAGAAAAAGCAGGTACAGGAAACTGAGTTGGATGATCAGCCATGATCACATTGAATGGCGGTGCAGGCTCGAAGGGCCGAATGGCCTACTCCTGCACCTATTTTCTATGTTTCTATGTTCTCCCCATGACCGCGTGGGTTTTCTCTGAGATGTTCGGATTCCTCCCACACTCTTTAAAAACGTACAGGTTTGTAGGTTAATTGGCTTAAGTGTAAATTGTCACTAGTGTGTGTGGGGATCGCTGGTAGGTGCGGACTCGGAGGGCCGGAGGGCCTGTTTCCGTGCTGTATCTCCAAACTAAACTAGAGTGAGGTGCACTGATTTAAGCACAAACACACTCCAAGTGATTCCATGTTTAAGAAGGAACTGCAGATGCTGGAAAATCGAAGGTAGACAAAAATGCTGGAGAAACTCAGCGGGTGAGGCAGCATCTATGGAGCGAAGGAAATAGGCCCTCGCTCCATAGATGCTGCCTCACCTGCTGAGTTTCTCCAGCATTTTTGTCTACCAAGTGATTCCTTAACCACTTAACCCGATCCTTACTTCATCTATAAACTTAAATAATCCTGTAAAATTAATTTGTCAAAATGATTTTCATTATGTTAAAACAATGAAGCACTTTCCCGAGGCAGGAGCATGTTTTAATTAATGAGCTGGGAAGTGATGAAGATTACCAGTGTGACTTGTTGCCCCGACCAACGCTCTAACGCTCAGCCTTTATTACTTGGACAATCCGCCCGCTCCTACAATGGGAACTCACCACGGAGAAATGGTTGTGTTAAAGAAGCAGCTGACGGTGAGGGGGGAGGGGGGTAAGGGTGAGGGTTAAGGGGCTGTCCCACTATACGAACCAATTCAAGAGCTCTCCCGAGTTTAAAAAAAAAATCAAACTTGTAAGCTCGTAGAACGTACGTAGCGGGTACGTCGGAGCTCGGGGACGTCTCTTAGCGGCTCGTAACGCTAACGGCAGGTACTCGGGAAATGCAGTAAGCTCTGGAAGACTCGGGAAGATTTTTCAACATGTTGAAAAGTGTCCACGAGAGCCCCGAGTACCTACGAGCGGCCATTACCGTAATTCTCCGAGTTCGAATCAGGCCAAACTCTTGAATTAGCTCGTACAGTGGGACAGCCCCATAAGGGTTACCAAGATTAGAACAATGTTTATGGACTTTAACAGGTGACTGAACCTGATTAAGTCTCAGAATCTCTGAGCTTCTCTAAGAAACCGGTGTATTCAGGCCTTGTCAGTAGACATTGCGATACACCTGCGGCCACCCAAAATGCTTCACCGATTCACACGTTTACAGCCCAGTACACTGATCACAGCTCGATGGGAACGTGAAGAGTTTACATTTTTGCAATAATTCACCATACACACTTTTCGTTGCAGTCTTTGATCTTTGTTTCTTCTCTGTTGGAGTTACCTCGAGCTGATGCTCGACTTTACTCCTGTGTTCAGGGAACCATTCTTCCATTTGCTCAGTAAATGGGTGTCATAAAGTGAGTCTTGCTTCATGATCAATGTTATTGGCCTTGGCCTTGTTTACAAGCATCCTCTGTTTATCTGTGCTTCAGTCAGCTGTGTGTTGCAATCTAACCAGACCGTTGCCTTCCTAACCAGACCTTGAAGGGAACCACTAAGTTGGCCTTGCTACTCATCCTGCATCCTGGTCTCCAAATCTGAGGAAGGACATTATAGCCATAGAGGGAGTGCAGAGAAGGTTCACCAGACTGATTCCTGGGATGTCAGGACTTTCATATGAAGAAAGACTGGATAGACTTGGCTTATACTCGCTAGAATTTAGGAGATTGAGAGGGGATCTTATAGAAACGTACAAAATTCTTATGGGGTTGGACAGGCTAGATGCAGGAAGATTATTCCCGATGTTGGGGAAGTCCAGGACAAGGGGTCACAGCTTAAGGATAAGGGGGAAATCCTTTAAGACCGAGATGAGGAAAAACTTTTTCACACAGAGAGTGGTGAATCTCTGGAACTCTCTACCACAGAGGGTAGTTGAGGCCAGTTCATTGGCTATATTTAAGAGGGAGTTAGATGTGGCCCTTGTGGCTAAAGGGATCAGGAGGTATGGAGAGAAGGCAGGTACGGGATACTGAGTTGGATGATCAGCCATGATCATATTGAATGGCGGTGCAGGCTCGAAGGGCCGAATGGCCTACTCCTGCACCTATTTTCTATGTATCTATGTATCTAAGTACATGAGCTCTTGGGTTAAACAAGTCAAGAGGGGGAGGCACTGCCTCACAAATGAACATACAAACTCTGTACAGACAGCACCCGTAGTCAGGATGGAACCCGGGTCTCTGGCGCTGTGAGGCAGCAGCTCTACCCGCTGCGCCACTGTGATGCCTTCTCTGGCTCGGGAGCAGTTCTGGACTGGACTGGTGAAGAATAAGCGAAGGTTTAACTCGATGGGTTGACCTGATAATCTAGTTTTATGGACACACCTCCATGAGCTTTCCATTCTTAGATTTCTCCAATTAATTGAATACAATTCCCCAGCTGGGATTGGAATTTGTGTCTCCTTTGTGGAAACACATCTCTGGATCCCATCCAGCAACCTAATCACAGCGCGCCCGGTCTGTGCCTTGCGTGCATCCATGCACGACCAGTCAGAGAAAGGGTGACAAAGAAATGTTGAATAATCCACACTGGGGCTTTCTTTGACTTCTCACTCCCTGGAGTTTAGTTTGGTTTAGTTTAGAGATACAGCGTGGAAACAGGCCCTTCGGCCCACCTAGTCTGCGCCGACCAGCGATCCCTGCACACTAACACTATCCCACACGCACTAGAGATAATTTGACATTTACACCAAGCCAATTAACCTGCAAACCTGTACGTCTTTGGAGTGTGGGAGGAAAACGAAGATCTCGGAGAAAACCCACGCAGGTCACGGGGAGAACGTACAAACTCCGTACAGACAGTAGTCGGGATCGAACCCGGGTCTCTGGCGCCGTGAGGCAATAGATCTACTGCTGCGCCACCGTTGACTCATCATTTCATAAGTGTTAGGGGCAGAATTAGGCCATTCAGCCCATCAAGTCTACTCATGGCTGATCTATCTCTCCCTCCTAACCCCATTCTCCTGCCTTCTCCCCGTAACCCCTGACACCCGCACTAATCAAGAATCTATCAATCTCAGCTATGACAATATCCACCGACTTGGTCCCAACTCCACAGCTGTCCGTGGCAATTAATTCTACAGATTCACCACCCTCTGACTAAAGAAATTCCTCCTCATCTCTTTCCTGAAGAAACGACCTTTAATTCTGAGGCTGTGCCCTCTGGTCCTAGACACTCCCACTAGTGGAAACATCCTCTCCACATCCACTCTATCCAGGCCTTTCACTATTTGAATATTCACTATTATGCACTAATGCAATTCCCTCTGATCCACCCAGAGAACCAGCAATCCACAGTCATTTCCATTGCAAATCTCTTCAACTGATCATCAAATCCATGCACGATAGTTATTGCTCGACACCTGGAAGAGACTATCACTCAGATCTTTATTGTCTGATGAATATTATATAGAATCTTACATGTGAAGATATTTCAAAGTTGCTGCCAATATGTTTATTTCTGTAATGGTGTTATAATCTCAAACAGATCAACGCTGAGAGATCCATTTCTGACACTAAAACGTGCTGTGGTAATATATTGCATTTCTCCTGTCAGTATCTGGAAAACACGGGTTATTAATATATCTCTTTCACAGGCAGCTGTCTCCGAAAAAATCTTCAATATACTTCATAGATTTACAATGAAACAAAACACTGGAAGAACTCAACAGGTCAGGCAGCAGCTGTGGAAGCAAATGGATAGACGACATTTTGGGTCGGGACCCAAAGAGACTTATAGAGTGAGACAGTGTGGAAACAGGCCCTTCGGCCCAACTTGCCCACACTGGCCAACATGTCCCAGCTACACTAGTCCCACCTGCCTGTGTTTGGTCCATATCCCTCCAAACCTGACCTATCCATGTACCTGTCTAAATGTTTCTTAAACGTTGCAACCTTTCTACAGACTGGATGGGATATTCTATCCATTCCCTCCACAGATGCTGCCTGACCTGCTGAGTTCCTCCAGCACTTTGTTTTTCGCTCAGGATTTCAGTATCTGCAGTTCCTCGTGACTTATATTTACAATGAAGGCAGACAGGCACTGGGTGACGGTAACATCAGGCTGGAGTTATATTAGCAGCAGGGAGGACAGAATAGGAGACCATCTCTCAGATCTGGAGGAACAAGGAACTGCACATGCTGGTTTACCAAGGAAAGACACAAAGTACTGGAGTAACTCAGACCTGAAACGTCACCCATTCCTTCTCTCCAGAGATGCTGCCTGTCCCGCTGAGTTACTCCAGCATCTGCAGTTCCTTCCTACACTGATCTGTAATAGTATGAAGATGGGTCCCAACCCGAAATGCCACAACTGCACAGACTTCTTGCGTATGGCGTGCACACCCTAAGTTGTAGGTCAACTTGTGCACGTCAGGTTGATTGCATTAGTCGAAGCAAGGTGGACCACGTGAAGGTTGAAATCTCCAAACCCCAGCGGCACGGTGGCGCAGCGGGTAGAGTTGCTGCCTCACAGCGCCAGAAACCCTGGATCAATCCCGACTACGGGTGCTGTCTGTACGGAGTTTGTACGTTCTCCCCGTGACCTGCGTGGGTTTTCTCCTGGTGCTCCGGTTTCCTCCCACACTCCAAAGACGTGCAGGTTAATTGCCTTCTGTAAATTGTAAATTGTCCCTAGTGTGTGTAAGGTAGTGTTAGTGTGTGGGGTCTGCCTGACCCACTGTCATTTAGTTTTATTGTAAACCTAAGAATTATATTCATGAATTTTTCAAAGACAGCTGCCTCGCGGAAGAGATATATTAATAACTTGTATCTTTGTTTTCAGACACTCACGGGAGAAATGCAATATATTACCACAGCAGAGTTTAGTGTCAGAAATATATCTCAGCCTTGATCTGTTTGAGATTATAATACTATTACAGAAATAATGTGAGTGGAAACTTCATGCTGAGTTACAGCCACTTCTTCATCCTCAGATGAGGCGTTCCATCCTGTCCGAAGCATCACGATGGAACAGCAGAATTTCACTGACTGAGGTGGACACAAAAAACTGGAGTAACTCAGCGGGACGGGCAGCATCTCTGGAGAGAAGGAATGGGTGACGTTTTGGGTCGAGACCCTTCTTCCGAAACGTCACCCATTCCATCTCTCCACAGATGCTGCCTGACCCGCTGAGTTACTCCAGCACTCCGTGACACTGTTATTTGTTGGTTTCCAGCACAGTTCCTCGAACGCTTCATGCTACATGTAACATCCAGGGAACCCAGCATTGACAAACGCAACCTCTGACTTTGTCAAACACTGCCTCGTGTCTGGTGATTAGATTACATTCACTGCATTTCAATGGTGCAAAGCACACATTTGTAACCCAGGCTTGTTACCTGGTCTCATCGCTGTTCACGCTCACAATAACCTGAAATGTGAATAAGGTGGGAGGTCATCTTGCAGTTATATAAGCTGTTGGTGAGACCGCATTTAGTGTATTGTGTTCAGCTCTGGGCACCGTGTTACAGGAAATATGTCGTCAAGCTGGAAAGGGTACAGAGAAGATTTACGAGGATGTTGTCAGAACTCGGGGGTCTGGGCTACAGGGAGACGTTGAGCAGGCTGGGACTCTATGACTTGGAGCGCAGGAGGATGAGGGGTGATCTTATAGAGGTGTATAATATCATGAGAGGAATAGATCGGGTAGATGCACAGAGTCTCTTGCCCAGATAGGGGATTTGAGACACAGAGGACACGGGTTTAAGGTGAGGGGGGGAAAGATTTAATAGAAATCTGAGGGGTAACTTTTTCACACAGAGGGTGGTGGGTGTATGGAACGAGCTGCCAGAGGAGGTAGTTGAGGCAGGGACTATCCCAACGTTTAAGAAACAGTTAGACAGGTACATGGATAGGACTGGGTTGGAGGGATATGGACCAAACGCGGGCAGGTGGGACGTGTATTACTGGGACATGTTGGCCGGTGTGGGCAAGATGGGCCGAAGGGCCTGTTTTACGTGCTATATCACTCTGTGACCATGGGTCACTTGTTTCGGGCAACCAATGAGAGAATCGCAGCCGATGTATAGACGGGTGGGACAGCGCCTCAACATCCCTCACATCCCCGGTTCAATCCTGACTTCGGGCGCTGTCTGTGTGGAGTTTGCATGTTCTCCCTGTGACCGCGTAGGTTTTCTCCCACATCCCAAAGACGTGCAGTTTTGTAGTTAATTGGCTGCATAGTCATGGTCCCATTGGCCTGCGTTTGGCCCATATCCCTCCAAACCGCTCCTATCCGTGTACCTGTCCGTGTCGTATCAATGTTCTGATAGTCCCAGCCTCCTCTGACAGCTCGTTCCATACACCCTCCACATCTTCGTGAAAAAGTTGCCCCTCAGATTCCTATCCCCCCCCTCACCTTAAACCTAAAGTATATCCACTGGATTCCCCTATTTTGAATGAATGAATGAATAAGTTTATCGGCCAAGTATTCACATACAAGGAATTTGCTTTGGTGCTCCGCCCACAAGTGACAACATGACGTACAGTGGCAGTTAGGAATGACACACAAAACATTAATAATAAAACATTCTTATTTTTGGTAAAAGACTGCATTCTCCACAACTCCTCTCTGTTGATGACACCCCTCAGATGTATCCAAGACATGTTTGTTTTCAAAGATGCAAAGCACTCGCTTCATTCAAAAACGATCTTAATTTTCATGTTGGTATTTGTGCCTTCCTAATCAGTGTAGAAGTCGAAGAGATCACAGCAGGTCTTTTTTGATGAATTCAGATTGATTAAAATTTATATTCTTCCTCATCCAATTAATCCGCATTGACTTGTTCTTGTCTGGGTTCGCCACAGTTGCCAACTTGCGGGCTATGAACTGTGACAGGACTGTTAACTCCACGGGTGCTGTCTGTGTGGAGTTTGCATGTCCCCCCTGTGGCCAACATCCCTTTGGGATGTGCAAAGATTGGGGGGGGTGGGAGGGGGGGGAGAGAGAGTGTCAGTCTACGATCTCCAAAAGTAAGTATCAGACTTACACCGATATTAACCCTGACACTCAGTCTGAAGAAGGCTTTCGGCCCGAAACGTTGCCTATTTCCTTCGCTCCATAGATGCTGCTGCACCCGCTGAGTTTCTCCAGCATTTTTGTGTACCATCAGGCTATTAAACTTGGCTCGGACAAAACCCTGAACATTAATAGCCCATTATCTGTTTTTTTGCACTTTATCGGTTTATTTATTCATGTGTGTATATATTTATATAATGGTAGGTAGACAAAAATGCTGGAGAAACTCAGCGGGTGCAACAGCATCTATGGAGTGAAGGAAATAGGCAACGTTTCGGGACGAAACCCTTCCGGGTTTCGGCCCGAAACGTTGCCTATTTCCTTCAGGGTTTCGGCCCGAAACGTTGCCTATTTCCTTCGCTCCATAGATGCTGCTGCACCCGCTGAGTTTCTCCAGCATTTTTGTCTACCTTAACCCTGGCACTGTCATCAACATGGGGCAGAGAGAATGAGTGAACAACACTGGGTGACTCTGCAACTTCTCAGTCAGTTTGTACCTCCTGCCTTTTGTCTTGGTCGTGAGCCAATTGTGCAATTGTAACTAACAACTTTCAGCAAGACATCAGTGTATTTATATCCTGGCCAAGCGATCAGTGGGAAACTAGATGAGAGTGGAGCGACTGATGGAATTCACACACAGCGGGTGGCGGAGTGTGCTGACTCGCCTGATGAGCAGCCAGTTCAAATTGTTGGCATTGCAAATCTCGCTACGTCGCACGGCGTTGCTGCCTCACAGCCTCAGAGACCCGGCTTCCATCCTGACTACGGATGCTGTCTGTACGGAGTTTGCACGTTCTCCCCGTGGGTTTTCTCCGGGCGCTCCGGGTTCCTCCCACACTCCAAAGACCTACAGGTTTGTAGGTTAATTGGCTTGGTATAGGTGTAAATTGTCCCTAGTGTGTGTGTGTGTAGGATAGTGTTAATGTGCGGGGATCGCTGGTCGGCGTGGAATCGATGGGCCGAAGGGCCTGTTTCCGCGCTGTATCTCTAAACTAAACTAAAAATTCACAGCATTTAAAGTTCCTCCTGACATGCTTCCTAAGGGAATGTCCTTTGATTCTGAGGCTATGACCTCTGGTCCTAGACGCTCCCACTAGTGGAAACAATCTTGTGTTGTGTGGCAGAACAGTCTGAAAGAAAGAGGTCGGCACAGAAGTGCAGCGGGTAGAGCTGCTCCCTCACAGCGCCAGAGACCCGGGTTCCATCCTGACTACCGGTGCTGTCTGTACGGAGTTTGCACGTCCTCCCCGTGATCTGCGTGAGAGGGGTGGGGGGGGGGGGGAGATCTCCAATTTCCACCCACACTCCAAAGACGTGCAGGTTTGTAGGTTAATTGTTCGTGTTCTAATTCTTCTCGCCAAAGGACCTGATTCTTCTCACCAAAGGAACAAAGAGAGGGGAAGGGAGAATGGTGTGGATGCAACAGGAGAGATGAAGAGACAACAAAGGCTGAAGTTCTCAGCTGCACCCGCCAGCACAACACTAGAGACTAACTCCACGCTAATTATGCAAATTACTAAGGCTGTCAATATTCCTGACATCTCGGCTTTTATAACTTTTTCTCTCTTTGTTCAGCTTTCAAGCAATTCACTGAATATATTTGAATTAATTTGGGATTCTTTCCAAAGGACAATGCACAATTGTTTAAACTGATTCTGGTCTTTGTTAATGAGTTTCATGGTATTTGGGACCCACAGACGCACACAGTCTCTTGCCCAGAGTCGGGGAATCGAGGACCAGAGGACATAGGTTTAAGGTGAAGGGGGTAAGATTTAATAGGAACCCGAGGGGTAACTTTTTCACGCATAGGGTAGTGGGTGCATGGAAAAAAACTGTCAGAGGAGTTGTTGAGGCTGGGACTATCCCAATGTTTAAGAAACAGTTAGACAGGTTTGGTGGAATATGGACCATACGCGGGCAGAGAAACATAGAAAATAGGTGCAGGAGTAGGCCATTCAGCCCTTCGAGCCGGCACCGCCATTCAATATGATCATATGTACATCCAGAATCAGTACCCCGTTCCTGCTTTTTCCCCATATCCCTTGATTCCGTTAGCTCTAAGAACTAAATCTAACTCTCTCTTGGGACTAGTGTAGCTGGGACATGTTGGCTGGTATGGGCAAGTTGGACCGAAGGGCCTGTTTCCACGCTGTATCACTCTACGACTCTCTCCCCCAATCCCACCTCTAACACTTTCCCAATGATCCAAAGATTTAACGATACTTTATTGTCACAAGTACCTAGGCTGCAGTGAGATAGACAATAGACAATAGGTGCAGGAGTAGGCCATTCAGCCCTTTGAGACAGCACCACCATTCAATGTGATCATGGCTGATCATCCACAATCAGCACCCTGTTCCTGCCTTCCCCCCCAATATCCCTTAACTCCGCTATCCCTAAGAGCTCTATGTAACTCTCCCTTGAAAGCCTCCACCGCCCTCTGAGGCAGAGAATTCCACAGACTCACAACTCTCTTTGTGAAAAAGATGCCTGGCTTTGTATACAAACTGGTAAAATTGTATGTTTTCATGCAATTCTGGGACTAGAGGTCATAGCTTCTATTAAAGGACGTTCCTTTAAGACGCAGGCAGGTGGGGCCAGTGTAGATGGGACATGTTGGTCGGTGTGGGCAAGTTGGGGCTGTTTCCGTGCTGGTCTCTGTGTCGACAGGAGACTTGCTCGTGCAATGTGATGGGACTTTGGGTGGAATGGGAACTTTAATCTGCTCTCTCTGCACATGCACACTAATAATATGTGGAATTCTAATTGTAGTCTCGGTTTGGGAATTTCTGGGGAGTTTTCAATTACATTCAACAAATAGGCAGACTAAAGGTGTTCACATCCGAGCCTAATTGTGCGGATTTCCAATTCATATTTGGCGTATCGATGCGATCATGCAGAGGCAATTAGGCAAGTTTAATTATGTTAATAAACTTTAAATCTCTTTAGCGATGTAAATAGACTTTTATGAAACTGCTTTTTTCTCTCTTAGTGAAAACATTATTTTTTTTCGAAAATCTGTGTTTGGAGATAACTGGAAAATGATAGTTACTGAACTGTTCATTGCAGGCAGGGAGCTGGGGGTCAGGGGTTAGACTGGATGGGGTTTAAACGATGGTCACAGTGAGGGGAGAGAATGTTGAACTGCACGGAATAGCAGAGGATGTACCTGCCCGTGTTTGGTCCATATCCCTCTAAACCTGCCCTATCCATGTACGTGAAGAACCATGTCTGAAGAAGGGTTTCGGCCCGAAACCTTACCTATTTCCTTCGCTCCATAGATGCTGCTGCACCCGCTGAGTTTCTCCAGCATTTTTGTGTACCTATCCATGTACCTGTCTAACTGTTCCTTAAACATTAGGATAGTCCCAGCCGCAACTACCTCCTCTGGCAGCTCGTTCCATACACCCACCACCCTTTGTGTGAAATGGTTACCCCTTAGGTTCCTATTAAATCTTTTCCCCTTCACCTTGAACCTATGTCCTCTGGTCCTCGATTCCCCTACTCTGGGCAAGAGTCTCTGTGCATCTACCCGATCTATTCCTCTCATGATTTTGAACACCTCTGAAAGATCACCCCTCATCCGCCTGCGCTCCAAGGAATAGAGACCCAGCCCGCTCAACCTCTTCTTCAGAGTCTGAAGAAGGGTTCTGACCCAAAACGTCACCTATTCCTTTTCTCCAGAGACGCTGCCTGTCCCGCTGAGTTACTCCAGCACTTTGTGTCTATCTTCGGTGTAAGCCGGTGCCTGCAGTTCCTTCCTACACAGTGAATCTAACAGTCGCCTGAAAGACTGGAACGGCCCAAAGGACATTCATTAATTCATGTAATTCCTGGAACAAATGGAAAGATTAAGTCCACTTTCAATCTTCCGACTGAAGTCACGTCGGCCATGGGAGAGAGGTAATTGCGTTTTCAAGCGTGAGTTTATGCGACTGAGCACGCGGACATCCCCAACACATGGGTGGAGGAGATTGGATGACAATAGACAACAGGTGCAGGAGTAGGCCATTCGGCCCTTCGAGCCAGCACCGCCATTCAATGTGATCATGGCTGATCATCCCCAATCAGTACCCCGTTCCTGCCTTCTCCCCATATCCCCTGCCTCCGCTATCTTTAAGAGCCCTATCTAGTTCTCTGTTTAAAGCATCCAGAGAATTGGGCTCCACTGCCTTCTGAGGCAGAGAGTTCCACAGATTCACAACTCTCTGTGTGAAAAAGTTTTTCCTCATCTCCGTTCTAAATGGCCTACCCCTTATTCTTAAACTGTGGCCCCTGGTTCTGGACTCCGCCAACATCGGGAACATGTTTCCTGCCTCTAGCGTGTCCAAACCCTTAATAATCTTATATGTTTCAATGAGATTCCCTCTCATCCTTCTAAACTCCAGAGTGTACAAGCCCGGCTGCTCCATTCTCTCAGCATATGACAGTCCCGACATCCCGGGAATTAACCTTGGATGGGTTGGGATGAGCTGGGCATGGGGTATGGAAGCGCAGGGATGGGGAGAGATGGGGAGGGAAGTGGGAGGCAGTGGGCAGGGATGGGCAGCAGGGGGCTGGCATGGGCTGCAATGTGCTTGGCTCTGCACCAGTTTGGACAGAACTGCCTGGTCGATCACCTCCTCCATCTCCCGTTGACTGCCGCGACCTGTGGACTTGCAGGCAACCCTCACCAGATTAATAATACAACAGTGAATCTGCCAACAGGCTGAAAACAAACACAATCAGTTATTTTCAATAGCCTATTACTGCCTTAAACAGGTGAAAGAATGACCTCAATTTGAAATCTTTATTAAAACGCCTACATCATTTTAAATTGTGCTTTGTTCATTGGTAATGATTTTCTGACGTTAATATTGAATACTGCTTTAACGGTGAGCAGCAGTTATAGTGTTAGAACCACTTTTGTTTTTTAGTTTAGTTTAGGTTAGAGACACAGCGCGGAAACAGGCCCTTCAGCCCACCGAGTCTGTACCGACCAGTGATCCCACAACATTAACGCTATCCTACACACACTAGGGACAATGTTACATTTACTCCAAGCCAATTAACCTACGTCTTTGGAGAAAACCCACGCAGGACACGGGGAGAACGTACAAACTCCGTACAGACAGCACCCGTAGTCAGGATCGAACACGGGTCTCTGGCGCTGTGAGGCAGCAGCTCTACCCGCTGCGCCACCGTGCTGCCCTTAACTTGGGAAAACGTGTGGGCTCATGAATATCCACTCACACACACACACACTCACACACACTCATACACACACACACACACTCACACTCACACACACACACACACACACTCACACTCACACACACACACACACACACACTCATACACTCACACACACACACACACACACACACACACACACACACACTCATACACACACACACACACACACACTCACGCTCACACACACACACACACACACACACACACACACTCATACTCACACATGCACGCACACACACTAACACACTCACACTCACACACAAACATATTCACACCCACCCACATACACCCACTCACACCCACATACATACACACACACACACACACACTCACTCTCACACACACACACACACACTCACATACACACACACACACACTCACATACACACACATACACACACACACACACACACACACACACACACGTACACACACACACGTACACACACACACACACACACACACACATGGATACAGGCTCGAGTAGTGATGGGAATGCTGGATATACAGTAGCAGAGAGACACAAGAAGCTGGAGTAACTGATATTTGAGTTGTGTCGGTAACAAACCTCTTCCATCATGAAGTTCACACACGCGCTGGAGACAGAAGCAAGAAGATGATGAGTGTCTTCACTCCTCATTCAGTTCAGCTCAGTTTATTGTCCCGTGTACCGAGGTACAGTGAAAAGCTTTTGTTGCGTGCTAACCAGTCAGCAGAAAGACAATACACGATTACAATCGAGCCGTTCTCAGTGTACAGATACATGATAAGGGAATAATGTTTGGTGCAAGGTAAAGCCAGTAAAGTCTGATCAAGGAGAGTCTGAGGTAGACAAAAATGCTGGAGAAACTCAGCAGGTGAGGCAGCATCTATGGAGAGAAGGAATAGGCGACATTTCTGGTCGAGACCCTTCTTCAGACTGAAGAAGGATAGTCCGAGGGTCACGAAAGAGGTAGATAGTAGTTCAGTAAATAGTAGTTCAGATAGTAGAAAAGACTACAAAAAGTAGTAAACACTGCCCAGTCCATCATCGGCTCTGACCTCCCCACCATCGAGGGGATCTATCGCAGTCGCTGCCTCAAAAAGGCTGGCAGCATCATCAACGATCCACACCATCCTGGCCACACACTCATCTCCCTACTACCTTCAGGTAGAAGGTACAGGAGCCTGAAGACTGCAACGACCAGGTTCAGGAATAGCTACTTCCCCACAGCCATCAGGCTATTAAACTTGGCTCGGACAAAACACTGAACTTTATTAGCCAATTAACTGTTATTTGCACTTTATCAGTTTATTTATTGATGTGTGTATATATTTATATAATGGTATATGGACACACTGATCTGTTTTGTAGTCAATGCCTACTATGTTCTGTTGTGCTGAAGCAAAGCAAGAATTTCATTGTCCTATCAGGGACACATGACAATAAACTCACTTGAACTTGACTTGACTTCAGGACCGCTCTCTGGTTGTGGTAAGATGGTTCAGTTGCCTGATAACAGCTGGGAAGAAACTGTCCATGAATCTGGAGGTGTGCGTTTTCACACTTCTGTACCTCTTGCCCGATGGGAGAGGGGAGAAGAGGGAGTGGCCGGGTGTGAGACTGGTCCTTGATGATGCTGCTGGCCTTGCCGAGGCAGCGTGAGGTGTAGATGGAGCCAGTGGAAGGGAGGTTGGTTTGTGTGATGGTCTGGGCTGCGTCCACAATTCGCTGCAATTTCTTGCGGTCTTGGATGGAGCTGTTCCCAAACCGTGCTGTGATAGCTCCCGATAAAATGCCTTCTGTGGTGCATCTGTAGAAGTTGGTGAGAGTTGGGGTACATGCCGAACCTCCTAAGCCTTTCTTGGTCATTGCTTCAATATGGGTGAAGGAGAATATGAATTTCCAGGAGAAGTTGTTGGTAATATTGACACCTAAGAACTTGAAGGTCTCAACCCTCTATGATGATGGGTAGTCTGGGCTTGTGTATTCCAACTTGGTTCCTGCAACTTTGGAGAACAACTTTTAGTGTTGCGTTACAAATAATAGCGATCTGACTTTAATGCAACCTTGAGTATTGCTTGCAGAGTGCAGACTCTATCGAGACACATCTATCTCTCACAGCTGTTTCTCACAAGCTTTTATTAACATTTAAAATAACAGCTCAAACTGAGAGGAGGACCTTCAAGGAGGAGGTCAGTGCCAATTGATTGCTGGTGGGTAGCTGAGGCCGAGAGTGGAGAACAGCAACCTTTATCACCAACATCTCATTCTTCCCATTACTTTCAATTTTATCAAAGCTCGTTGCGATCATTTCTTCTCAGGTTGGGCCTTGTTCAATTGTAGCTCAGACTCCTTTTGAAATTTGCAAGGTGGAAAATAACATTATTGTCCCTGGGAAGCTGCCAAAGTGGAGACAATATCGTGCATCAGGATCCTGTATTGTTCCTTCTCCACCCCCTCCACCCGCTCCTTCCCTTTGTGTAACGCACACGCACACGCACACGCACATGCACACGCACACGCACACGCACACGCACACGCACACGCACATGCACACGCACACACATACACACACACACACACACGCACACGCACGCACGCACGCACGCACGCACGCACGAACGCACACACACACAGACACACAGACACACTCCACACACACACACACACACACACACACACACACACACACACACACACACACACACACACACACACACACACACACACACACACACACACACACACACACACACACACACACACATATATACACACACACACACACACATACACACTCACACACTCACACACACGGCATCCATGTCTCTCATCCTGCGTGCCCTGACAGTTCAGTTGGGTTCAGTTCAGTTTATTGTCACGTGTAGCGAGGTACAGTGAAAAGCCTTTGTTGCGGGCTAACCAGTCAGCGGAAGACAATACATGATTACAATCAGGCCGTCCACAGTGTTCGGATGCATGATGAGGGAATGTGTAGGAGCAGAGATGTCAGAGTGTGGGGCGATTGTAATACGTGACTGTAGATCTGCTTCTGTGGCCGGCGGGCAGATAGTCGCCTGGGTTGGGCGTCATCTTGGTAGCAATGTCATCTCTAACACAGTTATTGCTGTACATTAGCAGGCCTGGGGTGGGGGAGGGGGAGAGGGGGGGGTGTTGTACTGTGGAGGAGGTGGAGAAATGAGGATGAGCTTACTGTGGGGAAATGGGGGGTGATGGGGGTGTGGAGAGATGGGGGTGGGGGGTGATGGGTGATGGGGGTGGGGAGAGATGGGGGGTGATGGGGTGGGGAGATGATGTAGTGTGGGAGATGGGAGGGTTGATATGGGGGGGTGGGGAGATGGGGGGGGATTGATATGGGGGGGTGGGGAGATGGGGGGTGGGGAGAGATGGGGGTGGGGAGAGATGGGGGTGGGGAGATGGGGGGTGGGGAGAGATGGGGGTGGGGAGAGATGGGGGTGGGGAGAGATGGGGGGTGGGGAGATGGGTGGGGGGGTGGGGAGAGATGGGGGTGGGGAGAGATGGGGGGTGGGGAGAGATGGGGGGTGGGGAGAGATGGGGGGTGGGGAGATGGGTGGGGGGGTGGGGACCAGAGCACCGTGCGTGTGTGAGGGTGACTTTGGGGCCTCAGCGGATGTTGTGACATTAACATCAACTGAAGAATAGAAGCTGAGAGCAGAGAAGGCCTCAGATCAGAGTCTTACAGCACAGAAACAAGGCCCTTCGGCCCAACTTGCCCACACCGACCAAGATGCCCCATCTCTGCTAGCCCCACCTGCCCGCGTTTGGTCCATATCCCTCTAAACCTGTTCTATCCATGTACCTGTCTAACTGTTCCTTAAACGTTGGGATAGTCCCAGCCTCAACTGCCTCCTCCGGCAGCTTGTTCCGTACACCCACCACCCTCTGTGTGAAAAAGTTACCCCTCAGATTCCTATTAAATCTTTTCCCCTTCACCTTGAACCGGTGTCCTCTGGTCTCCTACGCTGGGCGAGACTGTGTGCATCTACTGTTTGTTTCTATGCCAGTTTTTGAGAGATAGTTGATTGGGCAGTAGTTGGTGGATTGTATGTGAGCTGGGTGTAGCTGGGCTGGATGTGGAGGTCAGCGTAGGGTCTAGTGAGGACAGACAGTGAGGGATGATGGAGGCAAGAGACACAGATGCTGCCTGGAGACAAGTTAACTCTGCCAGGAATCTCTCAGCAAAGGGCAGGTGCCTGGTGCCACGTTACACAAGAGTTGAAAATTACAGAGAGGAGAGATGGAATCTTCCCAAGTCATTGCTCGAAGTGAGATGTGAACTCTTGTCCTCCCGCGCTTAAAGGTCACAGCGACAAATGTCAACGCCTCTGTCTGTTTTGTCAAAGACTTCACACCAAAGATCATATAGCAGATCTTTGCTTCACAGTAGATGAGAGAGAGGGAGGGAGAGGGAGAGAGGGAGAGGGAGAGGGAGGGAGAGAGAGAGAGCAAGTGAGGGAGGGGGAGAGAGGGAGTGAGAGGGGGAGAGAGGGAGTGAGAGGGGGAGAGAGAGGGAGGAGGTTATGGGGTGAGAAAGAGGGTGAAAGAGAGCAAGAGGGTTAAAGAGAGGGGAGAGAAAAAGGGTGGGAGGGAGGGAAGGAGAGAGAGACGGGGAGAGGGAGTAGGGGAGAGAGGGAGAGGGAGAGAAGAGGAGAGGGGAGGGAGAGAGAGAGAGAGAGAGACATGGAGAGAGAGAGAAGGAGAGAGGGGAGGGAGGGAGAGAGAGATGGGGTGAGAGAGCGAAGGGGACAGAGGGAGAGGGAGAGAGAAGGAGAGAGGGGAGGGAGAGGGAGAGAGAGATGGAGAGAGAGGAGAGAGGGGAGAGAGATGGCGAGAGAGAGAGAGAGAGAGAGAGAGAGAGAGAGAGAGAGAGAGAGAGAGAGAGAGAGAGAGAGAGAGAGATGGGGACTATAGATGGAGAGAGAGGAGAGAGGGGAGGTAGAGGGAGAGAGAGAGATGGCAAGAGAGAGAGAGAGAGAGAGAGAGAGAGAGAGAGAGGAGAGAGAGATGGGGACTATTCTCTGCAGGTTCTTCCTTGCTGATTGGGATGGCTCACACGTAAAGAAAATTATTTACGCTGCGTTTTTCATTTGAGAAAGATAAACAGCTGGCAGGTCTGAGCTGGTCAATGTATTGTGAAGCCATTTCTCCTTCCTGTTGCTGTCTGTGAGACTCACCAAGGCCACGGCGCTGGTCGTTAGTGCTGCCAAGCCGCACAATTAGTTTTTAATGGAAAATAGTTTGCAAAGTAAAAATAGAAGTTGTAAATGGAGTGTAGGCCGGGCAGAGCCGTTAATGATCACATCGACTGCAACAATTCAACACATTTGACCTGAGACAAAGTTAGTGGTTGTAGCAAATTTACAGAATGTTCTCTATATATCAGAACTCCAGCATTTGCAGTATTTTAGGTCTGCTCAATCATATGTGAAAGGAGCAGAATTTGGCCCTTCGGCCCATCAAGTCCACTCCATCATTCAATCAAGGCTGATCTATCTCTCCCACCTAACCCCATTCTCCTGCCTTCTCCCCAAAACCCCTGACACCCGTACTAATCAAGAATCTATCTGTCTCTGCCTTAAATATATCCATTGACTTGGCCTCCACAGCCGTCTTCCACAGATTCACCTCTCTCTCTCTCTCCCTCTCTCCCTCTCTCTCTCCCTCCCTCTCCCTCCCTCCCTCCCTCCCTCTCCCTCTCCCTCTCCTCTCTCCCTCCCTCCCTCTCCCTCTCCCTCCCTCCCTCCCTCCCTCCCTCCCTCTCCCTCTCCCTCACCGTCCCCCTCTCTCCCTCTCTCTCTCTCTCTCTCTCTCTCTCTCTCTCTCTCTCTCTCTCCCTCTCTCTCCCTCCTCATCTCCTTTTCGAAAGCTCCGTCCTTACTTTCTCGAGAGTGAGGAGACAGCTGTGTTTAATGTGTTATTGATGTCTTTTTATGTCAGCAGAAATCTGGCCCAAAATTTCAATCGATAAATCTTAATATTTATAACTGGATGTAATATTCTGACAGAGGGCGATGAAATGGCAGCTGAATCTGCAACCTCTCCACTTACTGAGTGTTCCAATTACCGAGGCTTTGCCAGCCAGACCGTGCTGTTATAATGCAGAAGTGTGGCCGCAAGTTTGGTCTAATTTAGTTTAGTTTAGA
The DNA here is from genome assembly GCA_038087875.1 of Malacoraja senta. Lineage (NCBI taxonomy): Eukaryota > Metazoa > Chordata > Chondrichthyes > Rajiformes > Rajidae > Malacoraja > Malacoraja senta. Next base: position 22,441 of record JAXLNO010000304.1, on the reverse strand, counting down.
GATACAGCGCGGAAACAGGCCCTTCGGCCCACCGAGCCCGCGCCGACCAGCGATCCCCGCACACTAACACTATCCGACACACACTAGGGACAATTTACATTTACACCAAGCCAATTAACCTAAAACCTGCACGTCTTTGGAGTGTGGGAGGGAACCGAAGATCTCGGAGAAAACCCACGCGGGTCACGGGGAGAACGTACAAACTCCGTACAGACAGCACCCGTAGTCGGGATCGAACCTGGTTCTCTGGTGCTGTGAGGCAGCAGCTCTACCCTCTGCGCCACCGTGTCATGCCCATCTGGTCATAAGTTCATAAGTGATAGGAGCAGAATTAGGCCATTCGGCCCATCAAGTCTACTCCGCCATTCAATCATGGCTGATCTATCTCTCCCTCCTAACCCCATTCTCCTGCCTTCTCCCCATAACCCCTGACACCCGTTCTAGTCGAGAGTTTGGAAGAATATTGTGAGATTGGGAGCCTGAGGAAGTGGCAAAGTGGCACCTTGCTAATCCCCTTATCCTCACCTGGCAAGTCTGGGACCACTGGGGCAGTCACTCGTCCGCGTGTGTTCAGTGTTACAGAACACCCTCGAACCCCATCACCCTCGGTGACCCTCATTGGTGACCCTGGGACTATCCTAGACCGGACTTTGCTGGCTTTACCTTGCACTAAACGTTATTCCCTTATCATGTATCTGTGCACCGTGAATGACTGAAGGAGGGTCTCGACCCGAAACGTCACCTATTCCTTCGCTCCATAGATGCTGCCTCACCCGCTGAGTTTCTCCAGCATTTTTGTCTACTGTGAATGACTCGGTTGTAATCTCGTATTGTCTTTCTGCAGATTGCTTAGCACGCAACACAAAAGCTTTCACTGTACCTCGGTACACGTGGCAATAAACTGATCTGAACTGAACTGACCAGTCCACCTCATAGCAAGGTGCTGAATAAACCTCTCAGATATCGATCGTGCATGCAGACTGGACATTACATGCATTAAATACATAGAAACATAGACAATAGGTGCAGGAGGAGGCCATTCAGCCCTTCGAGGCAGCACCACCAATCAATATGATCATGGCTGATCATCCAAAATCAGTACCCCGTTCCTGCTTTCTCCCCATATCCCTTGATTCCGTTAGCCCTAAGAGCTAAATCTAACTCTCTCTTGAATACAAGAGAGATTTGTGAGCATGAGTATTGTGAGCAGTTTTGGGCACCATATCTGAGGAAGGATGTGCTGGCCCTGGAGAGGGTCCAGAGGAGGTTTACGAGAATGATCCCAGGAATGAGTGGGTTAACCTATGATGAGCGTTTTACGGCGCTGGGCCTGTACTCGCTGGAGTTTAGAAGAATGAGGGGGGGACCTCATTGAAACTTGCCGAATGGTGAAAGGCCTGGAAAGAGCGGATGTGGAGAGGATGTTTCCACTAGTGGGAGAGTCTAGGACCAGAGGGCACAGCCTCAGAATTAAAGGACGCTCCTTTAGGAAGGAGATGAGGAGGAATTTCTTTAGTCAGAGGGTGGTGAATCTGTGGAATTCTTTGCCATAGAAGGCTGTGGAGGTCAAGTCAATGGATATTTTTTTTATTTTATTTTTTTTAATTTTTATTTATTAGAAGTACATTACATTACAACCACATACATTAATACTCGTCATTTGTATCTTCTTACAATTAATGTACTCCCTTTATTTATTTTTTTACACTAGAAAAGGAAAAGATTGAAAGAAAGAAGAAAGTGAAGGAAAAAGTGAAAGTGTAGAAAAGTGTAGAAAATGTACCAACAAAAAAGGACGAAGACCCTATAAGAGCGAAATTAAAAACTAAAAAAAAAAAAGGAGTTAAGAGATAGGCCCTAGGAAAAAAAAGAGAGAGGAAAAAGAAGAAAAAAAAAAAATTCTTTTTTGAGTATTACGTAAATAGGACATACCAACTCTTCAACTATCATCCCCCCTTACCTGACCTCAATTTTTTATTTTTTTTTAAAGTACTTTTGCACCCGTCAATGGATATTTTTAAGGCAGAGATAGATAGATTTTTGATTAGTGCGGGTGTCAGGGGTTATGGGGAGTAGGCAGGAGAATGGGGTTGAAAATGGGAGACAGATTAGAAACATAGAAACATAGAAACATAGAAACATAGAAACATAGAAACATAGAAAATAGGTGCAGGAGTAGGCCATTCGGCCCTTCGAGCCTGCACCGCCATTCGATATGATCATGGCTGATCATCCAACTCAGTATCCTGTACCTTATTTCTCTCCATACCCCCTGATCCCTTTAGCCACAAGGGCCACATCTAACTCCCTCTTAAATATAGCCAATGAACTGGCCTCAACTACCTTCTGTGGCAGAGAATTCCAGAGATTCACCACTCTCTGTGTGAAAAATGTTTTCCTCATCTCGGTCCTAAAAGATTTCCCCCTTATCCTTAAACTGTGACCCCTTGTTCTGGACTTCCCCAACATCGGGAACAATCTTCCTGCATCTAGCCTGTCCAACCCCTTAAGAATTTTGTAAGTTTCTATAAGATCCCCCCTCAATCTTCTAAATTCTAGCGAGTACAAGTCGAGTCTATCCAGTCTTTCCTCATATGAAAGTCCTGACATCCCAGGAATCAGTCTGGTGAACCTTCTCTGTACTCCCTCTATGGCAAGAATGTCTTTCCTCAGATTAGGAGACCAAAACTCCAATACTCCAGGTGTGGTCTCACCAAGACCCTGTACAACTGCAGTAGAACCTCCCTGCACCTATACTCAAATCCTTTTGCTATGAATGCTAACATACCATTCGTCTTCTTCACTGCCTGCTGCACCCGCATGCCTACTTTTAATGACTGGTGTACCATGACACCCAGGTCTCGTTGCATCTCCCCTTTTCCTAATCGGCCACCATTCAGATAATAGTCTACTTTCCTGTTTTTGCTATCAAAGTGGATTACCTCACATTTATCCACATTAAACTGCGTCTGCCATGCATTTGCCCACTCACCCAGCCTATCCAAGTCACCTTGCAGCCTCCGAGCATCCTCCTCACAGCTAACACTGCCCCCCAGCTTCGTGTCATCCGCAAACTTGGAGATGTTGCCTTCAATTCCCTCATCCAGATCATTAATATATATCGTAAATAGCTGGGGTCCTAGCACTGAGCCTTGCGGTACCCCACTAGTCACTGCCTGCCATTGTGAAAAGGACCCGTTTACTCCTACTCTTTGCTTCCTGTCTGCCAGCCAGTTCTCTATCCACATCAATACTGAACCCCCAATACTGTGTGCTTTAAGTTTGTATACTAATCTCTTATGTGGGACCTTGTCGAAAGCCTTCTGATAGTCCAGATATAACACATCCACTGGTTCTCCTCTATCCACTCTACTAGTTACATCCTCGAAAAATTCTATAAGATTCGTCAGACATGATTTACCTTTCGTAAATCCATGCTGACTTTGTCCAATGATTTCACCACTTTCCAAATGTGCTGCTATTCCATCTTTAATAACTGATTCTAGCAGTTTCCCCACTACCGATGTTAGACTAACTGGTCTGTAATTCCCCGTTTTCTCTCTCCCTCCCTTTTTAAACAGTGGGGTTACGTTTGCTACCCTCCAATCCTCAGGAACTACTCCAGAATCTAAAGAGTTTTGAAAAATTATCACTAATGCATCCACTATTTCTGGAGCTACTTCCTTAAGTACTCTGGGATGCAGCCTATCTGGCCCTGGGGATTTATTGGCCTTTAATCCATTCAATTTACCTAACACCACTTCCCGGCTAACCTGGATTTCACTCAGTTCCTCCATCTCATTTGACCCACGGTCCCCTGCTATTTCCGGCAGATTATTTATGTCTTCCTTAGTGAAGACAGAACCAAAGTAGTTATTCAATTGGTCTGCCATGTCCTTGTTCCCCATGATCAATTCACCTGTTTCTAACTGCAAGGGACCTACATTTGTTTTAACTAATCTTTTTCTTTTCACATATCTATAAAAGCTTTTGCAGTCAGTTTTTATGTTCCCTGCCAGTTTTCTTTCATAATCTATCTTCCCTTTCCTAATTAAGCCCTTTGTCCTCCTCTGCTGGACTCTGAATTTCTCCCAGTCCTCTGGTAGGCTGCTTATTCTGGCTAATTTGTATGCTTCATCTTTTGTTTTGATACTATCCCTGATTTCCCTTGTTATCCATGGATGCACTACCTTCCTTGATTTATTTTTTTGCCAAACTGGGATGAACAATTGTTGTAGTTCATCCATGCAGTCTTTAAATGCCTTCCATTGCATATCTACCGTCAACCCATTAAGAATCAATTGCCAGTCTATCTTGGCCAATTCACTTCTCATACCCTCAAAGTTACCTTTCTTTAAGTTCAGGACCCTTGTTTCTGAATTAACAATGTCACTCTCCATCCTAATGAAGAACTCAACCATATTATGGTCACTCTTGCCCAAGGGGCCACGCACAATAAGACTGCTAACTAACCCTTCCTCATTACTCAATACCAATCTAGAATAGCCTGCTCTCTCGTTGGTTCCTCTACATGTTGGTTTAGAAAACTATCCCGCATACATTCCAAGAAATCCTCTTCCTCAGCACCCCTGCCAATTTGATTCACCCAATCTATATGTAGATTGAAGTCACCCATTATAACTGTTTTACCTTTGTTGCACGCATTTCTAATTTCCTGTTTGATGCCATCCCCAACTCCACTACTACTGTTAGGTGGCCTGTACACAACTCCCACTAGCGTTTTCTGCCCCTTAGTGTTTCGCAGATTATTTCCGAGTTTATATTTTATTTGTAATTGTTGAAATGAAAGTAATTTTCCAGTTTCATACAAGTCACCGAGCGTTTTAATTCCTAGTCTATCCCAATGTGTAAAAGCTTTATCTATAATAGAGGGATTAAACAAAGGGTTATTAACTATGGGTAATAAAGGTGATACATTTCTTAATTTTAAATTTTGTTTTATTTGTTTCCAAATTCGGATTGTACTATGAATAATAGGGTTCTTATTATAATTTATATTATTCAGTTTCATTGGAGAGAGGAGGATCACTCCAATGTTTCCAGAGGAGCAATCCTCTTTCTCCATTACAATCCAGTCCACTTGCTGGGCGGAGTTATCCATCAGTTGAATCATATTTTTAATATTTACTGACCAATAATAATACATAAAATTAGGTAGTGCTAAACCCTCTAATACTTTAGGTTTATTCAGATGAGTTTTTTGTATTCTATGTGATTTATAGTCCCATATAAAATTAGTGATATCTGAGTCGAATTTAAAAAAAAACTTCTTTGGTAAGTACATAGGAATCGATTGAAATAGGTATAAAAAAAAATACTAATACTAATATAGCAGATGTTTGGAGAATTGTTAATCCAACTGGCAGGGAATACTCGTTTTATTCAATGGTACATAAGACATACTCACGTATAGATTACTTCCTGCTGGATACAAAATTAATCCCTCAAACACTTAACCCAACATACCACACAAATTCGATTTCAGACCATTCTCCACTAACTTTCTTTTTAAAACTGGAAGGAATGTTTAAGAATAAATCGTTTTGGAGATTTAATTCTCAAATTCTAAAAGATCCACAAGCGAGTATATATTTAAAAGAACAAATGGATGCCTTTTTTCAAATAAATGATACTCCAGATATATCGTCTACTGTATTATGGGAATCTTTTAAAGCATACATTAGGGGTATTATAATTTCATATCAAGCTTTTCAAAATAAAAAGAATAAGAATGAACAAAGACAGTTAGAAGAACTTATTAGACAAATGGATATAGATAATGCTAAAGATCCATCAATAGATAAACATAATAAAATAATAATTTTGAAATTTAAATTAAATAAATTATTATCTGCCAAACTTATAAGACTTTTTCAAATTACAAAACAAGAGCACTTTGAATTTGGGGATAAACCGCATAAACTTTTGGCTCGCCAGCTAAAAAAACGAGAAAAGGAACATACTATACCAAAGATTCAAGCCGCCATCTTGGAGGAACGGCTGCTAAACAGCAGCCGTCCGTCAAATTCACTGTTTCTTTAGTTTTAGTGTTTTTTATTTCTTTGTCTGTTTGGGTTTTTTTGACTTTTAATGTGGGGGGGTAAGGGGGAAACTATTTCTGGGTCCCTACCTGGTCGGTGAGGCAGCTTTTTCTCCAGGCTGCCTCGTCGACCCGTCCTCGTGGCCTACCAGCGGGCATGGAGCGCCGTTTCCTGACGGGGACCGCCCAGCACCTTCAGCTTCGGTGGCGGCACAGCGCTGGAGCGCTATCAGGGAGCGTAGCGGGCGATGCCTTGCCTGGGTCGCCACGCTGGAACGCCGCGTTGGAGCTCCGGTGAGCTGGACCGCCGACTTCAACACCTCCGGGCTGCGGGACTGCGGAGCGACCAGCTGCGGGCGGCGGCGCCGACTCCAACATCGGGAGCCTCGTGGCTCCAAATCGGCGCGGCCCTGTCGACTTCAGGTGCCATCGACTCCGTCGGGAAACCGGCCGTTCCAGCCGCTCCGAGGACTCTCCCGACGGCCAGGAACATCGGGCCTCTGTAGAGGCAACTGTGGCGGCCTCATTGGGCCTGACTCTGGGGAGAACTGGGTTGGGGACTGGACATTGTGCCTTCCCCCACAGTGGTGGTCACTGTGGGGGGATGATTTTGTGTGCTGTGCCTGTGCCTGTGCCTGTGCCTGTCAGTCCGTGTACAAGATGGTGGTCGGAGGGGAGAGTGGACGCTGGCGCGAATTGGTCGCCGCTGCTCTCTCCTCAAATTGTGTTTCTTATTTTCTTTTGGTGCTTTTGAAATTGAATTCTGTCCTTGATTTGTGTACTGTGGTGTTTTTATATTTAATTTATTCCGATTATGTGTTTTTTTGTTTTGTTGTGATTCTATGCATTGTAAGGTGTCCTTGGGTTTTAGAAAGGCGCCAGTAAATAAAATGATTATTATTATTATTATTATTATAAAGATTAAATCAGATAAAGGGGAATTATTAACAACACTGAAGGATATTAATAAAAGATTTGTGCAATTTTATGAGAATTTGTATACATCTAAAACGACAATTGATTCCAATAAAATCACAAAGTTTTTGGATAACTGTAATCTTCCAAAGTTAGAGCTGAAGGAACAAGAGGAACTGGGTGCACAAATCTCAATTAAGGAATTAGAAGATACAATAAACTCACTAAAGAATGGAAAAACACCAGGCCCTCATGGATTTACTAATGCATTTTATAAAAGCTTTTATGATAAAATAATACCAAGATTACAAAAAATGTACCAATATGCTTTTAAAAAACAAATACTACCTGATACATTAGCGGAATCAACGATTACACTAATACTTAAGAAAGACAAAGATTTAGAAGAACCGGGTTCATATAGAGCTATAGCATTGTTAAACACAGATCAAAAAATATTAGCGAAAACATTAGCTAGAAGATTAAGTAAATACATTAGTAAATTAATAAACCCAGATCAGACAGGGTTTATCCCTAAGAGATACTCATCTAACAATATGAGACGTCTACTCAACATAATGCACTCACACAAATCTGAAGATCAAGAATTATCAATTATTTCGCTGGATGCTGAAAAAGCATTTGATCAAGTAGAATGGAATTATATGGATAAAGTATTACAAAAATTTCAACTGGGAGAGAATTTTATTTTATGGATTAAGTTACTATATAACAAACCTACAGCTAGAATACTAACTAATAACATATTATCCTCGAAATTTCAACTATCAAGGGGAAATAGACAAGGATGCTCATTATCACCACAGCTGTTTGCTCTCATTATTGAACCGCTAGCAGAAAAAATTAGAATACACCCTGATATTCATGGATATAATACTAAAGATTCATATAATAAAATATCTTTATACGCGGATGATATATTACTGTACATTACAAAACCTCAAATCACTATACCAAATATATTAAATTTAATTGAAGACTTTGGATCTTTTTCTGGATAGAGAATAAATTGGAATAAAAGTGAAATTATGTCAATAAAACCGAAAGATTCAACACATCTTTTAAAATTCCCTTTTAAAATAGCTACAGAAAAATGTAAATACTTGGGAATCGAAATTACTAGAACATATCAAGGTATGTTTAAGGCAAATTTTGATCCCCTACTTAATAAATTAAACACACTAATTAAATTCTGGAAAACGCTCCCGATGTCTTTAATAGGCCGAATAAATGCAATAAAAATGATCTTTCTACCACAAATTTTATACCTATTTCAATCGATTCCTATATACTTACCAAAGAAGTTTTTTAAAAAACTCGACTCAGATATCACTAATTTTATATGGGACTATAAATCACATAGAATACAAAAAACTCATCTGAATAAACCTAAAGTATTAGGGGGTTTAGCACTACCTAATTTTATGTATTATTATTAGTCAGTAAATATTAAAAATATGATTCTACTGATGGATAACTCCGCCCAGCAAGTGGACTGGATTGTAATGGAGAAATAGGTTGCTCCTCTGGAAACATTGGAGCGATCCTCCTCTCTCCAATGAAACTGAATAATATAAATTATAATAAGAACCCAATTATTCATAGTACAATCCGAATTTGGAAACAAATAAAACAAAATTTAAAATTAAGAAATTTATCACTTTTATTACCCATAGTTAATAACCCTTCGTTTAATCCTTCTATTATAGATAAAGCTTTTACACATTGGGATAGACTAGGAATTAAAACGCTCGGTGACTTGTATGAAACTGGAAAATTACTTTCATTTCAACAATTACAAATAAAATATAAACTCGGAAATAATCAATATTTTAAATATTTTCAAATATGCGACTATTTGAAAAAATATACAAAAGATCATTATAATAACCCAGCAGATGTACTGGACGAGGCAATGCAGATAAAAGCGGAATCAGCAAACTTAATATCATATTTGTATAATATTATCTTAAATGTACAAATACCATCTACGGAGGGTATCAGAAGAGACTGGGAACAAGAGTTAGCTATTACAATTTCAAAGGAAAGTTGGAATGAACACTTATTAAACGTGCATAAATGCTCGATTAATGTAAGACACACTTTAATACAATTTAAAATTTTACATAGATTATATTATTCCAAAACTAAAATTCATAAAATTTTCCCAAATCTATCATCTATTTGTGATAAATGTCAATCCCAAGAAGCTACCATAACACACTCATTTGTTTTCTGTACAAAAATTCAAAAATTTTGGAATGAAATTTTCGAAATCTTTACAAAATTATTTAAAATAAGACTGATACCCAAAGCAGAATGGATTATCTTCGGAATAACGGAAGATGGTCCAGAACTAAATGTGTTTCAAAAGAAACTAATAGACTACGGGTTAATAACTGGAAAAAAGCTAATTCTAAAATTTTGGAAGAAGGCTCCAATACCAACTATAAACATGTGGATTTCAAATATGTTCGAAACATTACACCTAGAAGAGATAAGACTCCTCCTAGCAGGTAAACCAGATCACTTCCACATTATTGCGTAATGCTCATAAAAAACATTTGTTTCTCTCTTTTTCCCCTTTCTCTTTCTCCTTTTCTAGGGTCTATTTCTTAACTCTTTTTCTTTTGTTTTTAATTTTGTTCTTATAGGGTCTTCGTCCATTTTTGTTGTCACATTTTCTACACTCTCACTTTTTCCTTCACTTTCTTCTTTCTTTCAATCTTATCCTTTCCTTTTACTAGTGTAAAAAACAAATGGAGTACATTAATTGTAAGAAGACATAAGTGACGAGTACTAATGTATGTGGTTGTAATGTAATGTACTTCTAATAAATAAAAAATAAAAAATAAAAAATAAAAAAAAATAAAAATAAAAATATATATATATATAAAAAATAATTAAAAAAAAAAAAAGAAAAAAAAAAAGAAACCTGGCCTGGACCAAACTGTTCTGGCCAATTTTAGGCCGATCTCCAAGCTGCCATTTATCTCGAAAATCATGGAGAAAGTAGTTTATGCCCAGCTGAAACTCTTCCTGGATGAGCGCAATATTCGGGAGGTTTTCCAGTCTGGATTCAAAGCTATGCATAGCACAGAGTCAGCTCTGCTAAGGGTTTTTAACGACATCCTCCTGGCGAACGACTCTGGTAACTATGTGGTTCTTGTCCTGCTGGACCTATCTGCCGCCTTCGATACAGTGGACCATGGAATTTTAATTTCCCGATTACAGCACCAAGTGGCCATCTGTGGCAGTGCCCTGGGATGGTTCAGGTCCTATCTGGCAGACAGAACCATGCGTGTAAGCCTTGCTGGCTTTGAATCCTCCTCCGCTCCCTTGGCATATGGGGTTCCACAGGGCTCAATTTTAGGGCCCCTGCTCTTCTCTCTATACCTACTTCCTCTGGGCTCAATTTTAAGAAGGCATGGCATCTCCTTTCACTTTTACGCAGATGATAGCCAGTTATATATGCCACTCAGGAAGGAAGACGACTATTCTCTAAAATCACTTCTGTCTTGTCTTGAGGACATTAAGTCCTGGATGGCCTTAAACTTTCTGGGACTTAATGAAAAAAAGACAGAGGTGATTTTGTTTGGCCCCAATGGCTGCCGTGAACCTCCCTTTGTTGACTTGGGTCCACTGGCATTGTCCGTAAAGCCAACAGTTTTAAACCTGGGTTTTAGGATGGACGGTGATTTTCACCTAAGGAAGCTGGCAAAGGTGAAGCCCATTCTCGAGCGGCAGCATTTTGAAACAGTAATCCATGCCTTTATTACATCTAGGCTGGATTACTGTAACGCACTCTACCCTGGAGTCGCACGAGCTTCATTGGCTCGTCTCCAGCTTGTCCAAAATGCTGCCGCTCGCCTTTTAACCGGAACTCGAAAGAGGGAGCACATTACGCCAATTTTGGCCTCCCTTCACTGGCTCCCAGTGCACTTTCGAGTTCATTTTAAAATTCTTTTATTTGTTTTTAAATCTTTGAATGGGCTCGCCCAGCCTTACCTCTCTGAGCTGCTCCACCTATATGCTCCTGCCCGGTGCCTCAGGTCAGCTGATCAGCTGCTCCTGGAGGTACCGAGGTCTAAGCGGAACCTCAGAGGGGATAGAGCCTTCTCTGTTGCTGCTCCGGCACTCTGGAACACCCTGCCGTTGCACATCAGACAGGCCCCCTCACTGTCCATCTTCAAATCCACCTTAAAAACTCACTTTTATTCTCTGGCTTTCGACACTGGCTGAGACATTGCTCCCGTTTTAGTGCTTTTAATGTCTTTTAATTTTTACTGTCTTATAGTCCTTCGTTTTACGGTTTTTAATGGTTTGTAATAACTTCTTGTCCATGAGTTCTCATGTACAGCACTTCGTGGCAACTGCAGTTGTATAAAGTGCTTTATAAATAAAGTGATTATAATTATAATTAAGGCCCGGATTGAGTGGATGTGGAAAGGATTCTTCCACTCGTGGGAGAGTCTAGGACTAGAGGGCACAGCCTCATCAAGGACTTAAAGGACTTGGTATAAGAGTAAATTGTCCCTAGTGTGCGAGGACTTAAAGGTCCAGAATTAAAGGACTTTTTTTTAAGAAGATGAGGAGGAATTTCTTTAGTCAGAGGGTGGTGAATCTGTGGAATTCTTTGCCACAGAAGGCTGTGGAGGCCAAGTCGTGGATATTTTTAAGGCAGAGATATATAGATTCTTGATTAGTACGGGTGTCAGGGGGTATGGGGAGAAGGCAGGAGAATGAGGTTAGGAGGGAGAGATAGATCAGCCATGATTGAATGGCGTAGACTTGATGGGCCGAATGGCCTACTGCTGCTCCTATCACTTATGATCTTATGTTGTGATTTAACCTCCATCTCCCAGCAGTCATACAGTTTAGTTTAGTTTAGAGATACAGCACGGAAACAGGCCCTTCGGCCCATTGAGTCCGCACCGACCAGCGATCCCCGCACATTAACACTACCCTACACACACTAGGGACAATTTACTCTTATACCAAGGCAATTCACCTACAAACCTGCACGTCTTTGGAGTGTGGGAGGAAGCCGAAGATTGTGGTGAAAACCCACGCAGGTCACGGGGAGAACGTGCAAACTCCGTACAGACAGCGCCCGTAGTCAGGATGGAACCCGGGTCTCTGGCGCTGCAAGCGCTGTAAGGCAGCAACTCTACCGCTGCGCCACCGTGCCGGTATCTGGTTTATCCACCATGGAAGAGGCAGTGAAATTGATAGGTGCTGAATAAGGCCATTCGGCCCATCAAGTCTACTCCCCCATTCAATCATGGCTGATCTATCTCTCCCTCTCAACCCCATTCTCCTGCCTTCTCCCCATAACCCCTGACACCCGTACTAATCAAGAATCTATCTATCTCTGCCTAAAAAGTATCCATCGTCTTGGCCTCCACAGCCGTCTGTGGCAAAGAATTCCACAGATTCACCACCCTCAGGCTAAAGAAATTCCTCCTCATCTCCTTTCGAAAGGTAATTTCTTGAGAGTAGCATAACAGCTGTGTTTAATCTGTTATTGATGTGTGAAGGGGACAGAATGAGAGTCAGAGTGGAGGTGAAGAGGAACTTTACAGGCAGTGTTGGAGAAAACACAATGACATAGAGGCGTTAGAATCGTGGGAGGAACCAAGAGTTCCAGAGCGGAGATAGATACACAAAGCTGGAGTAACTCAGCGGGACAGGCAGCATCTCTGGAGAGAAGGAACGGGTGACGTTTCGGGTCGAGACCCTTCTTCAGACTGAGAGTCAGGGGAGAGGGAAGCGAGGATATGAAGATGTAAGCAGAATAAATGAATGAGAGGTGAGCAACAGGACAAATCAAAGAGAGGAACGCTGGTAAAAAGAGCAACCTCTTTGCCAAAGAATGGTGTGTAAATAATCATCTGTAATTAGCAGTCAGAATAACCAACGAGAATGCTGGAACATCAGCTTTTTCTGTCAGATTGAGGTCAGTTCTGTAGTCGGGACCGTTGCGGTGTGCACTGCATTTCAATTAGAAGCAGGCAGACATGAGATTTTAAATGGAAACCAGGTGTTTTAGATTCTGTGAGGCAGCTTCTGTGGGAAGAGAAATGAGGGTTACCTTTGCTGAACTGGGAAAAAAAAAACAAGTTAGATTGGGCAGGCAAATGCTCAAGAATATTGGCAATACACTTGATGGAACAACACCCCCACAGATGCCAGATTCAGGCTGGTGAATCTGTGGGATTCATTGCCACAGACGGCTGTGGAGGCCACAAGTCAGTGGGCATTTTTAAGGCAGAGATAGATAGATTCTTGATTAGTGCGGGTGTCAGGGGTTACGGGGAGAATGGGGTTGAGAGGGAGAGATAGATCAGACTTGTTGGGCCGAATGGCCTAATTCGGCTGCAACAGCTTATCAATTTATGTACTTATAAATGATGATAAGCAAGTGACGAAAGAGTGTTTAAAACAGCAATCTCCTTCGGTCAGAGTTGTAGACTTGGATGTGATAAGAGAAGGAACTAACCAGCCCTGATGAAACTCTCGAGTGACCTGGCTTCAAGGGTGAGGCTGAAAGAAACACACGATGGGCCGATCGGACTTTAGGTTAATTTAGTTTCGAGATACAGCCCGGAAACAGGCCCTTCGGCCCATCGAGTCAGCGATGACCAGTTCTCACCCCGTACACGAGCACTACCCACTAGAGCCAATTTATAATTTTACAGAAACTAATTAACTTCTTTGGGATGTGGGAGGAAACCGGAGCACCCGGAGAAAACCCACGTGGTCACAGGGAGAATGTACAAGCATCCCAAAACAGTACAAGTTAGCTTCTGTAAAATTATAAATTGGCCTCGATTCACCTACTCTGGGCAAGAGAGTTTGTGCATCTACCCGATCTATTCCTCTCATGACTATATACATTAAGGGTGTAGGGTTAGGGCTGGGAGTAAAGGCAGGAGAAACATTTGAAAGAATGAGTCGACTGGGCTTGTACTCACTGGAATTTAGATGGATGAGAGGAGATCTTATAGAAACATGAAATTCTTAAGAGATTGGACAGGCTAGATGCAGGAAAAATGTTCCCCATGTTGGGGGAGTCCAGAACCAGGGGGCACAGTTTAAGAATAAGGGGATTGGCTATTTAGGACTGAGATGAGGGAAAACTTTTTCACCCAGAGAGTTGTGAATCTGTGGAATTCTCTGCCACAGAGGGCAGTGGAGGCCGCTTCACTGGATGTTTTCAAGAGAGAGTTAGATTTAGCTCTTAGGGCTAACGGAATCAAGGGATATGGGGAGAAAGCAGGAACGGGGTACTGATTTTGGATGATCAGCCATGATCATATTGATGGCGTTGCTGGCTCGATGGGCCGAATGGCCTGCTCCTGCACCCATTTTCTATATTTCTATATTTCCATCATTCTATATTTCTATATTTCTATGTTTCTGTTTCTAACATGAAATGAAGATTAAACACTGGAACCAATTTCCACATTGCGCTGTTGATTCACTCACTTTGAAGAGATTTATTGAACAAACACGGACATACTCTGATTCCTTCCCTGCTATGAATGGTTTCCCCGGAGATTTGTGAGAACACTGGGTAATCCTGTTTCATGTCCTCGGACTTTTCATCTCTTCCTCAACGTATAAAGTGCTGGCATTTGAATCATATCAAATGTCAATATCTTATCTCTGCCCTGAATATGATGTAACAGTTCCACAAAGCATTTCAACGTTGCAAAAATAGACAATATACAATAGACAATAGGTGCAGGAGTAGGCCATTTGGCCCTTCGAGCCAGCACCGCCATTCAATGTGATCATGGCTGATCATCCCCAATCAGTACCCCGTTCCTGCCTTCTCCCCATATCCCCTGACTCCGCTATTTTTAAGAGCCCTATCCAGCTCTCTTGAAAGCATCCAGAGAACCGGCCTCCACCGCCCTCTGAGGCAGAGAAATCCACAGACTCACCACTCTCTGTGAGTAAAAGTGTTTCCTCGTCTCCGTTCTAAATGACTTACTCCTTATTCTTAAACTGTGGCCACTGGTTCTGGACTCCCCCAACATCGGGAACATGTTTCCTGCCTCTAACGTGTCCAAGCCCTTATCAAAGATGAGGGATGCAGGTTGGTCTGAGGAAGGGTCTCGACCCGAAACGTCACCCATTCCTTCTCTCCAGAGATGCTGCCCGACCCGCTGAGTTACTCCAGCATTTTGCGTCTATCTTTGCAATAGATGTTTTTAAGGCGGATATTGACAGATTATTGATTAATGCGGGTGTCCAAGGTTATGGGGAGAAGGCAGGAGAATGGGGTTGAGTGGGAAAGATAATGGGGGAATAGACTTGATGGGCCGAATGGCCTAACTCTACCCCCAGAACGTATATTTGAAATACCAATTGCCGCATGTGTGACTGTGGACTGATTGTTCCCCTTTTAACAGAGGTTGAATCTTGAGTGAGTGTTTGACTGGGATTGTTCTGCAGTCTTGTACACACGGCAAAACTCCAGTCACAGACACTGTGGGCCGAAGGGCCGGATGTTACGTACATACTAGTCTATGTTTAGCTTAGAGATAACGTGTGGAAACTGGTCCACAGGCCATCGATCATCGGTCATCCTGTACGCTGGTTTCATCCCACACACTGGGGACAATTAACCTACAAGCCTGCGCGTCTTTGGAATGTGGGAGGAAACCGGAGCACCCGGAGAAAACCCACGCGGTCACTGGGGGAACGTTCAAACTCATGCAGACAGCACCCGTAGTCGGGATCAAACCCGGGGGGGTCCCTGGCAGCAACTCCACCGCTGCACCACAGAGGAGATGGATCTTACATGGAACAAGCTGCCAGAAGAGGTGGTAGAGGCAGGTAGAATTACAATGCATGATAGGCGTTCAGACAGGGGTCTTGGATAGAAGAGGCTGGGAGGAATACAGACCCAGTACAGGCTGGTGAACTGATAAGAAACTCAGCGGGTCAGGCAGCATCCATGGAGAACATGGATAGGTGACGTTTCGAGTCAGCACCAGTCTAGAGTCTTCAGAGCTCACCTGCTTGATCAATGGTGTTTTATCATTAATGTTTTATTATTATTAATGTTTAGTGTTTTCTGAGTCATTCGTAACTCACTGTATGTCATGTTGTTACTTGTGGGCGGAGCACCAAGGCAAATTCCTTGTATGTGAATACATGACCAATAAACTTACTTACTTACTTACTTAGTGTTGGTGCCCGACCCCTTGAGTTGCTCTAACACCAGTTTTTTTTGTAAACCAGCATCTGCAGTTCCTTGTTTCTACAAATGCCTTGTTCTAGTACCCGGATCAACTACCTCCTCTGGCAGCTCGTTCCTTATCCCCAACAACCTCTGTGTCAACCCTTTGTGTCTCATTTTCATCTCTGGCCTTTGTCCACCTATCTGCTCTCCACCCCTCCCTCCCCGTCACCCATGTCCACCAAATAGTGAAGATAGACACAAATAGCAGCAGTAACTCAGCAGGGCAAGTGTGGGACCACATGCCCACACTCATATTCTGCTTGACCACCTCGGAGTTAAGAGGTAAAGATAGATCAGCCATGATTGAATGGTGGAGTAGACTTGATGGCCTAATTCTGCTTCTATGACTTGTAAACATGATAATGGGATTAGCGTAACAGGTATTAGGGGCAGCATGGACAAGCTGGGCCGAAAGGCCTCATTTCTCTCTGCTATTCCATTTAGTAATTCTATGAACCCACACAGTCCATGACAACTGTGTGCTAACCTCTGTGACTGGCACAAACTCGACTTCCTCCACTACAAATCACATGGAGACAGACACAAAATGCTGGAGTAACTCAGCGGGTCAGGCAGCATCTCTGGGGAAAAGGAATAGGTGACGTTTCGGGTCGAGACCCTTCTTCAGACTGGGAGTCAGGGGAGAGGGAAACTAGAGATATGAGGAGGTGCAGAACAAATCAGAGCCGGCATTGATGACTCAAGAAAGGTGGAGCCCACAATGGTCCATTGTTGGCTGTGGAAGAGGTGATACCAAAGGGACACAACCAGTGAAACTAGCAGGATGACTAGGGTGGGGGAGGGGTGGAGAGAGAGGGGATGCTGGGCAAAGGGCTACTTGAAGTTAGAGGTCATTGTTCATACCGCTGGGGTGTAAGCTGCCCAAGTGAAATATGAGGTGCTGTTCCTCCAATTTGTGTTTGGCCCCACTCTGACAATGGAGGAGGCCCTGGAGAGGTCAGTGCAGGAATGGGAAGGGGAGTTAAAGGGTTTGGCAACCGAGAACAATAGTTTCAGCCGATCAGCATTGACTGCATACTAATGTCTTCAGGCTTTCTGTATCTGAGGCCTGGTCTTGCAAACCCCCAGAGTTACAAACTTTAAATGAGTTGATATAATTGTTCCGTTTCTCACGACCTCTCACCCTTTCTGCCAATTTTCTAGCTCTCCGGAGTCTTATCTGTTTCGAGGTTAAGGATTTCTTCTAAACCCTGAACTACTGCTGCAAATAGGTCTGTATTTTTGTGCGGGGATATTAAGTTGGTATGTGTAGGAAGGAACTGCAGAGGCTGGTTTACACTGAAGATAGACACAACAAGCTGGAGTAACTCAGCGGGACAGGCGGCATCTCTGGAGAGAAGGAATAGGTGACGTTTCGGGTCGAGACCCTTCTTCAGTCTTACACCCCAGCGGTATGAGCATTGACTTCTCTAACTTCAAGTAACCCTTGCTTTCCCTCTCTCTCCATCCCTCCCCCATTCCCAGTTCTCCAACCAGTCTGACTGTCTCCAACTACATATTATCTCTGTTGCTTTGTTGTCACCTTCTCCCAGCTAACGATGATCGATTCTACATCTCCCTTGATCTCCATTCCCTTTGACCTGTTTCCACACCCCACTCTTCCTTATCAATGTACCGCCCTCACCCCTGACATCAGTCTGAAGACAGGTCTCGACCCGAAACATCACCCATTCCTTCTCTCCAGAGACGCTGCCTGTCCCGCTGAGTTACTCCAGCATTTTGTGTCTATCTTCAATGAAGTTGGTGAGTAATACACTTGGCAAATGATCTTGGGCAGGAGTATTGTTTCCTTATACCCCTGTACGCTACAGTGGACATTGTATGTTCCCAGGGCTGTATCCTCCTACACAGCGCACTGCTATACGCCCGGCTGGAGGAACAGCACCTCATGTCTCGCTGGGGCAGCTTACAACCCAGCGGTATGAATATTGATTTCTCTATCTTCAAGTGGGCGGCACGGTGGCGCAGCGGTAGAGTTGCTGCCTCACAGCGCCAGACACCCAGGTTCTATCTTGCCTGCGGGTGCTGTCCGTGCGGAGTTTGCACGTTCTCCCCGTGACCTGCGTGGGTTTTCTCCGGGTGCTCCGGTTTCCTCCCGCACTCCAAAGACGTGCAGGTTTGTAAGTTGATCGATCTTGGTATAAGTGTAAATTGTCCCTGGTGTGTGTGTGTAGGATAGTGTTAGTGTGCGGGGATCGCTGGTCGGCGCGGACTCGGTGGGCCGAAGGGCCTGTTTCCGCGCTGTATCTCCAAATAAAAATAAGCTAAACTGAAACACAGCAAGGAAACAGAAAGTTGAGTTTATTGTCCCGTGTAACGAGGTACAGTGAAAAGCTTTTGTTGTGTGCTAACCTGTCAGTGGAAAGACAATACATGATTACAATCGAGCCGTCCACAGTGTACAGATGCACGATAAGGGAATAATGTTTAGTGCAAGGTAACGCCGGTAAAATCCGATCAAGGATAGTCCGAGGGTCACCAATGAGGTAGATAGTAGTTCAGCACTGCTCTCTGGTTGTGGTAGGATTGTTCAGTTATCTGATAACAGCTGGGAAGAAACTGTCTCTGAATCTGGAGGTGTGCATTTTCACACTTCTGTACCTCTTGCCCGATGGGAGAGGGGAGAAGAGGGAGTGGCCGGGGTAGAACGGGAAGAGAAGGCGGCAGAGAGACGGATAAAATCGACGCTTTGCCCCGTGTGCCCGCCGCTGCGTCTGGGCATCTTATTGGCTTTTCACTCTTTATTCTGAAAGCATAATGTGCAGAAGAAGTGAGAAGAGGGCTGGGAGATTGGCTGTGGGTCAACAAGCAGCCTGTGCTGAAGGATTACACAGGCTCCCCATGACCTAGATTGTTCCGTAATTAGCATTCACTGCGGGAAGGGTTGGTATTTCAGAGGCTGAATAATTCGCTGCTCTGTAGAGGCAGATAATCCGCAAAGCATCGCGACGGAGGAGCAAAGAGAACTCGTGCCCGAGATAAATATTGCACCGAGTAGCAAGCACAGCAGAGGAGCAGTAATACTCCCCTGCCATCCCCGCCCCTGGTCGTCAAGTATGAAGGTGGTGCAGCGGGTAGAGCTGCTGCCCCACAGCGCCAGAGACCCGGGTTCAATCCTGACTACGGGTGCTGTCTGTACCGAGTTTGGCCATCAAGGGGGACCTCATTGATACTTACCGAATAGTGAAGGGTCTGGATAGAGTGGATGTGGAGAGGATGTTTCCACTAGTGGGAGAGTCTAGGACCAGAGGACACAGCCTCAGAATTAAAGGACGTTCCTTTAGGAAGCAGATGAGGAGGAATTTCTTTAGTCAGAGGGTGGTGAATCGGTGGAATTCTTTGCCACAGACGGCTGTGGAGGCCAAGTCAGTGGATATTTTTAAGGCAGAGACAGATAGATTCTTGATTAGTGCGGGTGTCAGGGGTTATGGGGAGATGTTTACAAGATGCTGCCAAGACTTGAGGGCATGAGCTGCAGGGGGAGGTTGAGCAGGCTAGGACTTCATTCCTTGGAGGAGGAGGAGAAGGGGTGATTCTATAGAGGTGGACACAATCATGAGGGCAATGGTGTTGGGAAATCAAGAACCAGAGGACATCGGTTCAAGGTGAGAGGGGAAAAGGGCGGCCACTGTGGCGCAGCGGTAGAGTTGCTGCCTTACAGCGCTTGCAGCACCGGAGGCCCAGGTTCGATCCTGACTACGGATGCTGTCGGCATGGAGTTTGTACCTTCTCCCCGTGACCTGCGTGGGTTATCTCCGAGATCTTCGGTTTCCTCCCACACTCCAAAGACGTACAGGTTTGTAGGTTAATTGGCTTGGGTTTGTATACTTGGTATAAGTGTAAATTGTCCCGAGTGTGTGTGTAGGATAGTGTTAGTGTGCGGGGATCGCTGGTCGGTGTGGACTCGGTGGGCCGAAGGGCCTGTTTCCGCGTTGTATCTCTAAAATAAAATGGAATAGGAACCTGAGGGGTAAATTTTTCACTCAGAGGGTGGTAGCTGTATGGAACGAGCTGCCAGAGGAAGTAGTTGAAGCCGATACCAGAACAATGTTTAAAAGACATTTGGACAGGTACATGGATACAAAAAGCTGGAGTAACTCGACAGGTCAGGCAGCATCTGTGGAGAACATGGATAGGTGACGTTTCACAGAGTGCTGGAGTAACTCAGCGGGTCAGGCAGCATCTGTGGAGAACATGGATAGGTGACGTTTCACAGAGTGCTGGAGTAACTCAGCGGGTCAGGCAGCATCTGTGGAGCGAAGGAAATGGGCAACCTTTCGGGCCGAAACCCTGAAGGAAATAGGCAATGTTTTGGGCCGAAACCCGGAAGGGTTTCGGGCCGAAACGTTGCCTATTTCCTTCGCTCTATAGATGCTGCCGGAACATGGATAGGTGACGTTTCACAGAGTGCTGGAGTAACTCAGTGAGTCAGGGAGCATCTCTGGAGAAAAGGAATAGGTGACTTCAGACTGAGAGTCAGGGGAAGGGGAAACGAGAGATATAGACGGTGATGTAGAGAGAGAGATAATGAACAATGAATGAAAGATATGCAAAAAAGTAACAATGCATGAAAGAAACAGGTTGTGGGACAGGTGAAAATGAGTTATAGACAATGAGACTCAACGAGACGACTTTGAAGCTGGTACGACTTGGGTGGGAGAGGGATGCTGTTGTTACTTGAAGTTAAATAAATCAATATTCATGGTACATGGATAGGAAAGATTTAGAGGGATATGGGCTAAACGCGGGCAAATGGGACTTGTGTAGATGGGCGACCTTGGTTGGAAGGGGCAAGTTGGGCCGAAGGGCCTGTTTCCATGCTGTATGACTCTATGACACTGACCAAGGGGGGAAGGGACAGATAAAACAAATCACAATGGAAACATCATTGAGAAATGACAGGTTGGCAAAGACTGTTCAATGACAGTTTCCAGAGGCATAATTACTGCATTTGAATCTAGCTCAGGGAAGATTTAGTCATCCATTGCTGTAACAGGTCAAATTTATCTCCATAATATTCACCCAGGTGGAAAAGCATGGGAATATTAAATCAACAGATTAACCCAAATTATTTCTGATTCCATAGTATAAATATAATTGTTCAATGATCTATGCTGGCTGCACTTGGAAACACAAGCGATCTTTTCTTGCTCATTGGTTTCAGAAATTACCTGCAGTAACGTTGATAATGAATAGGATGGGGGTACTTTTAGTTAAATTGGGCCTTGTACTGAATCTGTTACAATCAACGCTGAGCAAAGCTTGGAGTGAAAATCCCCATTAGCTCCAATATCTTCGTTCAAAGCATCAGAATGAGCCAAACCTTGACCTTGGCAACAAACGTCTCTCGTGTCAATCTTCCATGTGTCAAATGTTGACCTCGCTGTCATCGTCCGACCTGAAAAAGGACGCGAGCTTCCGGGGACAATCAGTGGAAGCCATCACTTGTTGCAATAGATGATGGTGGCAGCAGAATTAGCTCGGGATACTTCCAGTTTCCAGCCTCGAGACATGGCCGTTTCTGCTATGGGGCCTCCACCCCTCAATACTCAAGGTTCGACTGTGATAGTTTCACTGTAACTTCATAAGTTCATGTTAGGTAGATGCACAGAGTCTCTTGCCCAGAGTAGGGGAATCGAGGACCAGAGGTTTAAGGTGAAAAGGAAAGGATTTAATAGGAATCTGAGGGGTAACTTTTTCACACAAAGAGTGGTGGGTGTATGGAAAGAGCTGCCAGAGGAGGTAGTTGAGGCAGGGACTATCCCAACGTTTAAGAAACAGTTAGACAGGTACATGGACAAGACAGGTTTGGAGGGATATAGGCCAAGCGCAGGCAGGTGGGACTAGTGTAGATGGGGCATGTTGGCTGGTATGGGCAAGTTGGGCTGAAGGGCCTGTTTCCATGCTGTATCACTCTGTGACTATGATTGTTGTCACCTTCCCCTCAGCTAACAATCTACCATTCTACATTTCTTTGATCTTCTTCTTGCGTACGGCGTGCCCAGCCTAAAGTTGTAGACCAACTTGTTCTATTTGATCTTATTTGTTTGTGCATGCCGGGTTGATTGCATTCGTCGAAACAGAGCGGACCACCAACGTGAAGGTTGCAATCTCCCACCCCATTTCTTTGATCATCGTCTGCTTTGATCTGCCCTTGCACCCCT
>JAXLNO010000303.1:0-31769 GCA_038087875.1 Malacoraja senta | reverse complement strand
TTAAGTGGTATTGTTATGAGGGGTATTCCTTCTCCACCATTATATGGGATGAGCGTACACAACCAGCATACATTTATTATTACGAAGGGCAAATTCAAAACTCATAAACAAAAACAGATTATTTCACCAAGTCCAGTCCATATGGGCCAACCCCAGAATATAAAAGAGGGTCAATAGCCCCTTTGTCCTTTTTTTGGTTCTCCGAACTGTTTAAAGTCAATCAGATGAATCCAACGCAGTGATCTTCAATCTTCTTGGTGGTTGATGTTGTTGATACCACTTGGTACAGTTCTGTTCAACACAGTTTTAATTCCTTCCGTCCCAATGCCTTATCAGTATGTAGTCTGACAGTATGAACTCGTCCCTGTGTTCAACTGGTAGTGGTATCTGCACTTCTTGTACCTTAGAATGCAGACCTGGCAAGGCATCGGTTAATTGCTCTGTATAATAATTAGTTAATCACTGAGGGCCTGTAGGTGAAACTTCCACATGTGAGTCGCACCACCAGTGGGTACGTAGCCTGTGGTCACCCTAAGTCCATAGCATCCTTCCCACAACTCGCAGTCACCCAGCCCTGCGTCACCTGCAAATCTGCCAATGCCACCATCACATTGCATTACATCGGCATACTCAGTTTCTCGCAGATCTAATGGCTATCAATGTCCCAAGATAGGCGAGAAATAGCGACATGTCCATCGCAATCTATCCTAGAAAGGGATTTCTTAAAAGAAAGAAGTTAACATTTTATCTTTTTGGCACCATACAGACAATCTTACAGTGGTGAAAGTGAACCCACGCATGTCTCCCCTCCACCTTTTCTGCGGTAGGGGTTGTTAGAAGGACCTGGTAATGCCCTTCCCACCGAATGTCCCGAATCTTCCTCATCCAATTCCTGATTATTACACAAGTACCAGGTTCAATTTTAGACATAGTGGTTCTATTGTACATCCTTCAATGCCCTGGTTAACGATAAAATATAATTAGTCATTTCTATTGTCATGTGATGAAAGTGAACAGCCTTTGGAGCATTCTGTTTCCATGTTGCCCCCAGTGGATGGTCATATAAAATCTCTGCTGAATTCCTTTTATTGTCATTCAAACAATTCAAACAAACAAAAGTTTGAACAGATTTTCGTTCCCTGTAGTCATAACAGCAAAAACAAAACACACAGTTCCACACAACATCCAGCACAGTGAATCTCCAAACACCTCCTTACTGTGATGGAACGCAAAAGTCCTATTTCCCTCTCTCCCTTCTTATCTGTTCCACTGGAGAAAGCCTGTCCCAAGAGAAATACAAGCAACATGATCTTGTGAAGTATCTCAGCAAGCAATGTAATATCAATTAGCTCTTTCATGCCTTGTGTTTCATTTTGGCCAAAAATGTCACACAAAACAATTCAATTGTCACAACACAAAATTTTGCACATCAAAATAAAGTCCACAATAGACCTACACAAAACTCAGTATTTAGAACCACAGAAGTTAACAATGTAAAAAAGTATTTGATTTAAATACTCCAAATCTGAAGAATCTGAGTGTGCCCCTTTAATTGAAAGCACTGAACCGCATCGGAATTCTCAGTGGAATCCTTATCAGTAGAGAAAAAAAACACTGTAAAAACAGTCAAACTGCTGCTTCGAGGTGATCAATGTTAAAGCCCCCAGACATTGCCATGTGTTAAAGGGACACACACAACTATTGTTTCAAACACAAAGCTCTTTAAACATTTATAACAAATAACACATTTGCACATTTTTCTCTTAAGTCATGATCCAAAACACACTCCACATAGCTTCAAAGTGTAACACAGGTATCAAAGACTTCAAACCTGATTAGGTTTTTTATCATAGCAACAAGAATTTAAAAAACCTATTTACACCAAGGGACCCCATGCATTTCAGTCTCTTAAAGGAACCCATACACATACACAAAAGAATGTACAAAAGCCATTTACAAAAGCAGTTCATACTATATTTACTTCAAAGACGTCTCTTTGTAATCTACTTTCCCTTTTTCTGACAAAACCCTTTTTTTTTTCCACCAAAAACTTGGTTTCAAAAAATTTACAAGAAAGATTTTACAAGCTGCTGTTTTTTTATTAGCTCTGGGAGGACTGAGGTCACAATTGTGGTTATAAAGTCTTTTAATTGTGAAAGCCTTCTTGTTGAAACAAGAAAATTAAGTTGGAAATAAAACCCGTTACAGCATTTTCCTTCCACCATAAATCTTCACAATGATAGGCAGCAGGGTAGGATGGTCCAATTCCCTGTCAGTCAGGATCCTGGACTCTGTCATTGGACATGATCCAGATCGTGATTAGTCAGATTTCCATCACTCAAAGTCTGGCCACACCCACTGAAGTGGCGACCAATCAGACTCCTATTTTTTCAAAGTCTGACCACACCCAATAAGATATCAAATTCCACAGACAAAGACCCACATTCTCATCCGAGGCTTAGCAATGCAAGGTTGCCTGCCATCCTGTTGCTCTGTGCCAAAGGCTATTCAAATCTTGAAGGCAGGTTTGTTTTAACTCTCAATGTTGAATTTAATACTGTTTCTCTTCTCCTGCCTCAGTCCTTACTCCCTTCCTTTTCTTCGTCTGCTTTTAGTCAGGAAATGTTTAATTCTGTCCGAATTTCCCCGCCAATTTCCCCTATTTTGCTTTGTCAGAAAAAGGGTCCCATCACCTTTTCTCATTTCCTAACCATGTGGTCAGCTTGTAACTTAACATTCTAAATTTCGTATTATACTTAGGATTCAAATAACACATATGTTGGACGGGGGTTCCCCCCTCACTGTTATCCAGAGCATTCCCCATAGATAGATAGAGAGAAAGAGAAAGAGAAAGCAGACTTCTTAATTCCGAATCGTGCAAAATATATCAACCAGGCCGACTCGCGACTCGAGACCCCAGTTTCTCAATTTGGCTGACTGTTTAACTTTGTAATATACAATGCCACTTATTTCTCAATCCGACAACTCCCCGGATGTTTCAATAAGCCAGACGCACACCTCACCTCCCGTATCTCAACCCGACAAAACACGGATGTCTCAACGAGGCCGATAAGCCCTTAGTAGAGAGAAAAGAAAAAAACAAAGAGAGATAGACAGAGAGAGAGAAAGAGAAACCACTCACGTCCTTCTTAACAAGATACACAAGCCCTTCTTAAAAATACAAGCACAAGTCTGTCTTAAAAATACATACACAAAATTCATACGTAAAAATACATACACAATTCACAATTGGTCTTACCTTTGTCTATCTCTAAGAACCTCGGCAGGGAACCAACGCAACGTCTGATGAAGAATCACCTATGTTCCCGGGAATGTCAAGGGGTCGGTTGCAATGGACCGATTAGAGCTCAGTTTTCTCCCTTGCCAAACCCGGTAACATCTGCAACCTCAAGCTCATTCAGCTGTTGATGGTGTCCCAGCGAGACCTGCACGACTACGCCAATGAAAAAGTTCACTTAAAAGATAGACAAAGTACAAATTCTTAAGACCATACAAAGCTTTAATTTAACGTCTGACGGGTGTGAACTGAGAGACCCAGAGGCAACAGGTTCTCACGTCTGAATCTCCAGCAGCACACACAAAGAAATACCAGAACACCGAAGCTTATATACGTACCGATATAAAACAATTTGCATGATATAATGACAGAAAAACCATCATCCACCTCCAAATATGGAGTTGTTTTTCACTCTTTGCCAAAAGCCAGTTACCCCAATGGAATCCTCTGGGCCCCTTCTTATCTGATTAACCTCTTCAACTTACATAAAAAACTTGTAAGAGAGCTGCGAACTATTCAACTTACATAAAAAAAGCTTGCAAGAGAGCTGTGAACTTTTCAACTTAAAGGAAAAAAACCTGGCATGATAGGAGTTGTCCAAATCCCATCATGCATTACAATTGGCCTTTTACAACAGGAAAGTTTAAATATGACAACAATCAATTAATAACTAACTCTTTCACACGGACCACAGGTGTGACTGTAGGATCCACAGCGATTCGATACTTTGTGGGCAATTTGCCAAGTCCATCATCAAACAAGTCTTTGTACTGGGATAGCAGCTGCTGTGCTGGCTCGTCAGTGAGAAATAACTTATGGAGAGCATGTCCAAAATACACCAGGCCCAGGTCATGGCATGCATTAATACCGAGCCAAGTCTCCGAGTTTGATGTTAAGGGAAAAAGAGTAGCAAAGTCAAATGTGGGTGGGTCCCTTGAAGACAGACACGGGTGAAATTATTATGGGTAACAAGGAAATGGCAGAAGAGTTGAACAGGTACTTCGGATCTCTCTTCATTAAACAATCTCCCAGATGTACTGGAGGACAGAGATCTAAGGGGGTAGAGGAACTGAAAGAAATTTTCATTAGGCGAGAAATAGTATTGGGTAGGCTAATGGGACTGAAGGATGATAAATCCCCTGGGCCGGATTGTCTGCATCCCAGGGTCCTCAGGAAGGTGGCTCTAGAAATAGTATCCACATTATTCATCAGATGATCCTGACGATTTGAAAGCATCACTACTGTTCAATCTAGGGGGTCCAGAGGCAATTAATCGCGCCGACAACTTTGAACATTGGTGCTCATTTTCCAATGTTCAATAGATTCAGGATCAGTTCCTGTGGATTGGAGGATAGCTAATGTTATCCCACTTTTCAAGAAAGGAGCGAGAGAGAGAAAACAGGGCAACTGTTTACCATATATATTAAGGATTTGGAAGAGGGAATTAGGAGCAACACTAGCAAGTTTACGGATGACACAAAGGTGGGTGGCAGTGTGAACTGTGAAGAGGATGTTAGGAGGTTGCAGGGTGACCTGGACAGGTTGAGTGAGTGGGCAGATGTGTGGCAGATGCAGTATAATATAGATAAATGTGAGGTTATCCACTTTGGCGGCAAAAACAAGGGGGCAGATTATTATCTCAATGGGGTGAGGTTAGGTAATGGGGTAGTGCAGCGAGACCTGGGTGTCCTTGTACATCAGTCACTGAAAGTTGGCATGCAGGTACAGCAGGCAGTGAAGAAAGCTAATGGAATGTTGGCCTTCATAACAAGAGGATTTCAGTATAGGAGTAAAGAGGTTCTTCTTCAGATGTATAGGGCTCTGGTAAGATCACATCTGGAGTATTGTGTACAGTTTTGGTCTCCTAATTTGAGGAAGGACATCCTTGTGATTGAGGCAGTGCAGCGTAGGTTCACGAGATTGATCCCTGGGATGGCGGGACTGTCATATGAGGAAAGATTTAAAATACTAGACTTGTATTCACTGGAGTTTAGAAGGATGACGGGAGATCTTATAGAAACATATAAAATTATAAAAGGACTGGACAAGCTAGATGCAGGAAAAATGTTCCCAATGTTGGGCGAGTCCAGAACCAGGGGCCACAATCTTAGAATAAAGGGGAGGCCATTTAAGACTGAGGTTAGAAAAAACTTTTTCACCCAGAGAGTTGTGAATTAGTGGAATTCCCTGCCTCAGAGGGCAGTGGAGGCCAAATCACTGGATGGATTTAAGAGAGAGTTAGATAGAGCTCTTGGGGCTAGTGGAATCAAGGGATATGGGGAGAAGGCAGGCACGGGTTATTGATTGGGGACGATCAGCCATGATCACAATGAATGTCAGTGCTGGCTCAAAGGGCCGAATGGCCTTCTCCTGCACCTATTTTCTATGTTTCTAGGTTTCTATGTTTCTATGTGACTGTGCTAACAAAATAAAAGGAATATTTAAATTTCTGATTTAAGCAGGACTATTGTTCAGATCTTTGAGACTGCCGGCATTTGAAGTACGATACTGGCTCTGTCTCTGAAGCTCTGCTGAGTGGTATTTTTTGTTAACCTGCTTCTCTAAAGCTGGTACATTCCATTATCCATTACAACTAACCGCGACAACAAAAAATGTTAAAGATAGGCTCAGTGTGGGCCAGTTGAGTTTGCCAAGTGTACTGTCACACTAATATTAAATCATCAGAACTGCATGCAACTGAACCGGGCTTTCCTGCAGCAAGATTTTTTGCATGACATACAGTGCCCTATATAATGTTTGGAACAAAGACCCATCATTTATTTATTTGCCTCTGTACTCCACAATTTGAGATTTGTAATTGAAAAAATCACATGTAGTTAATGTTAAAATCACATGTGGTTAATGTTGATTAAATCTGACATGTGGTGCACATTGTCAGATTTTATTAAAGGGTATTTTTATACATTTTGGTTTCACCATGTAGAAATTCCACCTGTGTTTATAGATAGTCCCCACCCCCCATGTCAGGGCACGATAATATTTGGGACACATGGCTTCACAGGCGTTTGTAGTTGCTCAGGTGTGTTTAATTGCCTCCCTATTGAAGATTCAAGATTCAAGAGAGTTTATTGTCATGTGTCCCTGATAGGACAATGAAATTCTTGCTTTGCTTCAGCACAACAGAACATAGTAGGCATGAGTACAGAACAGATCAGTGTGTCCATATACCATTATATAAATATACTAAGTGGGACCCGTTGGGTCCCAGCATCACACGGGAGGGCTGATCACCAACGCAATATTCCACCTCTCCACCAATTCCAATATTGCTTGCCAGTGGGGGTGGGGCGGGGCTTTCTGTTGTGCTAGTATGGGTGTTGTGGGCCGAAGGTACTGGTTGCCAGGGGGCTAGTATAAACATTATGGGCCGAATGGATTCTTCAGCTGGCAGCCAACTGTTGCAACGATTTTAAAAGCCAAGCCAAGGCAAACAATTGGGCAGCAAGCAGCCACCTGACAACCAAAATACATTTTGTGAACACAAACTTTAAAAAAAAGGCGAGGCAAACAATTGGGCAGCAAGCAGCCACCTGACAACCAAAATACATTTTGTGAATCCAAACTTTAAAAAAAAGGCTAGGCAAACAATTGGGCAGCAAGCAGCCACCTGACAACCAAAATTCATTTTGTGAACACAAACTTTTTTTAACAAAAGGCGAGGCAAACAATTGGGCAGCAGCCACTTTACAGCCGCATCGAGGGGACTCACCGTGGAGTAGACGTGCGTTCAGTGTTATTCGCAGCTCAGAGAGCCATGACCCTCTCGCTTCCTGGGTCTGGCAGAGACTGAGTGAGGCACGACACTTCCGGGTTTTATAGTCCCTCCCCCTGCCGCTTGCGGGGGCAGCAGAGAGAATGGTGAATTTTGTAAACACATTAATATCTCTCTCATTTTTCATCGACGGGAAAAATCCTCTGCTCCCGGAGAGCGGAGGGGGGCTCTGAGCGAGGTGGCCAAAAATGACGGCCGTAGGTGGTGGCATTCTCTCGAAAATTGCGCCACAGTGGGCCAAAAGCGGTTAAGATCAGACTTTTAGTAATATAGATAGATACACACATGAATAAATAAACTGATAAAGTGCAAATAAACAGAAAATGGGCTATAAATGTTCAGAGTTTTGTCCGAGCCAAGTTCAATAGCCCGATGGCTGTGGGGAAGTAGCTTTTCCTGAACCTGGTCGTTGCAGTCTTCAGGCTCCTGTACCTTCTTCCTGAAGGTAGCGGGGAGATGAGTGTGTGGCCAGGATGGTGTGGGTTCTTGATGATACTGCCAGCCTTTTTGAGGCAGCGACTGCGATAGATCCCCTCGATGGGAGGTCAGAGCCGATGATGGACTGGGCAGTGTTTACTACTTTTTGTAGTCTTTTCCGCTCCAGGGCGCTCAAGTTGCCGAACCAAGCCACCATGCAACCGGTCAGCATGCTCTCTACTGTGCATCTGTTGAAGTTAGAGAGAGTCCTCATTGACAAACCGACTCTCCGTAATCTTCTCAGGAAGTAGAGGCGCTGATGTGCTTTCTTAATAATTGCATCAGTGTTCTCGGACCAGGAAAGATCTTCAGAGATATGCATGCCCAGGAATTTGAAGCTCTTGACCCTTTCAACCGTGGTGAGTCCCCTCGATGCAGCTGTAAAGTGGCTGCTGCCCAATTGTTTGCCTCGCCTTTTGTTGATATAAACGGGACTGTCGGTCCCCATCCTACTCCTTCCAAAGTCCACAATCAGTTCCTTGGTTTTGCTGGTGTTGAGGGCCAGGTTATTGTGCTGGCACCATATGGACAGTCGCTCGATCTTTCTTCTATATTCTGACTCATCCCCATCAGTGATACGTCCCACAACAGTGGTGTTGTCAGCGAACTTGATGATGGAGTTCGCACTATGACCGGCTACGCAGTCATGAGTATAGAGTGAGTACAGCAGGGGGCTGAGCACGCAGTCTTGAGGTGCTCCCGTGCTGATTGTTATCGAGGTTGACACATTTCCATCAATACGAACAGACTGTGGTCTGTGAATGAGGAAGTCGAGCATCCAATTGCAGAGGGATGCGCAGAGACCCAGTTCTGCGAGTTTGGTAACCAGCTTGGAGGGGATGATTGTATTAAATGCCGAGCTGTAATCAATGAGCCTGACATATGAGTTTTTGTTGTCCAAGTGGTCCAGAGCGGAGTGGAGAGCCAGCAAGATCGCATCCACCGTTAATCTGTTGTGGCGGTAAGCGAACTGCAGTGGGTCCAGGTTTTTGTCGAGGTATGAGTTGATTTGCGTCATGATCAGCCTCTCAAATCACTTCATCACCACAGACGTTTGTGCCACTGGTCGATAGTCATTGAGGCACGTCACCTTGCTCTTCTTGGGCACCAGTATAATTGATTAAAGAGTGCTCTCAGCACCTAGTCTTTCCTCCAGTCTTCCCATCACCTTTGGAAACTTTTATTGCTGTTTATCAACATTAGGACCAAAGTTGTGCCAATGAAATTTAAAGAAGCCATTATGAGACTGAAAAACAAGAATAAAACTGTTAGAGACATCAGTTAGAGACATGAGGCTGACCAAACAACTGTTTGGAACATCATTAGGAAGAAAGAGAGCACTGGTGAGCTTACCAATCGCAAAGGGACTGGCAGGCCAAAGAAGACCTCCACAGCTGATGACAAAATAATTCTATCTATAATAAAGAAAACTCCCAAACACCTGTACGACAGATCAGAATCATTCTTCAGGAGTCAGGTGTGGATTTGTCAATGACCACGGTCCACAGAAGACTTCATGAACAGAAATACAGAGGCGACACTGCAAGATGCAAAACACTGGCTGGCGGTTCATTCTGCAGCAAGACAAGGATTCCAAACATTCTGCTGAAGCATCAAAGGAGTTTTCAAAGCTAAAAAATGTTAATTACTTGAGTGGCCAAGTTAATCACCCAATCAGAACCCAATTGAGCATGCCTTTTATATGCTAAAGAGAAAACTGAAGGGGACTAGCCCCCCAAACAAGCATAAGCTAAGGATAGCTGCAATACAGGCCTGGCAGAGCATCACCAGAGAAGACACCCAGCAACTGGTGATGTCTATGAATCGCAGACTTCAAGCAGTCATTGCATGCAAAGGATATGTAACAAAATACTAAACATGACTACTTTCATTTACATGATATTCTTGTGTCCCAAACATTATGGTGCCCTGAAATGGGGGTACTATGTATAAAGGTAGACAAAAATGCTGGAGAAACTCAGCGGGTGAGGCAGCATCTATGGAGTGAAGGAAATAGGCAAAGTTTCGGGTTGAGACCCTTCATCAATCTCATAATGGCTTCTTTGAATTCCATTGGCACAACTTTGGTCCTCATGTTGATATGTATAAACACAGCTGTAATTTCTACATGGTGAAACCAAAATGCACAAGAATGGCCTTTATTAAAAGCTGACAATGTGCACTTTAACCACATGTGATTTCTTCTATCACAAATGTCAAATTGTGGAGTACAGAGGAAAATAAATAAATGATAGGTCTGTCCCAAACATTATGGAGGGCCCTGTACCTCCCTTTTATTGATAGTGATATGGATATTGATTTCTCTAACTTCACGTATCCCTTACATCCCCTCTCTCTCCATCCCTCCCCCACCCAATTAATTCCAGCTTCAAAGTCATCCTGTTGAGTCTCATTGTCTGTATCTTGATTTCACCTCACCCACAGCTAACAATGGCCTGTTTCCTTTAACATTGTAATTTTTTTTGCATATCCTTAGCATCTGCTTTGTTCTGTCATTTTCACACCTCACCCTTCCATATCTCTAGTCTCCCTCTTCCCTGACTCAGTCTGAAGAAGGGTCTTGACCGAAAACATCACCCATTTCTTTTCTCCAGAGATGCTCTGACTTGCTGACTTATTCTAGCTTTTTGTGTCTATCCCCCCTTTTCCCCTCTCTCTTCCCTGTGCCCGACCTGAACGGGACCCGTTTCCCCCTTTTCCCCTTCCCCTTTCACCAATATCCCTTTCTCTGGCTTCACATTCTGCTCATCTTCTCTCACAGCCTTTCCTGTTCTTTCCATATCTGGCCTTTGGCCACCCATCACCCTGCTCCCCCTCACCTGTATCCATCTATTACTTAAAGATGGACACAAAATGCTGGAGTAACTCAGCAAGACAGACAAGCAGCATATCTGGAGAGAAGGAAGAATGGGTGACGTTTCAATAGACAATAGACAATAGGTGCAGGAGTATGCCATTCGAGCCAGCACTGTCATTCAATGTGATCATGGCTGATCAACCACAATCAGTACCCCGTTCCTGCCTTCT
The DNA here is from genome assembly GCA_038087875.1 of Malacoraja senta. Classification (NCBI taxonomy): domain Eukaryota; kingdom Metazoa; phylum Chordata; class Chondrichthyes; order Rajiformes; family Rajidae; genus Malacoraja; species Malacoraja senta. The sequence goes on along the minus strand of JAXLNO010000303.1, from coordinate 21,153 downwards.
CCCCATATCCCCTGACTCCGCTATCTTTAAGAGCTCTCTCTATCTCGCTCTTGAAAGCATCCAGAGAACTGGAGAGATAAAGAACAATGAATGAAAGATCCGCAAAAAAGTGACAATGATAAAGGAAATAGGCCATTGTTAGCTGTTCGTAGGGTGAAAACGGGAAGGTAGTGCGACTTGGGTGGGGTGGGGATAGAGAGAGAGGGAATGCCAGGGCTACCTGAAGTGAGAGAAATCAATATTCATACCACTGGGCTGTAAGCTGCCCAAGCAAAATATGAGATACTGTTCCTCCAATTTGCGTTTAGCCTCACTCTGGCAATGGAGGAGACCGAGGAGAGAAAGGTCAATGCGGGAATGGGAAGGAGAATTAAAATGTCCAGCAACCAGGAGATCAGGTTGGATCAGGCGGGCTGAGCGAAGGTGTTCCAGTTTGTGTTTAGTCTCGCCGATGTATAAGAGTCCACATCTTGAACAACTGATACAGTAGATGAGGTTGGAGGAGGTGCAAGTGAGGCTTTGCCCCACGCTCACCTCCCTTCCAGTTTCCTTCCCCAACTACAATCAGACTGAAGAAGGGTCCCGACCCGAAACCTCACCAATTCATGTACTTGCATTAAACATTATACCCAACATTATGTGTCTGTACACTGTGGACGGCTCGATTGTAATCATGTATAGTCTTTCCGCTGACTGGATAGCACGCCACAAAAACCAGAGGGTGGCGGGCATGTGGAACGGGCTGCCGGAGGAGGTGGAGGGAGGCAGATACAATCACAATCTTTAAAAGTTGTTTGGACAGGTTCGTAAGTCATAGCAGCAGAATTCCACCGAGTGGGGCTGTCAGCGATGTCTGTCTGTCTTTAAGCCTTTTTTGTTATTTTTAGTGTGTTTTAAAAAGTTTGTGTTAAGGTTCTCTGGTTTGTTTTATGTGGGGGTGGGGCAGGGGGGGGGGGGGGAACCTTTTTTCTATCTCGTACCTTGCTGGAGATGTGATTATTTTCTGAATCTGCGGCCTAACATCATGAAGCTGGCGGCCTTGCTCGAGACTGACTTGAAGCTCCACCGCATTTCAACGCCAAGGAGCTCGTAGTCTCGGGTAGAGACTGATGTCGGGAAGCTCCAAGTTGCAGGAGGTTCGACTGGCCCCGACCCGGGGTCTGATTGCCCAATGCGGGAGCTTGATCGCCCCGACGCGGAGGGCCCGACCGCCGGCTACGATGATCATTGTGATTAGGCCATTCGGCCCATCGAGTCTGCTCCACCATTCAATCATGACTGATCTATCTTTCCCTCTCAACCCTAATTCTCCTGCCTTCTCCCCATAACCCCTGACACCCGTACTAATCAGGAACCTGACAATCTCCGCTTTAAAAGACGCGGCATGGTGGTGCAGTGGTACAGTTGCTGCCTCACAGCGCCAGAGACCCGGGTTCCATCCTGACTACGGGTTTGTACGTTCTCCCCGTGACCTGCGTGGGTTTTCTCCGGGTGCTCCGGTTTCCTCCCCCACTCCAAAGACATGCAGGTTTGGAGGTTAATTGGCTTCTGTAAAATTGTCTCTAATGCGTGTAGGATGGAGCTAGTGTACAGGGTGATCACTGGTCGGCAAGGACTTGGTGGGCCGAATGGCCTGTTTCCGCGCAGTATCTCTAAAATCTAAACAATACCCGGTGACTTGGCCTTCACCGCCGTCTGTGGCAATAGACATATTCACCACCCTCCGCAGCGCCAGAGCAAACAGTGTACATACAGTGATGACAAATGCAATCAATGCAATATCCAGTGCAGAACAGTGCAAGATTGTGATGCAGAAAGCCCAGGCTAGCACGGATTAGAGGGGCCTGCCTTCCAAGCTCAGCCTTCCAAGCCTCAATCCTAGCTCAGCCTTCCTCCCGTGCATCCTAGCCCCGATGGGCCGAGTGCCACCACCTTCCTCCCCAGACAACTGAGGGGAAAAACAGAAGAAACCTCTTCCAACCCCCAGAATCCCTCAGGGAATGCCCCTGCCCTGCCTTTGAAATCAAGCCATCACAATTGTGCATGATCAGTTAGCTTTATTCTTTTGTAATATATATAAAGGAAGGCTTATCATGGCCTATCTACATTTTTTTGCCTAAAAAAATACATTTATTTTATTGAAATACAACTTGGCTCCAGCAGGTTAACGAGCAAAAGTCCTTGTTTACCGCAGCCGGAGTCTTGCGAACGTCCAAGGCGGAGAGCAAGATCCCACCGTTCGGAGTTGAGAGTGAACGGCCGGGGGGACGGATTGACAAATTGGGAGTATTAAGATGGAGTTAAAGGGGAAGTGAGTGCAGGAAAAGTTACAAATGACTCCCGAATTAATGGGAAGGAAAGTTCGAGAAGGGATAAGAGAGTAAGGTCAGGGCCAATTGCGAGCGGTGCGAGGGGGGACGTGAATACGGAGGTCAAAGTGTTGTATATGAATGTGTGAAGTATAAGAAATAAAGTGGACAAGCTTGAGGCTCAAGTTAGAAATTGGAAAGTATGATGTTGTTAGAATCACAGACATGGCTGCAAGAGGGCCAGGGCTGGGAACTGAATATTCATAGATACATAGAAAATAGGTGCAGGAGTAGGCCATTCGGCCCTTCGAGCCTGCACCGCCATTCAATATGATCATGGCTGATCATCCCGTACCTGCCTTCTCTGATCCCTTTAGCCACAAGGGCCACATCTAACTCCCTCTTAAATATAGCCAATGAACTGGCCTCAACTACCCTCTGTGGCAGAGAGTTCCAGAGATTCACCACTCACTGTGTGAAAAAGTTTTTCCTCATCTCGGTCTTAAAGGATTTCCCCCTTATCCTTAAGCTGTGACCCCTTGTCCTGGACTTCCCCAACATCGGGAACAATCTTCCTGCATCTAGCCTGTCCAACCCCATAAGAATTTTGTACGTTTCTATAAGATCCCCTCTCAATCTCCTAAATTCTAGCGAGTATAAGCCAAGTCTATCCAGTCTTTCTTCATATGAAAGTCCTGACATCCCAGGAATCAGTCTGGTGAACCTTCTCTGCACTCCCTCTATGGCTATAATGTCCTTCCTCAGATTTGGAGACCAAAACTGTACGCAATACTCCAGGTGTGGTCTCACCAAGACCCTGTACAACTGCAGTAGAACCTCCCTGCTCCTATACTCAAATCCTCTTGCTATGAAAGCCAACATACCATTCGCTTTCTTCACTGCCTGCTGCACCTGCATGCCTATTTTCAATGACTGGTGTACCATGACACCCAGGTCTCGCTGCATCTCCCCATTTCCTAATCGGCCACCATTTAGATAATAGTCTGCCTTCCCGTTTTTGCCACCAAAGTGGATAACCTCACATTTATCCACATTATACTGCATCTGCCAAACATTTGCCCACTCACCCAGCCTATCCAAGTCACCTTGCAGTCTCCTAGCATCCTCCTCACAGCTAACACTGCCCCCCAGCTTAGTGTCATCCGCAAACTTGGAGATGTTGCTTTCAATTCCCTCATCCAGCTCATTAATATAAATTGTAAATAGCTGGGGTCCCAGCACTGAGCCTTGCGGTACCCCACTAGTCACTGCCTGCCATTGTGAAAAGGACCCGTTTACTCCTACTCTTTGCTTCCTGTTTGCCAGCCAGTTCTCTATCCACATCAATACTGAACCCCCAATACCGTGTGATTTAAGTTTGTATCCTAATCTCTTATGTGGTACCTTGTCGAAACCCTTCTGAAAGTCCAGATACAACACATCCACTGGTTCTCCCCTATCCACTCTACTAGTTACATCCTCGAAAAATTCTATAAGATTCGTCAGACACGATTTACCTTTCGTAAATCCATGCTGACTTTGTCCAATGATTTCACCACTTTCCAAATGTGCTGCTATCCCATCTTTAATAACTGACTCTAGCAGTTTCCCCACTACCGATGTTAGACTAACTGGTCTGTAATTCCTCGTTTTCTCTCTCCCTCCCTTCTTACAAAGGGTATACCTCCTATCAAAAAGACAGACAGGTGGGCAGAGGGGTGGGGTAGCTCTGTTCATAAGGAATGAAATTCAGTCCCTTGTAAGAAGTGACATTGAAACAGGAGGTGGAGTCAGTATGGATATAAATAAGGAATTGTAAGGGTAAAAAGACCCTAATGGGACTAATCTACTGGGCCCGAAACAGTAGCCTGGATATAGGATGCAAGTTGAATCAAGAGTTAAAATTGGCATGTAGTAAAGGTAAAGCTACATTTGTCATGGGGCATTTCAACATGCAGGTAGACTGGGAAAATCAGGTTGGTACTGGACCCCAAGAAAGGGAGTTTGTGGAGTGCCTCTGTGATGGATTCTTAGAGCAGCTTGTGTTGGAGCCTACCAGGGAGAAGGCAATTCTGGATTTAGTGTTGTGTAATGAACCGGATTTGATAAGGGAACTTGAGGTAAAGGAGCCATTAGGAGGTAGTGACCATAATATAGTAAGTTTTAATCTACAATTTGAGAGGGAATAGGGTAAATTGGAGGTGTCAGTGTTACAGTTGAATAAAGGACACTATGGAGCCATGAAGGAGTTGCTGGCCAAAGTTGACTGGAAAGATACCCTAGCAGGGATGACAGTGGAACAACAATGGCAGGTATTTCTGGGAATAATACAGAAGGTGCAGGATCAGTTCATTCCAAAGAGGAAGAAAGATTCCAAGGGGAGTAAGGGTCGACAGTGGCTGACAAGGGAAGTCAGGGACAGTATAAAAATAAAAGAGAAGTACAACGTAGCAAAGATGAGCAGGAAGCAAGAGGATTGGGTAATGTTTAAAGAGCAACAGAAGATAACAAAAAAAGCAATACAGGGAGAAAAGTTGAGGTACGAAGCTAAGCTAGCCAAGAATATAAAGCAGGATAGTAAAAGCTTCTTTAGATACATAGATACATAGAAAATAGGTGCAGGAGTAGGCCATTCGGCCCTTCGAGCCTGCACCGCCATTCAATATGATCATGGCTGATCATCCAACTCAGTATCCCATACCTGCCTTCTCTCCATACCCCCTGATCCCTTTAGCCACAAGGGCCACATCTAACTCCCTCTTAAATATAGCCAATGAACTGGCCTCAACTACCCTCTGTGGCAGAGAGTTCCAGAGATTCAGCACTCTCTGTGTGAAAAAGTTTTTCCTCATCTCGGTCTTAAAGGATTTCCCCCTTATCCTTAAGCTGTGACCCCTTGTCCTGGACTTCCCCAACATCGGGAACAATCTTCCTGCATCTAGCCTGTCCAACCCCATAAGAATTTTGTACGTTTCTATAAGATCCCCTCTCAATCTCCTAAATTCTAGCGAGTATAAGCCAAGTCTATCCAGTCTTTCTTCATATGAAAGTCCTGACATCCCAGGAATCAGTCTGGTGAACCTTCTCTGCACTCCCTCTATGGCTATAATGTCCTTCCTCAGATTTGGAGACCAAAATTGTACGCAACACTCCAGGTGTGGTCTCACCAAGACCCTGTACAACTGCAGTAGAACCACCCTGCTCCTATACTCAAATCCTTTTGCTATGAAAGCTAACATACCATTCGCTTTCTTCACTGCCTGCTGCACCTGCATGCCTACTTTCAATGACTGGTGTACCATGACACCCAGGTCTCGCTGCATCTCCCCTTTTCCTAATCGGCCACCATTTAGATAATAGTCTGCTTTCCTGTTTTTGCCACCAAAGTAGATAACCTCACATTTATCCACATTATACTCCATCTGCCAAACATTTGCCAACTCACCCAGCCTTTCCAAGTCACCTTGCAGTCTCCTAGCATCCTCCTCACAGCTAACTCTGCCCCCCAGCTTAGTGTCATCCGCAAACTTGGAGATGTTGCCTTCAATTCCCTCATCCAGTTCATTAATATAAATTGTAAATAGCTGGGGTCCCAGCACTGAGCCTTGCGGTACCCCACTAGTCACTGCCTGCCATAGTGAAAAGGACCCGTTTACTCCTACTCTTTGCTTCCTGTTTGCCAGCCAGTTCTCTATCCACATCAATACTGAACCCCGAATACCGTGTGCTTTAAGTTTGTATACTAATCTCTTATGTGGTACCTTGTCGAAAGCCTTCTGAAAGTCCAGATACAACACATCCACTGGTTCTCCCCTATCCACTCTACTAGTTACATCCTCGAAAAATTCTATATGATTCGTCAGACATGATTTACCTTTCGTAAATCCATGTTGACTTTGTCCAATGATTTCACCACTTTCCAAATGTGCTGCTATCCCATCTTTAATAACTGACTCTAGCAGTTTCCCCACTACCGATGTTAGACTAACTGGTCTGTAATTCCCCGTTTTCTCTCTCCCTTCTTAAAAAGTGGGGTTACGTTTGCTACCCTCCAATCCTCAGGAACTACTCCAGAATCTAAAGAGTTTTGAAAAATTATCATTAATGCATCCACTATTTCTGGAGCTACTTCCTTAAGTACTCTGGTATGCAGCCTATCTGGCCCTGGTGATTTATCGGCCTTTAATCCATTCAATTTACCCAACACCACTTCTCGACTAACCTGGATTTCACTCAGTTCCTCCATCTCCTTTGACCTGCTATTTCTGGCAGATTATTTATGTCTTCCTTAGTGAAGACGGAACCAAAGTAGTTATTCAATTGGTCTGCCATATCCTTGTTCCCCATGATCAATTCACCTGTTTCTGACTGCAAGGGACCTACATTTGTTTTAACTAATCTCTTTCTCTTCACATATCTATAAAAACTTTTGCAGTCAGTTTTTATGTTCCCTGCCAGTTTTCTTTCATAATCTATTTTCCCTTTCCTAATTAAGCCCTTTGTCCTCCTCTGCTGGTCTCTGAATTTCTCCCAGTCCTCTGGTATGCTGCTTATTCTGGCTAATTTGTATGCATCATCTTTTGCTTTGATACTATACCTGATATCCCTATTATCCACGGATGCACTACCTTCCCTGATTTATTCTTTTGCCAAACTGGGATGAACAATTTTTGTAGTTCATTTATGCAGTCTTTAAATGCCTTCCATTGCATATCCACCGTCAACCCTTTTAGAACTAATTGCCAGTCAATCTTGGCCAATTCACGTCTCATACTCTCAAAGTTACCTTTCTTTAAGTTCAGAACAGTTGTTTCTGAATTAACAATGTCACTCTCCATCCTAATGAAGAACTCAACCATATTATGGTCACTCTTGCCCAAGGGGGCACGCACAACAAGACTGCTAACTAACCCTTCCTCATTACTCAATACCCAGTCTAGAATAGCCTGCTCTCTCGTTGGTTGCTCTACATGTTGGTTTAGATAACTATCCCGCATACATTCCAAGAAATCCTCATCCTCAGCATCCCTGCCAATTTGATTCACCCAATCTATATGTAGATTGAAGTCACCCATTATAACCGTTTTGCCTTTGTTGCACGCATTTCTAATTTCCTGTTTGATGCCATCCACAACTTCACTACTACTGCTAGGTGGCCTGTACACAACACCCACCAGCGTTTTCTGCCCCTTAGTGTTTCGCAGCTCTACCCATACCGATTCCACATCCTCCAAGCTAATGTCCTTCCTTTCCACTGCGTTAATCTCCTCTCTAACCAGCAACGCTACCCCACCTCCTTTTCCTTTCACTCTATCCCTCCTGAATATTGAATATCCCTGGATGTTCAGCTCCCAACCTTGGTCACCCTGGAGCCATGTCTCCGTGATCCCAACTATATCATAATCATTAATAGCTATCTGCACTTTCAACTCATCCACCTTATTACGAATGCTCCTTGCATTGAGACACAAAGCCTTCAGGCTTATTTTTACAAAGCTCTTACCCCTTATCCAATTATGTTGAAAAGTAGCCCTTTTTGATTTTTGCCCTGGATTTGTCTGCCTGCCACTTTTACTTTTCACCTTGCTACCTATTGCTTCCGCCCGCATTTCACACCCCTCTGTTTCTCTGCTCACCCATTTAAGAACCCCACCACCTCTTATTCTCTGTTTATTATTGTTTTCTTCTTTCCCCCCTACATGTTGGGTCTGAGTGCTTTCCTTCTCTGCCTCCTGCCTCACACACTGTCTAATAGCTTTCTCTATTTGAGTCCCTCCCCCCCAACCATTCTAGTTTAAAGTCTCCCCAGTAGCCTTTGCAGATCTCCCCGCCAGGATATCGGTCCCCCTCAGGTTCAAGTGCAACCCATCAGGTATGTAAAGAGGAAAAAATTAGTTAAGACCAAAGTTGGACCCTTGAAGACTGAAAAAGGTGAATTTATTATGGGGAACAAGGAAATGGCAGATGAGTTGAACAGGTACTTTGGATCCGTCTTCACTAAGGAAGACACAAACAATCTTCCTGATGTACTGGAGGCCAGAGGATCTAGGGTGACAGAGGAACTGAATGAAATCCACATTAGGCAGGAAATTGTGTTGAGTAGACTGATGGGACTGAAGGCTGATAAATCCCCAGGGCCTGATTTTCTGCATCCCTGGGTACTTAAGGAAGTGGCTCGAGAAATCATGGACGCATTGGTGATCATTTTTCAACGTTCTATAGATTCAGGATCTGTTCCTATGGACTGGAGAGTAGCTAATGTTATCCCACTTTTTTAGAAAGGCAGGAGAGTGAAAACAGGGAATTATAGACCAGTTAGCCTGACATCGGTGGTGGGGAAGATGCTGGAGTCAATCATAAAAGATGAAATAGCGGCACATTTGGATAGCGGTAACAGGATCAGTCCGAGTCAGCATGGATTTATGAAGGGGAAATCATGCTGGGAAAATGGACAAGGGAGAGCCAGTGGATGTACTGTACCTGGACTTTCAGAAAGCATTTGATAAGGTCCCACATATGAGATTAGTGGGCAAACTTAGGGCACATGGTATTGGGGGTAGAGTGCTGACATGGATAGAAAATTGATTGGCAGACAGGAAACAAAGAGTAGGGATTAACGGGTCCCTTTCAGAATGGCAGACAGTGACTAGTGGGGTACCGCAAGTGTCGGTGCTGGGACCGCAGCTATTTACAATATACATCAATGATTTAGATGAACGGATTCAAGGTAACATTAGCAAATTTGCAGATGACACAAAGCTGGGTGGCAGTGTGAACTGTGAGTAGGACGCTATGAGAATGCAGGGTGACTTGGACAGGTTGGGTGAGTGGGCAGATGCATGGCAGATGCAGTTTAATGTGGATAAATGTGAGGTTATCCACTTTGGTAGCAAAAACAGGAAGGCAGATTATTATCTACATGGTGTCAAGTTGGGAAAAGGGGAAGTACAACGGGATCTGGGGGTCCCTGTTCATCAGTCAATGCATCAAGTAAGCATGCAGGTGCAGCAGGCAGTGAAGAAAGCGAATGGCATGTTGGCCTTCATAACAAGAAGCATTGAGTATGGGAGCAAAGAGGTCCTTCTGCAGTTGTACAGGGCCCTAGTGAGACCACACCTGGAGTATTGTGTGCAGTTTTGGTCCCCTAATTCGAGGAAGGACATTCTTGATATTGAGGCAGTGCAACCTAGGTTCACGAGGTTAATCTCCAGGATGGCGGGACTGTCATATGCTGAGATAATGGAGCGACTGGGCTTGTATACTCTGGAATTTAGAAGGATGAGAGGGCATCTTATTCAAACATATAAAGTTATTAAGGGTTTGAGCACGCTAGAGTCAGGAAACATGTTCCCGATGTTGGGGGAGTCCAGAACCAGGGGCCACAGTTTAAGAATAAGGGGTAAGCCATTTAGAACGGAGATGAGGAAACACTTTTTCACACAGAGAGTTGTGAGTGTGGAATTCTCTGCCTCAGAGGGTGGTGGAGGCCGGTTCTCTGGATACTTTCAAGAGAGAGCTAGATAGGGCTCTTAAATATGGCGGAGTCAGGGGATATGGGGAGAAAACAGGAACAGGGTACAGATTGGGGATGATCATCCATGATCACATTGAATGGCGGTGCTGGCACAAAGGGTTGAATAGCCTACTCCTGCACCTATTGCCTATGGACCGGAGGACATGAGTTCAAGGTGAAAGGGAAAAGATTTAATAGGAATCTGAGGGTTAACATTTTCACACAGACACGGTGGGTGGGTGTATGGAACAAGCTGCCGGAGGAGGTAGTTGAGGCTGGGACTATCCCAACATTTAAGAAACAGTTAGACAGGTACATGGATAGGACAGGTTTAGAGGGATGTGGACCAAACGCGGCAGGTGGGATTAGTGTAGCAGGAACATGTTGGTCGGTGTGAGCAAGTTGGTTCGAAGGGCCTGTTTCCACACTGTATCACTGTGACTCGTACACGAAATGCTGCAGTAACTCGGCGGGTCAGGCAGCATCTCTGGAGAGAAGGAATGGGTGAGGTAGCAGCAGGGATGGGAGGGGCGGAAGGGCCAGTCTCCGGGCAGGGTGACCGCCGGCACTGCCCGTGTGGAGTTTGGTGATCGGATGCGGGTTGGTGGTGATGTCAGGTCGCCGGTCGTCCGTGCGTGCGGCAGACATCATGACGCCGGGCCCCGCCCCCGCTCGCCACCCCATTGGCTCCAGCCCGCCGGCTCATCTGCATACAGCGATGGCGCAACAATGGAGTGAATGGAGAGAGGTCGCGGGGAGGGAATGGGGGGAATGAGTGAATGAGTGAATGAATGAATGAGTGAGTGAATGAATGAGTGAGTGAATGAATGAGTGAGTGAATGAGTGAATGAATTAATGAATGAGTGAATGAATGAGTGAGTGAATTAATGAATGAGTGAATGAATGAGTGAGTGAATGAGTGAATATATGAGTGAATGAATGAGTGAATGAATGAATGTATGAATGAATGAATGAATGTATGAATGAGTGTGAATGAATGAATGAATGTATGAATGAGTGTGAATGAATGAATGAATGAGTGAATGCATGAATGAGAATGAATGAGTGAATGAATGAATGAGTGAGTGAATGAGTGAGTGAATGAATGAGTGAATGAATTAATGAATGAGTGAATGAATGAGTGAGTGAATGAGTGAATATATGAGTGAATGAATGAGTGAATGAATGAATGTATGAATGAATGAATGAATGTATGAATGAGTGTGAATGAATGAATGAGTGAATGCATGAATGAGAATGAATGAGTGAATGAATGAATGAGTGAGTGAATGAATGAGTGAATGAATGAGTAAATGAATGAGTGAATGAATGAATGAGTAAAAATGAGTGCATGAATGAGTGCATGAATGAGTGAATGAATGAATGAGCGAATGAATGAATGAGTGAGTGAATGAATGAGTGAGTGAATGAATGAGTGAATGAATGAATGTATGAATGAATGAATGAATGTATGAATGAGTGTGAATGAATGAATGAATGAGTGAATGCATGAATGAGAATGAATGAGTGAATGAATGAATGAGTGAGTGAATGAATGAGTGAATGAATGAATGAATGAGTGAATGAATGAATGAGTGAATGAATGAGTGAGTGAACGAGTGGAGTGAATTAATGAATGAATGAATGAGTGAGCGCTCCTCAACCACGGGGGAGCTCACTGGGATGTCCTTTATCCTGAAGACAGACGCTAAATGCTGGAGTAACTCAGCGGGACAGGCAGCATCTCTGGGGGGGGAGGTAAAAAAGTCCCGACTGACCTCAACATAAATTTCACAGACTACGTAAATCTCTGCCTTATCCACTGACATGGCCTCCACCGCCATCTGTGGCAAAGAATTCCACAGATTTACCACACTCTGACTAAAGAAATTCCACCTCATCTCATTCCTAAAGGAACGTCCTTTAATCCTGAGGCTATGACCTCTAGCCCTAGACTCTCCCACAAGTAGGAGCAGACTTAGGCCATTCAGCCCATCAAGTCATCAAGTCTACACCACCATTCAATCATGGCTGATCTATCTCTCCCTCCTGACCCCATTCTCCTGCCTTCTCCCCATAACCCCTGGCATTGTACTAACCAATTTTACTTTAGTACTATCTGCAAACTTGTTAATCATCCCGTGTATGTTCTCAAGATGAATATATGGTAATAAACCTAAACTGAACAGAATCAGGCCATGCTGACCATATGCCTCGGTCCACATGCCAATAAACTAAACTCTCCCCAGAAAAATAAATAAGTTCAGCAAGCATTCAAAAATTGCAGCGAATTGTGGATGCAGCCCAGACCATCACACAAACCAACCTCCCTTCCATTGACTCCATCTACACCTCACGCTGCCTCGGCAAGGCCAGCAGCATAATCAAGGATGAGGCTCAACCTGGCCACTCCCTCTTCTCCCCTCTCATCAGGCAAAAAGTACAGAAGTGTGAAAACGCACACTTCCAGATCCAGGGACAGTTTCTACCCAGCTGTTATCAGGCAACTGAACCATCCTCCCACAACCCGAGAACAGTGCAGAACTACTATTTACCACTTTGGTGACCCTCGGACTATCCTTGATCGGACTTTGCTGGATTTACCTTGCACTAAACGTTATCCCCTTATCATGTATGTGTACACTGTAAATGGCTCGATTATAATCAGGTATTGTCTTTCTGCTGACTGGTTAGCATACAACAAAAGCTTTTCACTGTACCTCAGTACACGTGACAATAAACTGAACTGAAACTGAAGATAGACACAAAATGCTGGAGTAACTCAGTGAGACAGGCAGCATCTCTGGAGAGAGTGGAGTCTGAAGAATGGTCTCGACCCGAAACGTCACCCATTCCTTCTATCCAGAGATGCTGCCTGTCCCGCTGAGTTACTCCAGCATTTAGAGTCTATCTTCGGTTTAAACCAGCATCTGCAGTTCCTTCCTTCACATAAATTGAAACTGAACTGAACTACTGGAAACATTACAAATCCCAGTTAGTTCAGTGAGGACATCGGGGGAAGAAACCTCCAGCTTTCACCCTTACATAACTCTGAGCCTCAGCAGCGAAATCTGCACCCTGTTAGTTTGGGGTGGATCATAAATGCCAATGACACCATCACCACCCACAACCCCACAACTGATGACATCTTTAAAATATGCCCAACCTCTGCCAAACATCTGCTATATAATCTCAAACCCTGTTGCTGCAAAGCAGCTACACACAGAGAGAGAACTTCAGCACATAGAATCATAGAATCCAGCTCGGTAAGGCGCTGGTGAGGCTTCATGGAGTATTGTGAGCAATTTTGGGCACTATATCTGGGGAAGGTTGTGCAGGCTCTGGAGAGGGTCCAGAGGAGGTTTACAAGGATGATCCCAGGAATTGGTAACGCTGATCTATAATGAGCGTTTGTCGGCACCGGGCCTGTACTCGCTGGAGTTTAGAACAATGAGGGGGGATCTCATTGAAACGTACAGGGTAGTGAAAGGCTTGGATAGAGTGGATGTGGAGAGGATGTTTCCACTAGTGGGAGAGTCTAGGACTATAGGTCAAAGCCTCAGAATTAAAGGACATTCTTTAAGGAAGGATATGAGGTTGAATTTCTTTAGTCAGAGGGTGGTGGATCTGTGGTATTTATTGCCACAGAAGGCTGTGGAGGCCAAGTCAGTGGATATTTTTAAGGCAGAGATAGATAGATTCTTGATTAGTATGGGTGTCAGGGGTTATGGGGAGAAGGCATGAGAACGGGGTTAGGAGGGGGAGATATATCTGCCATGACTGAATGGTGGAGTAGACATGATGGGCCGAATGGCCTAATTCTATTCCTATCACTTATGACATGACATATATATTGATGCATGAGAATATAAATATCATTGTTATTATCGAACAGAATATAGCATATTGTTATGGAATAGAATAGAGCATAGAGGGTCCAGCCTAGAAACGGGCCCTTCGGCCCACAATGTCCGTGTTGAACATGATGCAAATAACATCAAATTTCTTCATTTTATTCAATGTTTTTTCTTAGTCATAAAGCATGGAAAGAGGCCCTTCGGCCCACCTTGCCCACCCTTTCCAGCTTGACAACATCTTTCCCATAATATGGTGAGCATAACTTAACACAATACTCTATACTCAATGCTCTGACTGATGAAGGCCGATGTACCAAAAGCCTTCTTGACCACCCTGTCTACCTGTGACACCACTTTCAAGGAGCTATGTACCTGCAATTGAATTTCGATCACAAAAATAATCTGTTTTTAAAACCACAGCAGGCATCTCTCCCACACCTGACATTTAGGCCAAATATCCACAATAATAGGTGGAATGAGCAAGAAACTGTGCATCTACCCGATCTATTCCTCTCATTGTTTTACTCATCACTCCTCATCCTCCTGCGCTCCAAGGAATAGAGTCGTAGCCTACACAACCTCTTCCTATAGTTCAGACCCTCGAGTCCTGGCAACATCCTCGTAAATCTTCTGTACCCTGTCCAGCGTGACAAAATCTTTCCTATAACAGTGACCAAAATTGAACACAAAACTCTAAATGTGGCCTCACCAACATCTTATACAACTGCAACATGACCGCCATTCTTCCATATTCAATACTCTGACTGATAAAGGCCAATGTGCCAAAAGCCTTTTTGACCACCTTATCTACCTGTGATGCCACTGTGTTCCTGTACTCCTAGATCCCTCTGCTCCACAACACTACCCAGAGGCCTACCATTCACTGTGTAGGTCCTGTCCATGTTAGACTTCCCAAAATGCAACAGCTCACATTTCTCTGTATTAAATTCCATCACCAATTCCTCAGCCCACCTGGCAAATCAATCCAGATCCTGCTGCAATTTTTCACAATCATCTTCACTATCTGTAAAACTACCCACTTTTGTATCATCAGCAAACTTGCTAATCTTGCCCTGTATGTTCTCATCCGAATCATTAATGTAGATGACAAACAGTAACGGGCCCAGCACCGAACTCTGAGGCACACCACTAGTCACAGGCCTCCAGTTCGAGAAGCAACCTTCCACCATCACCCTCTGCTTCCTTCCTTCAAGCCAATTTTCTATCCATTCAGCTATCTTTCCTCAGATGTCATATGTACCAACAGTGGAACAATTACATCTTTACAGTGCAGATTTACAGGTCTATTAACCCAATAAACATAGATACCATGCAATAAACATTAATTCAATAAATTAATAATACCAATACTATTACATAAAAGCCCTACATGTGCATAAAATGTTGAGGGGAATGGAGTGAATAGTGTAGATGGGGCATAGAAACAGAAAAATAGGTGCAGGAGGAGGCCATTTGGCCTTTCGAGCCAGCACCACCATTCATTGTGATCATGGCTGATCATCCACAATCAGTAACCCATGCCTGCCTTCTCCCCATATCCCATGATTCCACTAGCCCCAAGAACTTTACCTAACTCTCTTTTAAATTCATCCAGTGAATTGGCCTCCACTGCCTTCTGTGGCAGAGAATTCCACAAATTCACAACTCTCTGGGTGAAAACGTTTTTTCTCATCTCAGTTTTAAATGGCCTCCCCTTTATTCTTAGACTGTGGCCCCTGGTTCTGGACTTCCCCAACATTGGGAACATTTTTCCTGCATCTAGCTAGTCCAGTCCTTTTATAATTTTATGTGTTTCTATAAGATCCCCTCTCATCCTAAATTCCAGTGAATACAAGCCCAGTCTTTCCAATCTTTCGTCACATGACAGTCCCGCCATCCTGGAGATTAACCTCGTGAACATAGGCTGCACTGCCTCAATAGCAAGGATGTTCTTCCTCAAATTAGGAGACCAAAACTGCACACAATATTCCAGATGTGGTCTCACCAGGGCCATATACAACTGCAGAAGGACCTCTTTATTCCTATACTCAAATCCTCTTGTTATGAATGCCAGCATGCCATTAGCTTTCTTCACTGCCTGCTCTACCTGCAAGTTTACTTTCAGTGCCTGGTGTACAAGGACACCCAGGTCTTGTTACACTTCCCTTTTTCCTAATCTGACACAATTGATATAATAATCTGCCTCCTTGTTCTTGCCGCCAAAGTGGATAACCTCACATTTATCTACATTATACTGCATCTGCCATGCATCTGCCCACTCACTCAACCTGTCCAAGTCACCCTGCAACCTCCTAGCATCCTCTTCACAGATCACACTGCGGCCCAGCTTTGTGACATCTGCAAATTTGCTCGGTGTTACTTTTAATTCTATCATCCAAATCATTATTGTAAATAGTTGCGGTCTCAGCACCGAGCCTTGCAGCACTCCACTCGCCACTGCCTGCCATTCTGACAGGGACCCGTTTATTCCTACTCTTTGTTTCCTGTCTGCCAACCAATTCTCTATCCATGTCAATACCCTACCTCCAATACCATGTGCTCTAATTTAGCCCACTAATCTCCTGTGAGGGGCCTTATCAAAGGCTTTCTGAGTCCAGATACACTACATCCACTGGCTCTCCTTCATCCATTTTACTTGTCACATCCTCAAAAAATTCCAGAAGATTAGTCAAGCAGGATTTCCCCTTCATAAATCCATGCTGACTTGACCAATCCTTTTACTGCTATCTAAATGTGCCATTATTACTTATTTAATAATTGACTCCAGCATCTTCCCCACCACCGATGTCAGACTAACTGGTCTATAATTCCCCGTCATCTCTACTTATCCAGAAATAGTAATATTTGCAGCTATGATAGTAACAGCCATACCACCCACTCGGGTCTGTGTGGAGAGACAGTTCTCCGCATTGAAAATAATTCAATCAGATTTCGGGGCTTCAATGTAAGAGGATCTGGCAGAAGCAATTCTGTTCCTAAATACATTTTAGGTATGTACTTCCATTGCAAATTTAACTACCTATGCATTTACTTTTAATTTCTATTACACGTGAGAATTTTTTTTGTCATAATTTAGCCATTTAGCTCATTTCTGTGGCATTAGTTTAATAAATTTTGGAGTAATGCTTTTATATTTTTAAATTTAATTCAATGGAACTTTAATTTTGTCATGGACCTTTCTGTAATTTTTTTTTCTTTTAGCATAATGAATTATGGTTTTTTTTTCAAGAATAAACAATAGGAAGCCACAATAGCACAGCTGCAACCATTAGACTCAAAACTTTACGGACATGGATTTAAAAGGCAGCCCGATAATTCATGTGGTTTTTTATGAAATGCCTTCTTGTGTAATGTCATCACAGCAGATTATGAATTATTATACCTAGGGGTCGGGGACGGATGTTTTGGGTCCGACTCTACAGCGCTGTTTATTCCGCTCCCCTGTGTGTTTATAACATTATTTACCTCAGTTTCCCACCAGACCGGGTTTATTCCCCAGACGTGTAGTTTATTTGGTGATTTATTGATTATTTACAGAGAGGGGGGGAGCCAGAGAGAGGGAGATGTTTATAACGTGTTTTATCTCAAGATGTTGCTCCACAAGGTGAGTTTGTATTATTTACCCGTTTCCCCCCAGACGTGTAGTATATGTGGTGATTTACCTCAGATCTCCCCCAGACCGGGTTTATTGCGCTCCGCTGCTGATTTCTAACGTTAATAGACCAAGTGGGACCCGTTGGGTCCCAGTCACACGGGAGGCCTGGTCCCCCAACGCAACCCATTCCCCCAACGCAATATTCCACCACTCACCCATAGCCCCTAACTGCGCAGGCGCAGCTCATTTCCCCTCATCCCCGAGCACTCCCTCCCCCTCCTCTTCAAGTGTGGGAGGGGAGGGAAGTGGGGGTGTGTGGCAAGGGGTGGGAGTGGTGTGTCTGGACGGGGAGGTGTAGGAGAGGGGGAGAGGGTGGTGTGGGGGGAGGGGTAGGCGGAGTGTGGGGGGAGGTATGTATGTGGGTGGAGGGATGTGGGAGGGGGGTGTGTTGGAGAGGGTGTGTGTGTGTGGGAGGGTGTGTGGGCAGGGTGCGGTGTGTATGTATGAGCAGATGGGGTGTGTGTGGGTGGGGTGTATATGTGGGCGGGGGGGGGGGAGGGTAAGTGAGCTCAGAGAAAAGACAGGGGAAGAGCCATGGGGGAGAGGGGGGCATCACCGTGGAGGGGGGACGAGGGGCAGTGGCTGGAATTGGCGGGTGCAATGGGAACCCACAGCGGGCGCTGATCGTTCTCCTCCACCAGAGTCTCCGCTTTCCGTTTGGCGACATCTCCGACTCTGGGCTGGGCAGGGTCTCCCACGCCGGGGCTGCGAGCCTAAACTGAACTCACCAATTCCTGCGCTCCATGGTATAAAGTCCAAGCCTGTCCAACCTCTCCCTGTAGCTCAGGCCCCTCGAGTCCCGGCAACATCCTCGTAAATCTTCTCGTACCTTTTCCAGCTTGAGCGGGCACAGCGGTTAGAGTTGCTGCCTCACGGCACCAGAGACCCGGGTTCCATCCTGACTACGGGAGCTGTCTGTATGGAGTTTGCACGTTCCCCCCTGACCTGCATGTGTTTCCACCGGGTGTTCTGGTTTCCTCCACACTCCAAAGACATGCGGGTTTGTAGGTTAATTGGCTTTGGTAAAAATGGTTATATTGTCCCCAGTGTGTGTGTAGGATTGTGTTAGTGTGCGGGGATCGCTGGTCGGCCCGGACTCGGTGGGCCGAAGGGCCTGTTTCCGCAATGTAGCTATATCTCAAAGTGTCTCAGTTTTGGAGGAAGTTGAACACCTCCTCTCCCTCTCTCTCTCTCTCTGACTCTCCCGACCGCAGCAAGCATTCAGATACCCAATGCAGATCAGAAATCAATGTTTTAATACAAATCTCACGGATTTAAATGGCAGTGAATGTCAGGAAACATTTTGTTAGGAAGATGAAAATCGCTCATAGAAAACTAAACATATAAAACCGCGTGGGATAAAAAATAAACCTTTTGTACGTCCGATTAAAACAAAGGTTGTGTGGGTGAATGGGATAGAGAGGGAACAGAGAGAGAAAAGAGGGAACAGAGAGAGAGAGAAGGGGGGGGAGAGAGAGAGAAGGGGAGAGAGAGAGAGAAGGGGACAGAGAGGGGGGAGAAAGAGGGTGGAGAGAGATAGAGGGTAAAGAGAGGGGGAGAAGGGAGAGAGGGTAGCGAGGTAGGGGGAGAGGGACAAGATGGGAAAAAACCAAGCGACGTGGTTTGGTCCCTCTCCTGCCCTGCCCTGCCCTCCCCATCTCTATTTTACTCATAGAGTCCAGGAAAGAGATAAAGATCTTTACAAAGTGTACTGGAATATTCCGACATTTCTTTACATCGATGATGTTCTGTTCCCGGAGCGAAACCCTCTCTCTCCTTGATTAGAGCATTCACCTGGGGAAGAGAGAGAGGGAGAGAGGGGGGGGGGAGAGAGGGGGAGAGAAAGGGGGGGGGGAAAGAGAGGGATAATATCAGTTCAGTTTATGTTTCATTCATTGTTCATCTCTGTACATCGTCTATATATCTCATTTCCCTTACCCCTAACCAGTCTGAAGAAGGGTCTTGACCCAAAATATCACGCATTCCTTCTTTCCACAGATGCTGCCTGACCTGCTGAGTTACTCCAGCTTTATGTGTCTGTCATCCATCCAAGTTGCTCATGGAAAGAGTAAGAGTTTCAAGTCCAACTGAGTTCTGACAATAAGTTTTCAGCCTGCACTTTTAACTCCGTTTCCCTTTCCAGATGCCGTCTGACATAGAGTATTTCTGACGTTTTCCAGGTTTTATTTCAGATTTCTAGCATCACCACAGTTATTTTTTTGTTGTTTCCATCAACAGACCATTTTTGCTCTGGTAGACAAAAATGCTGGAGAAACACAGCGGGAAATAGGCAACGTTTCGGGTCAAGACCCTTCTTCAGACCGATGTGAGGGTGGGGGTGGAAGAAGAAAGGAAGAGGTGGAGACAGTAGGCTGTGGGAGAGCTGGGAATGGGAGGGGAAGGAGGGAGAAAGCAAGGACTACCTGAAATTAGAGAAGTCAATGTTCATACCGCTGGGATGTAAACTGCCCAAGCGAAATATGAGGTGCTGCTCCTCCAATTTACGGTGGTCCTCACTGGCCATGGAGGAGGCCCAGGACAGAAAGGTCGGATTCGGAATGGGAGTTGAAGTGCTGAGCCACCGGGAGATCAGGTTGGTTAATGCGGACTGTGCGGAGGTGTTGGGTGAAGCGATCGCCAAGCCTACGCTTGGTCTCACCGATGTAGAGCAGCTGACACCTAGAGCAGCGGATGCAATAGATGAGGTTGGAGAAGGTGCAGGTGAACCTCTGTCTCACCTGGAAAGACTGCTTGGGTCCTTGAATCGAGTCAAGAGGGGAGGTAAAGCGCCAAGTGTAGCATTTCCTGCGGTTGCAAGGGAAAGTGCCAGGAGAGGGGGTGGTTTGGGTGGGAAGAGACAAATTGACCAGGGAGTTACGGAGGTAGCAGTCTCTGTGGAAAGCCGACAGGGGAGGAGATGGGAAGATGTGGCCAATGGTGGGATCCCGTTGGAGGCGGTGAAAATGTCGGAGGATTATTTGTTGTACGTGACGGCTGGTAGAGTGGAAAGTGAGGACAAGGGGGACTCTGCCCTTGTTACGAGTGGGGGGATGGAGAGTGAGTGCAGAGTCACGGGGTATAGAAGAGACCCTGGTGAGAGCCTCATCTATAGTAGGGGAGGGGAACCTCTGTTCCCTGAAGAATGAGGACATTTCCGATGTCCTGGTGTGGAACACCTCATCCTGGGTGCAGATGCGGTGTAGACGGAGGAATTGGGAGTAGGGGATGGGAGTCCCCTACTCGGTCTACATCGGTGAGACCAAGCGTAGGCTTGGCGATCGCTTCGCCTAACACCTCCGCTCAGTTCGCAATAACCATCCTGATCTCCCAGTGGCTCAGCACTTCAACTCCCCCTCCCATTCCGAATCCGACCTTTCTGTCCTGGGCCTCCTCCATGGCCAGAGTGAGGCCCACCGTAAATTGGAGGGAGCAGCACCTAATATTTTGCTTGGGTAGTTTACACCTCAGCGGTAGGAACATTGACTTCTCCAATTTCAGGTATTCCCGGCATTCACTTCCCCTTCCCAGCTCTCCCTCAGCCCACTGTCTCCACCTCTTCCTTTCATCTTCCCGCCTCCCCCCCCCACGCTCACATCAGTCTGAAGAAAGGTCTCGACCTGAAACGTTGCCTATTTCCTTCACTCCATAGATGCTGCCTCACCCGCTGAGTTTCTCCAGCATTTTTGTCTACCTTCGATTTCCCAGCATCTGCAGTTCCTTCTTAAACATTTTTGCTCTGGTAATGAGTTCAGTACGATTCCATAGAAGAGAAAATTGGGCTTTGTCCACCAGATGCAT
>JAXLNO010000302.1:0-32567 GCA_038087875.1 Malacoraja senta | reverse complement strand
GTTGGAATTAAAAGCTATTTTCAGGTTAAAAACTAACCTCAGAGCTACCAGATTATTAGACAATTATTTGATTAATGTTTCACTTACAAGATTCAGGGAAGGTTTATCAATCCTCCTCTTTCAATCTAGTCAGGATATGACTCCAGAACCGCCAATTTACCGTAAACTATCTAGTCAATTTGGGTAATTAGTGATGTTCAATAAACGTACTTCCAGTCATGTTCATGTCCCATGAAGGAGTAAATAATGAAAATAAAATTCAAGACATCGATTTTAATTTCTTATTCCACATTTAATAAATTACTTGAATTTAAATTCTCCATCGGTAACAGTGGGAATCAAACTCGTGTATCTGTGGACTATTATTCTGGATATAAGCCAATATCTTAACCTTGTAGTAGCACACTTGGTATAATTTTGGTCAGAAATCTTCCTATGAAATACTTAATATTCTTCACTGAGAATATTTTGTCATTCCAGACTAAACATCACATTAAACTTCCTCAGTAAACATCCTCAGTAAACTTGAGTTTCATTTCTAATTTACATTTACCTTTGTAGAATAAATATTAGCAAAAGTATAACTTGCTTTCCAGTAAGTTACTGGTGATGTTAGTTCCTTACGAAAAACGAACAAAATGCATTGATTTGGCAGTCTGTTTCAGAATAACACTGGCATCTAGTCCAAAAAGTGAAAACTGCCCAAATACAACGTCCACAAAAAGTAAGACAAATCCAAACCTACTATTCTATTAGTCTATCCCCAATGTTTTTACCTGATACCACCCAGCAAAAAAAAAACTGCTCACCAATGGTCAGTTTGGCATTTGTCTGCAGTTGGCTGCTGACCAATGGTCAGCAAACACTTTTTCTCCATCCTGGTCTCTGCCTAAACATAGACAAATAGTTGGACTCCGTGAATGGCTGCACTTGACATCAAGGCAGCATACAGCCCTAAATAAAGTTGTTAATTAAAAAAAAACATCGCCACTGGCCAGAGCCATCATGACATAAATTAAGGTAGCTGTGAATATTAGAGAGCAATCATTCTCAGTGTCTAACCTCGATTCTTCAGCTGCTTAATTCTTTGAATTTCCTCATAAACTTCCCAGAGTTATTATTGATCAGGAAGGAGATTGAGAACCTCGTAACCTGGTGCCAAGACAACAACTTTTCTCCCACTGTCAGCGAGGCAAAGGAGAAAGCGAAGCGGTAGAAATACCGTGGTATACATTGATGGCGCCGAAGTACAAATAGATATATATCACCAGCAATTTGTCCTGGAACAGCCATATTGAAGCAATAACCAAGAAAGCACACCAATCTAATTCCTTGGAAGGATTAGGAAGTTTGTCATATCCCCAATAACTCCTACCGATGCACCCTAGAAAACAGTTTATCGGGATGCATCACAGAATGGTTTGGGAACAGTACCATCCAACACCACAAGAAATTGCAGAGTTCTGAACGCAGCACAGACCCACACGCAAACTAGCCTCCATTCGATTGACTCCATCTGCACTTCATGCTGCCTTGTCTCGTCCAATCAAGGACGAGTCTCAACCCGGTCACTCGCTTTTCTCTCGTCAGGCAAGAGGTACAGAGGTTTGAAAACACATACTTCCAGATTCGGGGACAGTTTCTTCCCAGCTGTGATCAGGCAATTGAACCATCCTTACACCAACTAGAGAGCGGTCCTGACCGACCATTCACCTCATTGGAGACATTTGAACTATCTTTAATCAGATCACGGGGTATTGGTGGTAGGTTATTGACATGGAGAGAGAACTGGTTGGCAGACAAGAAGCAAAGAGTAGAAATTAACGGGTCCTTTTCAGAATGGCAGGCAGTGACTAGTGGGGTGCCACAAAGCTCAGTGCTGGGACCCCAGTTATTTAGAATATATATTAACGGATTAGACGAGGGAATTAAATGTAACATCTCCAAGTTTGCAGATGACATAAAGCTGGGTAGCAATGTGAGCTGCGAGGAGGATGCTTTGAGGCTGCAGGGTGACTTGGATAGGTTGGGTGAGTGGACAGAATCATGGCAGTATAATATGGGTAAATGTGAGGTTGTCCACTTTGGTGGCAAAACAAGAAGGCAGAGTATTATCTGAATGGTGTCAGATTAGGAAATGGGGAGGTGCAACGAGACCTGTGTGTCCTTGCAGCAGGCTGTGAAGAAAGCAATGGTATGTTGGCCTTCATAGCGAGAGGATTAGAGTATAGGAGCAAGGAGGTCCTACTGAAGTTGTACAGGGCCCTGGTGAGACCACACCTGGAGTATTGTGTGCAGTTTTGGCCTCCTATTTTGAGGAAGAGTATTCTTGCTATTGAGGCAGTGCAACATAGGTTCACCAGGTTAATTCCCGGGATGGCGGGACTGACATATGATGAAAGAATGGATCGACTGGGTTTATATTCACTGGAATTTAGACAGATGAGAGGATATCTTATAGAAACACATAAAATTATTAAGGGATTGGACAGGCTAGATGCAGGAAAAAAATTCCCAAAGTTGGGGGGGGGGGGGGGGGGGGGGGGGTGAGCTTCCAGAACCAGGGGTCACAGTTTAAGAATAAGGGATGCCATTTAGGACAGAGATGAGGAAAAACGTTTTCATCCAGAGAGTTGTGAATATGTGGAATTCTCTGCCAGAGAAGGCCAATTCACTGGATGTATTCAAGGAGAGAATTAGATTTAGCTCTTAGGGCTATCGGAGAGAGAGCAGGGACGGGGTACTGATTCTGGATCATCAGCCATGATCATATTGAATGGCGGTGCTGGCTTGAAGAGCTGAATGGCCTTCTCTTGCACCTGTTTACTATGTTTCTACAATCTTTAGAAAGAGAAACAGTTAACATTTCTGGCTTATGACCCTTTATTAGAGTTGGAAAAAGATTAACTTAATATTTTCGGTACCCGGACGGGATGCCGAAGGACGAGAAGCCGAAGCCAAGAAGTCGAAGCCGAGAAGCTGAACGGACACAATGCCGAAAGGACACGAAGCCGAAAGGACAAGACGCAAAACGGACATGATGTCGAAAAGCCGCTGAACGGACATGCGACTCCGGGGACAGGATAGGTCTGACACCTTGTCAGTCATCAACAAAGGTCAACGATTGGTCCAGACCCCCGCGTCCATCACATCACTGGCCGGGGGAGACGAGGGGGTGGGGGGGGGGTGATGGGAGGGTGGGGGGGAGCTTGAGCTTGCATTTGTAAAATGGTGGCAGTGACTCCAAGCTGCTGCGATTGCCACAGAGGCTTTTTAACGTCATGTTCGTTCCCCGTCAGACTTTAAGCCGAAAAAAAATCTGACGCCGAACGAACACAACGTCAAAAAGCTGGGAATAAAATCTTACTTATCAAAAAGAAAACAAATAAAAATTTCTTTGAATCTCTGACATCGAAAAGCTGAAAAAAACTTTGCATATCGAAAAGGAAACAAATATAATTTTGATTAATCCCTCAGGTAGAGGGTAAATAGTAATCGACATTTACTTTCTGAGAAATCTTTTAGTTTGACCATGGATTTCGTTAAAACAGCCGTGGTGACAGTAAGCTCCTTCTCAATGGTTACACATACGTTGTGGACAAAAAGGTTAATGAAACCACATACTGGAGGTGTGAGAAATGTAAATAGTGTAATGGTAGAGTTAGAACTATAAACGATACTGAGCAGGGTAATGCTCCTAATCATTCACACCCTCCTGATGGTGCTCATAATTGTGTTTTGAAAGTTTTGGACAGTCTAAAAACTCGAGCAGAGCACACTGAAGAGGTCACAAGCAGTGTAATTAATAATATCACGGAATAATTACCACTTAGTGTTGCTGGAGCCCTGCCTAAGAGAGAAACACTCGGAAGAATGGTAAGACGAGCAAGAAATGTAGACACAAGTGAAGATTTGAGTACAACAACACGAGGAGTAAACATTTGCATGTATAAAAGTACCACTGTAATTATTTTATCGACAGAGAAAAATTTGGAACTTTTATCCAAAAAGCAAACATGGTTTGGTGACGGCATATTTGGCTCTGCCACCCTTGGAAAGCAACTCTATACTATACATGCTATTATCTCAGGAAGCAAAACGTTGCCATGACTATATTGTGTTGCAAGCAACAAGGACGAGAAAACATACGACAAAATTTTAAAGTTTTTGAAAGAAAGGAGTTCAGGTTCCAACCGATAACAATTTACTTTGAAAAAGCAGCTATTAATAGTATAAAAAAGAACTTCCCAAACACGTCAATTTATGGTTGCTTCTTTCATTTTGGCCAATGTCTATGGCAAAATATTCAAGCTTGGGTAATGCAACAATGGTATGCCAAGCCTGACAACGCACTTCTCATTAAGCAATTACAACCTCTTGCCTTTGTCCCCTTTGAAGATGTTCAAGAAATATTTGATGAATTGTTGCACGCCTTAAATGCTGAAAGTGAAGAAATGTTAAAAATATTTTTTTTTGGTTTATTTCGAAAGTACATGGTTAGGAATAGTTCAAATAGGGAGGTGAAGGCGATCACTTTACGATTGCGAATTATGGTCAGTCTACACTCGAATTCAAGATTATTTGCCAAAAACAATTCTCGAGAAGGTTGGCATCATGCCTTTAAAAAGAGACTTAGTGTAACTCATACCATAGTGACCAAATTACTTAAAACGATCAGTAGTGAACATGCATCAAATTAAATTTTAATTGAGCAGGCATCTACAGGGATTGACATTTCAAAGCCTAACAAAAAATATGCTACCATTAACGAAAGAATAAAATCTATTTGCAATTCTTATAATAAAGGATTGGTTTTCCCAAGAGCCTCAGCTTAGAATTTTTTTATTGATTTTTATTCCTATTACTATAATTTTGTTGTACTTTGTTACATTTTAAAATATTAAAATTGTTGTACCTTGTTACATTTAAAAATAGTTAAATAATACATTTGTTTGTATATTCTTGAAGCAAATATAGATATTTTTAAAAGTGTTTCAGTGTTTCATACCTATTTATCATTTTGGCTTCATGTGCGTTCGGCGTCAGATTGTTTTTCGGCTTAAAATCTGACGGGGAACGAGCATGACGTCGAAAAGCCTCTGTGGCAATCGCTGCAGCTTGGAATCACTGCCACCATTTTACAAACGCAAGCTCAAGCTCCCTCCCACCCCCCCCCCCCCCCCCAACATCTCGTCTCCCCCCGGCCAGTGATGTGATGGACGCAGGGGTCTGGACTAATCGCTGACCTTTGTCGATGACTGACAAAGTGTTGGACCACTCCCGTCCCTGGAGACATCATATCCGTTCAGCGGCTTTTCGACGTCATGTCCGTTCTGTGTGTTGTCCGTTCGGCTTCGTATCCTTTCGGCGTCGTGTCCATTCGGCTTTGTATTCTTTTGGCGTTGTGTCCGTTTGGCTTCGTGTTATTTCGGCGTCGTGCCCGTTCGGCTTCGTGTTCTTTCGGCGTCGTGTCCGTTCGGTATCTTGGCTTTTCGGCATGATGTACGTTCGGCATCTTGGCTTCGGCTTCTCGTCCTTCGACATCCTGTCCGTACACAGATATTTTCCCTTTCCCAGTTTTGATGAAGGATCTTCAACCAGAAACATTACATTTAATTCTCTTTCCAAAAATGCTACCTGACTGGCTGAGTTTTTGCAGTATTTTGTTTTGTTTTAGATTAAAAGCAGTTTATTTTTTATTTAGATTTATTGGTTGGCCAACGTTTGCAGCTCCCTTTATTGTGTGCACATTGAATTCTTCACCATGAGAAATATTGTCTGAAACAATTGACCAAAAAAAAATCATAGGATTGAGATCATAGTCTAAAAAGACACATACAGTGCCCTCCACGATGTTTGGGACAAAGATCTATCATTTATTTATTTGCCTCTGTACTCCACAATTTAAGATTTGTAATAGAAGAAAACACATGTGGTTCAAGTGTCCCCCCATTTCAGGGCAACATGGCCTCACAGGTGTTTGTAATTGCTCAGGTGTGTATAAATGCCTCCTTAATGCAGGTATAAGAGAGCTCTCAGCACCTAGTCTTTCCTCCAGTTTTTCCATCACATTTGGAAACTTTTATTGCTATTTATCAACATGAGGACCAAAGTTGTGCCAATGAAAGTCAAAGAAGCCATTATGAGACTGAGAAACAAGAAGAAAACTGTTAGAGACATCAGCCAAACCTTAGGCTTACCAAAATCAACTGTTTGGAACATCATTAAGAAGAAAGAGCACTGGTGAGCTTACTAATCGCAAAGAGACTGGCAGGCCAAGGAAGACCTCCAGAACTGATGACGGACGAATTATCTCTATAATAAAGAAAAATCCCCAAACACCTGTCCGACAGTTCAGAAACACTCTTCAGATGTCAGGTGTGCCCACTGTCCGCAGAAGACTTCATGAAGAGAAATACAAAGGCTGCATGGCACGATACAAACCACTGGATAGCCGCAAAAATAGGATGGCCAGGTTACAGTTTGCCAAGAAGTACTTAAAAACGTAACCACAGTTCTGGAAAAAGGTATTGTAGACAGATGAGACGAAGGTTAACTTATATCATAGTGATTGCAAGAGCAAAGTATGGAGGAGAGAAGGAACTGCCCAAGATCCAAAGCATACCATCTCATCTGTGAAACACGGTGGTGGGGATGTTAAGGCCTGGGCATGTATGGCTGCTGAAGGTACTGGCTCACTTATCGTCATCTGTCTATACATAACTAAAACTCTGACCTTGTGCTCTTCCGGTTTGCACGGTTTTTCTATTTGCGCAAAAACGGTACGCGATAGCATTACAATTTTTCATCAGCTCACTCACAGTTCCTCTGTGCTGCGAGTGCAACGAGTTTTGTTCCGATCGGTAGTATATTGTAAAACTTAGCAAGGTTTAAAAATTGAAAAACCACACGTGCATAGTTCGATCTCTCCTGCCAGTCAGCGCCGAGCGGATTGGTCTCTTATCCTGTCACTCCCCGGGACGGTCCACCCATTCCAGCGCCATTGCATCTTTACTGGAGCTGAGGATGGCC
The DNA here is from genome assembly GCA_038087875.1 of Malacoraja senta. Lineage (NCBI taxonomy): Eukaryota > Metazoa > Chordata > Chondrichthyes > Rajiformes > Rajidae > Malacoraja > Malacoraja senta. Next base: position 25,535 of record JAXLNO010000302.1, on the reverse strand, counting down.
GGCGGAGGTCTCCAACCGGGCACACTTTTCGGAGGGACCAGAAGCGGCGCGGAGTCGGAGATGTCGCCAAACGGAAAGCGGAGAGTCTGATCCCGGCGGAGAGCGTCCAGCGCCTACTGTGAGTCCCAAACACACCGCCATCGCAACGCCCTGCAGCTCCAGCCCCTTCCCCTCTGGTCCCCCTCGCTGGCTCCTGCCCCCCTCCCCTGTGATACCCCCCCTCTCCCCCATACCTCTTCCCCGTCTTTTCTCCGATCTCTCCCCGCCCCGCCGACATGGCCGTAGCTGCTGGTGCTTCCGGGCCGAGCCGAGGATGTGAGGCCAGGCTCTAAGGGCACCGACGGCTGATGCTCCTCCGCGGCAACCTTGAGATACTGGGGAGAGAGAGTGGGGGAGGAGAGGGGATAGAGGGAGAGGATGGAAGTAGGGAAGGGAGAGGAGTTATGGGGCGAGGGAGGGAGTGACTGAGGATAGGGAAAAGGAGAGGTGAGGGAGGTGAGGGAGGGAGGGAGGGAGGGAGTGGCTGAGGGTTGGGGAAAGGAGTGGGAGAGAGGTGAGGGAGGGAGGGATTGTGGGTGGGGAGAGGAGAGGGGAAAGAAGTGGGAGGGTGAAGAGGAGGAGGAGAGAGTGCTAGGGATGAGGGGAAATTAGCTGCGCCTGTGCAGTTGGGGGCTATGGGTGAGTGGTGGAATATTGCGTTGGGGGACCAAGCCTCTTGTGTGACAGGGACCCAATGGGTCTCACAGTCTAGTTGATGATACAGCTGCTGAAGGTTGTAGTATAATGAATTGTGAAGTGTATAGACACATCCTATCTGCTCAATTTCAAACAAATGCCTCAAAACTCAATGGCCGGCGGTTCATTTTACAGCAACACAATGATCCCAAACATACTGTTAAAGCAACGCAGGAGCTTTTCAAAGCTAAAAAATGGTCAATTCTTGAGTGGCCAAGTCAATCACCCGATCTGAACCCAATTGAGCATGCCTTTTATATGCTGAAGAGAAAACTGAAGGGGACCAGCCCCCAAAACAAGCATAAGATGGCTGCAATGCAGGCGTGCCAGCATCACCAGAGAAGACACCCAGCAACTGGTGATGTCCATGATTCACAGACATCAAGCAGTCTACATGCAAAGGATATGCAACAAAATACTAAACATGACTATTTTCATTTTCATGACATTGCTGTATCCCAAACATTATGGTGCCCTGAAATGGGGGGACTATGTGTAAACACTGCTGTAATTTCTACAAGGTGAAACCAAAATGTATAAAAATGGCCTTTATTAAAATCTGACAATGAACACTTTAACCACATGTGATTTTTTATATTACAAATCTCAAATTGTGGAGTATAGAGGCATATAAATAAATGATGGGTCTTTGTCCCAAACATTATGGAGTGCACTGTAGCACAGAAACAGACTTGGCAATATTGAGCCTGCAACATCCAAAAGTCTAAAGTAACTCCATCTTGCATTCCCATCAGCTCAATCACCAACCATATCCTAGCACCACCCCCTCCTGCCCCATTCTCCTGCCACAAACCTACATGAGGGACTATTCACAGTAACCAATTAACCTACCAACCTGCACATCCTTAGCATGTGAGAAGAAAATGGAGCACCCAGGGAATACTCACAAATTCACAAAGGGATCATGCACACACCACACATTCAGCACCAGAAAGCAGGATCAAACCCAGGTCTCTGGAGCCATGTGGTAGCAGCAGTAAATGTTGCACCACTATGCCACTTTAAATACTTTGAGCATTTCTAGTGAATAGGTGTTGGCTCTGATCATGTGCGAAGACACATTGCCTTGGCCCATGATTATAGTTTTCTTGACACTAATGGTGAGGAGAATAGATATTGCAAGGTAAATACTGCTTTACTATAAAGATTAAACTTTGTCCAACGCATGGATAAGAGCAGCTTCACCCACGAATCAATTCTCAAAAGTATGCGCTTTGTCAAAAATTGAAAGGCATGCTAATATAAATGAAATAGAAAATAAGTTGGAAACACAACGAATCTTTAACTGGTAAATAAGGTGTCACATCATTATATTTTTAGGCAAAGTAAACAAAAACATGGTATTCACGTTAATGCACATAATTTCAAATTTATATTTTGGCATGCAGTGGAAAGCACAGATATCAAAGGTTCAAAGGTCTTTTATTGTCACGTGTACCAATTAAAGTACAGTGATATTCAATGATTAATTTTGTCATTTAGTGCCTACATTTGAAAAATAATGTCAAATCTCTACAAAATTTAGATATTCCTTCATGATACAAATCAACTCCCAATACAGAGGGAGCACTCCATTTTGGGTTGGTTGATAGTTCTGGTACCATCGTTTTTCATCACTGGCATTCAATTTGATACAGAATGGATGCCACTTGCCCCAACATAGACAGTTGCGAATAGCCTCATTTATAAATGCGTGACTCTCCAATGTTTTACCAATACTTTTCTTAGACTGTTTACTCTGCAATACTACGTGCTAAAACAAACATTTAAAATCAAGCAATAAAACATAAAGTCAATGTATTTTTCCAATGAAGTGAGTCAAGAAACGCTGACACACAGCTGAGAGAGCTATTTATGAAACTCTGAATTTATATGCTCAAACATTATGGAATGTCTTTTATGCTTGATGGTATTTCAAAATATAAATAATGCTTTGACTATAAGAGATGGATATGCTAACATAAATGTATGGAATTATGATCACTATTCCATTATACAGGTCCCTGGAAGGACTGCTACCATGTCCGGCAGGCTGGATATGCAAACAGTGGCATGTACTTGATCAAACCTGAAGGCACAGAGAAACTACTCCAAGTATGGTGCGACCATAGCCATGATCAGGGAGGCTGGACAGTAATCCAGCGTAGGGTTGATGGGGCAGTCAATTTCTTCAGGAACTGGGATAACTACAAGGTAAATTTGTTAAAAACATTGCTTCTGTTGTTTTGTGGAAATCTGTGCTTATCAAGGCAAGCAACAACACACTTTAGTGTTGTTAGTGGCATATTAATGTCAAATTGGTTCATGGTAACCACACAGCACCCAGTTTCCAGACTGAAAGCATGCAATCTTCAGCTGTAGTTAATCGTGCTTTTCTCAAGTAGCAAAAGGTTTCAGAATTCCATGTGCACTGGATGCTTTGCAAATATTGACAACACCTACAAATATTGACAACATACCAGTGGAAACAAAGTCAAAAGTTTCCAAAAGGAATCTATAACAACCAAATGGTGGAGAGTCTATAGTGTATTTTATATTTGTGTTGGCATGAGTAATGTTATGCTTTTCAAAACCAACCTGTCCAAATTTTAGAAGCACCAACCATGATGCAGATCTTGTGTTAAGTTCTCACATGCCCCTTAAGGACCATTTGCAGACTTCAGTTTAAAAACAATGCTGTGCAGCATTTTTACTTTAAAAAACACTGTGAAATCATGGTCTTGTTTTGCTCTAATTTAGGGCAACTCTGTAAAGTGTGCTTGTCACATATTTTCCACATATTTTCCAATTTGAGCATGTCTGCATATTTTTCTTAAACTGAGTTAAAATGAAAAAGGCTTTCCCTTTTAAAGAATCATTCATAAGATGCATGCATTGTTGACATGGCATATCATCCGTGATTAAATTACTCTAAAGAATACTAGACTAAGTGGGACCCGTCGGGTCCCATGATCACACGGGAGGGCTGGTCCCCCAACGCAATATTCCACCTCTCACCAATTCCAATATTGGTGGCCAGTGGGGGGGATTTCTGTAGCGCTAGTATGGATGTTGTGGGCCAAAGGGACTGGTTTCCAGAGGGCTAGTATGGACATTGTGGGCCGAATGAATCATTGGGCTGGCAGCTCAGTCACTCAGGCCTGGTGGGCTGGCAGTTCAGTCACTCAAGCCTGGTGGGCTGGCAGCTCAGTCACTCAGGGCTGGTGGGCTGGCAGCTCAGTCACTCAGGGCTGGTGGGCTGGCAGCTCAGTCACTCAGGGCTGGCAACTCAGGGCTGGTGGGCTGGCAGCTCAGTCACTCAGGGCTTGTGGGCTGGCAGCTCAGTCACTCAGGGCTGTTGGGCTGGCAGCTCAGTCACTCAGGGCTGGCGGCTGGCAGATCAGTCACTCAGGGCTGGTGGGCTGGCAGTTCACTCATGGCTATTCCTTGAAATTCCATTTCAAGCAGAGTGCAGGCCACCATATTCAATTTCATAGCATTTCAGGCAGAGTGCAGGCCACCACATTCAATTTCATAGCATTTCAGACAGTGCAGGCCACCGCATTCAATTTCATAGCATTTCAGGCGGAGTGCAGACTACCACATTCCATTTCATAGCATTTCAGGCAGAGTGCAGGCCACCACATTGAATTTCATAGCATTCCAGGCAGAGTGCAGGCCACCACATTCAATTTCATAGCATTTCAAGCAGAGTGCAGGCCACCAAATTGCCAAACAACTCATTGCTAGGTCATTAAGGGCTAACAAATCATTTATTGCAAATACATTGCAGACTCACAGTTCAGTTGATTCACAGCTTAGAATCACAGTTGTGGACTCTCCCTCGCGATCTTCCAGAGTGACTGACTCACGTCCAGGCATCCAGGGTTTTATAGTCCTGCCCAAAGATCCTGCTAAATCCAATGGGCTGACGTGTAGTACGCAATGGAATGGAACGTCGGCCATTTCTTCGGCCATTTCAGTAAACTTGACCCGACTTTGGTTATCCCTCTCGCAGTATAATCAGCGTTGCGGGGGAACAGTTTTTGGGTGTGATGTAGGGTTAGATTCATAATTCATAATTCAGTTAATTCATAATTCTGTTATTTTTTGTTAATGATTAATATGTTAATAAATTATAATTCAGTTAATTTTCTTTTTTAATGTTTAAAAAAAAAATTTTTTTTAATGGCTCATGTGCTGTGTTTGAGTTGATTTTTGTATTAAACTTGCACTCTGTAATTCATCTAATCACACTGTTCACAACGTTGGTAAAATAATAGCAATATGAAGATTCCAGTTGCTCTACTCTTGGAATGTTCCTTAATGTTTTTTTGTGTCTATGGAATTGTTTTTCAACAATAAAATGGGTCTGGTCTTCCCAATAGCCAGAGAGTGGAATGAGATCTGTCTGTAATGGTGGGGTTATCTAAATGGAGTATTTAACAAAATAAAATTTGTTTTGAGCAAGATTAACAAATGATGTATAACTTAAGGATGATTTTATTCAGCGACCATACAACTGATTAGATTGTGTAGGAAAAAACACACATACACACATATATGAATGTGATATAGATGTATATAATCATATAACACACATATATATTTCTCCAAGGTACACAAGGGAGAAGAAAGGAAAAAGGAGGAGGAGGAGCCCGAGGGCTGAGGGCTGAGGGCTGAGGGAGAGCTAGGAAGGGGAGGAGACAGCAAGGGCTAACAGAATTGGGAGAATTCAATGTTCATGCCACCAGGATGCAGACTTCCCAAGCGGAATATGAGGTGCTGTTCCTCCAATTTCCGGTGGTGCTCACTCTGGCCATGGAGGAGGCCCAGGTCAGAGAGATCGGATACGGAATGGGAGGGGGAGTTGAAGTGCTGAGCCACCGGGAGGTCAGGTTGGTTAATGCGGACCGAGCGGAGGTGTTCGGCGAAACGATCGCCAAGCCTACGCTTGGTCTCACCGATGTAGATCAGCTGACATCTAGAGCAGCGGATGCAATAGATGAGGTTGGAGGAGATGCAGGTGAACCTCTGTCGCACCTGGAACGACTGCTTGGGTCCTTGAATGGAGTCGAGGGGGGAGGTAAAGCGACAAGTGTAGCATCTCTTGCGGTTGCAAGGGAAAGTGCCCGGGGAGGGGGTGGTATGGGAGGAAAGGGAAGAATTGACAAGGGAGTTACGGAGGGAGCGGTCTTAGCGGAAGGCAGATGGGCGGGAGATGGGAAGATGTGGTGAGTGGTGGGGTCACGTTGGAGGTGGCGAAACTGACGGAGGACTACTTGTTGTATGTGACGGCTAATAGAAATATATATTTCTTCAGATTTTTATATATAATGATAAACTTTATTTCGGACTTAAGGCCCCTACAAGGGACATTACATAAAAATACATTGCAAACCTCCCCGCAACTTTACCCTGGCACCCAGCCGTGCTGATCCGGGCGAGACTCCCCACACGCTCTGGAAGGAACATAGGCATCATTTTCCTTTTTATTGTGAGGCAGAGAGGCAGAAAGAAAATGCTCTTGAGGAGAAGATTTTTACGAGGATGTTTCCGTAACCGGCTTCTGTCTCAGCACTAGTATCTTTGCTCCGCTATAGGATCTTTGGTGTGGAGACGGAAGCCGGTTACGGAAATGGTGCTGAAGATTACCCATGACCCTACTACGGCTTTTTCGTCGAATGGACTATCTTGCTCCACTATAGGATCTTTGGACCTGTCCCCCCCCCCCCCCTCAGAAGGGGCGTTACCTTCATCGTGGTGATTGACAGGCGAGAGGACCAATCAGCTGATCGGAAGATGTTTAACACTCATAACTTATTTATTTTTCATCGATCGGAAAAATCCTCGGGGCTGCCTCAGCGGAGGGGGGCTGTGAGTAAGATGGCCAAAAATCATAGTGATATAGGGTAGCGTTTTTTCTAAAATCAATATGGAGCGCAGACAGGAAGTGGTCAAGATGAGACTTTTAGTTATATAGATAGTGATAAGAGTCATCTTGAGGTACCTGTGATGCAGGTATTTTCATAGTGGTTTCACAGTAGGTTTGAGGATTTTGATTGAGCAAAGATGAAGAAAGACATATATCAAATTCTTGAATTATGCATGATTTGGGCAGGAGGTGGCAGGTGACAGCATGCTCTTGGAACCATTGTCTGTCTGGGAATAAAAGTTACTGTTTAAGAGAGTTTGTTAAAGTATCCTTGCAAGTTCCATACTGAAGTTATACTCAGAGATTACAAAAGACAATTGCTGGTTCCAGTCATCTGCATTGCAGCAGTGATTTCAGCAGCACAAACATTAACATTAAAGGGAATTTTATTCCTCCCAATTGCAACAGATCAATGTAGCTATAATCTCACTGCAGTAAAAATGAGATAGTGAAACTTCAGGATTGTGCAGTATTCCAACTCTAATAATATCATGAGTGGTGCAACGAGACTAATTCCATTAAAAAAATCATGGGTGCAAACAGGTCATGCACCCCCATGGAGGCCTATTAGAAGCGGTTAACTCAAAACCACCTGCTAAAACGTACAATGAGTTCCGAAGCTATTTGCCAAACCATTAAAATTCAGGCATCCCAAGTCCCATATAGAAGGAGACTAATCAAACTACTTGCCAACAATCATGAGTTCCAGCTGTTCCCCAGCCAAGCCACTAGGTTCAAACATACCACCATGAAAAATTAAAGTCCATTTTGTCCAAAGAAACTGCACCAAAAGTGAATGCACGTTGCGTACTGCTACTCAGAGCAAAGTAGTCCAATACACAAAAATGTGCAGCTAAAACTGATCACATGTCTGCATAAGTCACAGCTGACAGAAAGATGACAGATACTTAATACTTTGCGATATGAAGTGATGATGGTAGCTAGACAAACTAATTGGAAAGGATATTTTTCATGGCTGACTAATGTGATAAATGTAACCATGAATGTACTGCTCCTTAATGCCTTGTTTGGATTTGCTCGTTACTGACTTACTGTATCTGTATCCAAATCAGAAGTCAATGTGTTTATTACTGTGATTGCAGTATATTATATGTTTTATTGCCCTCAAATTCATCTGGACTGTCACTGACATCTCGCTCCCCTTTCTTGATCTCTATGTCTCCATCACAGGAGACAGACAATCGACTGACGTCTACTACAAACCTAACGATTTCCAGTTATCTGAACTACACTACTTCCACCCGACCTCTTGCAAAGATGCTATCCCCTACTCTCAATTCCTCCATCTCCACTGCATCAGCTCCCGAGATGAAGTTTTCTCATACTAGGACTTCAAAGATGTCCGCATTCTTTAGTAAACGTGGTTTCCTCCCTTCTGTCATGGATCGATCCCTCACATGCATCTCCTCTGTGGCCCGTAGTTCTGCTCTGGGTCCCCCTCTCCTCAGATGCAACAAGGATAGAGTTGTCCTGATCATCTTTCACCCCACCAGCCTCTACATCCAACATATTCATGATCCACCAGACTGATTCCTGGGATGTCAGGACTTTAATATGAAGAAAGACTGGATAGGCTCGGCTTGTACTCGCTAGAATTTAGAAGATTGAGGGGGGATATTATAGAAACTTACAAAATTCTTAAGGGGTTGGATAGGCCAGATGCAGGAAGATTGTTCCCGATGTTGGGGAAGTCCAGAACAAGGGGTCACAGTTTAAGGATAAGGGGGAAATCTTTTAGGACCAAGATGAGAAAAACATTTTTCACACAGAGAGTGGTGAATCTCTGGAATTCTCTGCCACAGAAGGTAGTTGAGGCCAGTTCATTGGCTATATTTAAGAGGGAGTTAGATGTGGCCCTTGTGGCTAAAGGGATCAGGGGGTATGGAGAGAAGGCAGGTACAGGATACTGAGTTGGATGATCAGCCATGATCATATTGAATGGCGGTGCAGGCTCGAAGGGCCGAATGGCCTACTCCTGCACCTATTTTCTTTCTATGTTTCTATATCATCTCTGACACTTGTGTCACCTCCAACGTGATCTCACCGTTAATTATATCTTCCCATCTCCACCCCTTTCCGCTTTCTGCAGAGTGCTTCCTCCACAAGTCCTTGGTTCACTCATTCCTTCCCACCTAAACCACCCCTTCGCCAGGGACTTTCCCCAACAACCGCAGGAGATGCAAAACCTGCCCTTATACCTCCTCCCTCAATTCCATCCAGGGACCCCGATAGTCCTTCCAGATGAGATAGTGGTTCACATGCACCCTCCTCTAACCTTATCTACTGCATCCCGTGTTCCCGATGTGGGCTCCTGTACATCGGTGAGACTCCCTTCCTATTCCCATACAGACCTTTCTGTCCTATGCCTTCTTCAATGCCAGAGTGAGGCCACACGCAAATTGGAGGAACAACACCTCACGTTGCACTTGGGTAGCTTACAACCCAGCGGTATGAACATTGAATTCTCTAATTTTAGTTAACTTCTACGTACACTCTCCTCCCTTCACTTTTCACCCAATTGCCTCTCTTCCTCCACAAAAGGTTGGTTAACCAATTTCACAGTTTGCAATGATGTATCCCTCTTGAGATCACTCTGTCCCAAGCCAACAATTGGCCAATCAGGGAACCACTTTGCCTGAGGTCATCTGTTAGTGGCCCTGATTTGTCCTGGTCTTTTCTTGCTTCCAGTTTCACCCCCACTACAATCAGTCTGAAGAAGGATCCCAACCCAAAACATTACCAATTGCCTGACCCACTGAGCTACTCCAGCATGTTGTGTCTATCTTTGGTATAAACCAGCATCTGCAGTTCCTTTTTTATTAAATTATTGCTTTTCCTGAGGACTGGAATGATAAAAATTTCCTTGGAGCAGATGAGAAAAATACATGTTGAAGAAAGAAGTTGAAGATGTCGACAAAGATTGTGGCCAATTGATTGGTGTCATCTTTCAAAAGATTATGGTCAAGGAAATTTACTAGAATGATATGAGTCACCAATGATGCAAAACTTGAGAAATGTTAAGAAACCGAGAAGTTTGAGAAGACGCTGTTATGTGAAGCATCCAAAAGCCAGAGTAAATAAAAAAGTTATTTGCTGTATCAGATTTCAGAAATTATAAAACAAGTGGCAAGATAAGGAGAATTTATTACCTTGCAAGATATAATAATTGAAAATGCACTGCCGAAAATGATTCCTTATTAAGTTACAAAAGAAAATTGTGGCAGGAAGGTTTAGATGGTTATATAGAAAGTTTCCTTTGGAGACTGAAACATTCAATGATTCTATTTATAAGCATATTTGTTTCAGCTGCATATAACGTTGGCCTCGGTGCATTAGACTTCTGCGAGATCAGTTTTCTATACGGAGAGGTGAATATTAAGACCTTTAAGAATGCAAGGCATTCGTAAAAATCACATGTATCATTCACAAAATATTAATCGCATAATAAATGAAACATCTGAAATGAAATTAAATTTTTGCATATTTAATAACAAATATTTAATAACAAATATTTGGGACTACAAATATTTGGGAGCTACCGTGCCCTCCATAATGTTTGGGACAATTATCCATCATTTATTTATTTGCCTCTTTATTCCACAATTTGAGATTTGTAATAGAAAAAAGCACATGTTGTTAAAGTGCACAATGTCAGATTTTAATAAAGGCCATTTTTATACATTTTGGTTTCAAATGTAGAAATTACAGCAGTGTTTATACATAGTCCCTCGCATTTCAGGCCACCATAATGTTTGGGACACAGCAATGTCAAGTAAATGAAAGAAGTAATGTTTAGTATTTTGTTGCATATCCTTTGCATGCAATGACTACTTGAAGTGGCTGGGTGTTTTCTCTGGTGTTGCTCTGCCATCCCTGTATTGCATGTTGTGTTTTCTGAATCTTGTTGTTGTCTTTTTTGGATCGAATTTCTGTTTTTAATTTGTGTATTTGTGATGTCTTTATAACTTGTTTTACTCTGATTATATGTTTATATGTTTCTTAAATTGTAAGGTGTCCTAGAGACCTCGGTATTAGGCGCCCTTAAAATAAAATCTATGATTATTATTATTATTATGCTTGTTTTGGGGGCTAGTCCCGTTCAGTTTTCTCTTCAGCATATAAAAGACATGCTCAATTGGGTTCAGATCGAGCAATTGACTTGGCCCCTCAAGAATTGACAATTTTTTAGCTTTGATAAACTCCTTTGTTGCTTTAGCAGTATGTTTGGGATCATTGTCTTGCTGTCGAATGAACGGTCGGCCAATGAGTTTTGAGGCATTTGTTTGAACTTGAACAGATAGGATGTGTCTATACACTTCAGAATTCATTATGCTATAAAAACACAATTATACATAGTACAATTAGAACTTGGAAACAAATAAAACAAAATTTAAAATTAAGAAATCTATCGCTTTTATCCCCAATAGTTAATAACCCTTTGTTTAATCCCTCTATTACAGACAAATCATTTATATAATGGGATAGATTAGGAATTAAAACGCTTGGAGACTTGTATGAAACTGGAAAATTACTATCATTCCAACAATTACAAATAAAATATATGCTGGGAAATAATCAATACTTTAAATATTTTCAAATATGTGATTATCTGAAAAAATATACAAAAGATCATTATAACATCCCACCAGATGTACTGGACGAAGCAATGCAGATAAAAGCTGAATCAGCAAACTTAATATCGTATTTGTATAATATTATCTTAAATGTAGAAATACCAACTACGGAAGGTATTAGAAGAGACTGGGAACAAGAATTAGCTATTAAAATTTCAAAGGAAAGGTGGAATGAACATTAAATGTGCATAAATGCTCGATTAATGTAAGACACACTAAATTTTACACAGATTATATTATTCAAAAACTAAAATTAATAAAATTTTCCCTAATGTATCATCTATTTGCGATAAATGTCAATCTGAAGAAGCTACTATAGCGCACTCATTTGTTTTTTGTACAAAAATTCAAAAAATTTTGATTGAAATTTTTGAAATCTTTACAAAATTATTTAAAATAAAACTGACACCAAAAGCAGAATGGATTATCTTCGGAACAACGGAAGATAGCCCTGAACTAAATGTGTTTCAAAAGAAATTAGTTGATTACGGGTTAATAACTGGAAAAAAGCTTATCCTAAAATTTTGGAAAAACGCTCCAATACCAACTATAAACATGTGGATTTCAAACATGTTTGAAACATTACACCTAGAAGAGATAAGACTCCTCTTGGCAGGCAAATCAGATCACTTCCATCTGACGTGGTCTGCATTTATAGAACTATTACAAGCATAAGGTGCAAAAGTACTTTAAAAAGTACCGATGTCAGGTAAAGGGGGATGAAAGGTGGCGAATTGGTATATCCCATTTGCGTGATGCTCACAATAAAGTACTTGTTTTTCTCTTTTCTCTTCTTTCTCTTTTTTTCTTCTTTAGGGTCTATCTCTTAATCTTTTCTCTTTAATTTCTTTTCTACAGGGTCTCTGTTCTTTCCTGTTGACACGTTTTTACACTTTCACTATTTTCCTTCACTTTCTCTTTTTTCTTAATTTCAACCTTTTCTTTTTATTAGTTTAAAAAAATGACGGAGTACATTAATTGTAATAAGATATACGTGATGAGTACTAATGTAATTTTTTTGTAATTTAATGTACTTCTAATAAATTAAATAAAAAAAATAAAAAATAAAAAATAAAAATAATTCATTATGCTACTCAGCAATTGTATCATCAATGAAGATAAGTGAGCCAGTACCTTCAGCAGTCATACATGCCCAGGCCACTGTGTTTCACAGATGAGGTGGTATGCTTTGGATCTTGGGCAGTTCCTTCTCTCCTCCATACTTTGCTCTTGCCATCACTCTGATATAAGTTAATCTTCATCTCATCTGTTCATAAGAGTTTTTTCCAGAACCGTGGTTGCTCTTTTAAGCACTTCTTGGCAAACTGTAACCTGACCATCTATTTTTGTGGCTAACCAGTGGTTTGCATCTTGCAGTGTAGCCTTTGTATTTCTGTTCATAAAGGCTTCTGTGGACAGTGGTCATTGACAACTCCACACCTGACTCCTGAAGAGTGTTTCTGATCTGTTGAACAGGTGTTTGGGGATTTTTCTTTATTATAAAGAGAATTCTTCTGTCATCAGCTGTGGAGGTCTTCCTTGGCCTGCCAGTCCCTTTGCGATTAGTGAGCTCTTTCTTCTTAATGATGTTCCAAATAGTTGATTTTGGTAAGCCTAAGGTTTTGCTGATGTCTGTAACAGTTCTATTCTTGTTTCTCAGTCATTGGCTTCATTGACTTTCATTGGCACAACTGTGGTCCTCATGTTGATAAACAGCAATTAAATTTTCCAAAGATGATGGAAAGACTGGAGGAAAGACTAGGTGCTTAGAGCTCTCTTATACCTGCATTAAGGAGGCAATTAAATACACCTGAGCAATTACAAACACCTGTGAAGCCATGTATCCCAAACATTATGGTGCCCTGAAATGGGGGGCTGATGTATAAACACAGCTGTAAGTTCTACATGGTGAAACCAAAATGTATAAAAATGGACTTTAGTAAAATCTGACAATGTGCACTTTAGCCACATGTGATTTTTTTCTATTACAAATCTCAAATTGTCGAGTACAGAGGCAAATAAATAAATGATGGTTCTTTGTCCCAAACATTATGGAGGGCACTGTATATCAAAGTAAACAGGGATGCAATCAAAGCACCTATTTTCATGTTCATTTCCAAGACTAAAAAACAAGTATTTTTAGGCTCCAAACTGGTGACCAGGGGTGAGGCCCGTGTTCAATGTTTAATTGCCAAAACTTGCCAAGAGATAACAGAAAAATCAACTATGTTCAAGAAGGAACTGCAGATGCTGGAAAATCGAAGGTAGACAAAAGTGCTGGAGAAACTCAGCGGGTGCGGCAGCATCTATGGAGCGAAGGAAATAGGCAACTTTACGGGCCGAAACGTTGCCTATTTCCTTCGCTCCATAGATGCTGCCGCACCTGCTGAGTCACCAGAAAAATCAACTATATTAATCTCTGTCAAAACATCAGAGAATAAATACTGCCGCTCTACAAAGGCATAAAAGAAATCACAATTAAAAGTCAATTTTGCAACAAGACCTACCTACCAACCTTAGATCAAAATTGATTGTCAAACTTTGCTGATTAATAAATTACATCCACCACAATGATGAGTATTTTCGCTGGCTCAACAATCTAGCACTTCCAAGCTCAGCACACAAATCCTTAACAATGTATTAACACCTCAAAGTGGCATCTAAAATTGGAACGTCATTTCACAAGTTCAAGTTGTGATAACTTTTTGTTTATCAGTGTCTAGAGAGCAAACTTTTCCAGGATATCCAACCACAGAAACAATAGTATTGTCTCACCCCCTACTATAATGCCTCAAAAAATAGTGCACTGTGATTGACCTTTTAGGTCAGTCCATAATCATTTTATAGGTCGTCATTTTGATCAAACATACTTTAGAAAATGAATATTACAAACATCTATCAAAATGATTTCTTTTTCAGTTCCAATGTTGATCAAAGGGGAAAAAAAAGGAAATTCACAATTCCTTTAACTTGTAGGCTAATAAAATAATGTTGTTTATCCAGGTAACTGGATGCAGTGTTCACAATTAAAATTTGAATTAATTTTATGAAAGCATAATAGGAGTCTTTGATCTGGTAAGTGCTGTCTCAAAAAAAATCTTAAATATACAAATCTTAATATACTGACACAAAAAGCTTTTGTAAGTAACGCACTGAGTATTCTAACTTCTTAATAGATTAAAAAAATATATAAACAATGTCTGTAAACATTGCATATACAATAGTGATTACAATTTGATTGGATGCTATCTGATTTCAGAGAGGGTTTGGCGACATCGATGGAGAACATTGGCTTGGACTAGAGAATATTTACAGGTTGACTGCACAGGGAAACAACAAGCTGTTCATTAAATTGGAAGACTGGAGTGATAAAATAGTGTACGCTGAGTACACTGCCTTCAGAATAGAGGATGAAGACGACAATTATAGGTTACGTGTTGGCAGCTATCAAGGGAATGCAGGAGACTCTCTTGCATGGCACAATGGCAAACAGTTTACAACACTTGACAGAGACAGAGATTCATACTCAGGTAACATTCTTAAGTAATATTATTAAGTAATTGTGTTTGAAGGGCTCTTTTACAAATATAAACACAAAACATAAATCATTATAGAATTATTTGTGATGAATAATATAAAAGTATTCGCTAAATGGTGGACCTTTAATTTTATCATTCATATTCTTCTTTATACAACATAGATTTACATGAAACATTAATATATATCAGATACTGGGGTTAAAGTAGACCCCATTTCAGTTCCAGTTCCAAATTACTGACAGCAATTGGAAAACAAGCAAGGATACTGGAAAACTGCCTGGAAGTGATTGCCTGTTACTCCAACAGCAATCACAGTGCCTTATTTGTATTCTGGAGTTGCTGCCAGAGTCTATATGGACCACTAATGTAGTCGAGTCTTAACTGCTTCCTCAGTTTGGGAAATTAACAACAGGCAATAAGTACTGAAGTTAATAAGGATGATCATTTTTTTTACCAAGTTCTCAGTTGGATCTTTTGGTAAACCTGCTAAAAGTGTTAACAGATAAACCATTTGTGTCTATGACAACACATGCAATTCGAAGCCAAATGCAATTTAGGGTTTACAGTATATGGAAAAACAGCATGTTCCACCAGGGGAATTTATGGCTTCAACATGTTTTGTGGGAAATCAGTATGGAAAGGCCAACAAAAGCATATTTATTTAAGAGTTTATAATATTGCTTAAGCATGTTGCAAAAAAAACCTTTTTATTGCAACTGGAAGGCAATAGTGGAAACAGATTAATGAGGCATGGCTGGAGTATAGATTAATGAAGTCTGAATGATGCCAGTGTTCCTGACTATTTTTAAAGTTGCCTTCAAATCAGACAAGTGAAGAGTAATCATCAGATTCCTGATTTGTGCTTGGTCAATGCCAGGCAGGTTTTGAGAAGTCAGGTAATAAGTTACATGGTGCAGAATACTTGAAACCTCAGTCTTGGATTTTTATAGATGGACATATTTCTGGATGTGGAGACACAATAGACTGCAGATGCTGGAGCTTGAGCAAAAAGCAGCTGGCTGTCCCGCTAAGGCACTAAATTTTTAGACTTGATGTTTTCATTAAGAGATTAAATGATTGTAGTGACATTGAACATCAAGGGAAAATGGTTAGATTATCTCTCGTTGTGGTTGGTCACTGCTTCACACTTGTGTGGCACAAATGTTATTTGCTGCATTGGTAAGCCCAAGCCTAAATATTTCAAGGTTGTGTTGAATTTGGGAGCAGACTTCAATATCGGTGAAGTTGTGATAAAATAAACACTGTAAATCTTTATTTATTTGTTCACCAGACATGATCATCCTTATTAACTTCAGTACTTATTGCCTGTTCTTAATTTCCCAAACCGAGGAAGCAGTTAAGACTCGACTACATTAGTGGTCCATATAGACTAAGGATGGCAAACGTCTTCCCTGATGGACATTGATAACCCAGACTTGAATCATTTAACAACTATATATGACTTTACAATGGGAAATAGATTATAGAAGCAGGTGATTATTTTGGTACATTTTACAACTATGTTCTGAGGCCAGATGAATGACCGCAACAAAGACTACATCTCCTCCTTTGTCGGGTCTGAATTTAATAGTGAAGGGTGCTCCAATGGATTCATAGCGATTTCATGTTAACTTGCAGTGCTTCTTAATGCCACACTTCCTCAAATGGTGTCAATGTCAAAAGCTGTCACTCTCACTTCATCTCTGCAATTCAGCTCTATTATTCATATTGGAAACAAGGTGATATTGAAATCTAGGGATAATGAGTCTTCGCTGAAAACAAAATGGACATCAGTGACTAAGTTACCTGCAAGTGATGCTTGATAGTATTGTTAACAATTTTTATAACTTTGCTGATAATCACAAATCCAATGGTTGGATGATAATGGTCAGAATGGATTTCTGGATTTTTGTGGACAGAGCACACTAAGGCAACTTTCCGCTGTGGGTAGATATCAATGTTCTTACTGCACTGTAACAAATTGGCTAAAGGTACAGCTGGTTCCAAAGCACAGGGCTTTAGCAGAACAAAAGAGATGACAGTTGAGATGGCTAATACATTCATCATTCTGGGTTGAAGACAATTACAATCATTTACAAGTTCCACCATCAGTAAGGATGCTATTGTTCATAGGGCCATTTCCGCCCAGTAATCGTTTATTTGTCCATTATCTATGACTCGATGTTGCATAACGAAAGAGCTTTGATATGATCCATTAGTTGCAGGAATTACTTTGCTGTATTTAGCATGCTATGTCAGTTATTTAATGTGCACACATTATTCTGTGCTTTAGCTTCACAGGGTCACTCATTCCTTTCAGATGTATGCTACACATGGCATAGTTGTCTATAACTTTCATTGAACCAATGTTCGACCCTGGCTTAATGGTAGTGGTTGAGTGTGACCATGAGGTTGCAGATGTGTAGAATACACATCTGTTCCTTCTGATGCTACTTCATGGAGAGCCATTTTTTATTAATTTGTTCTGAACAGATTTGAAACCCATCTATAATAAATGTGAGTCAGACAACAGAATGAAAAGTGTTCACATTGTGAACAAAAAGACTGTTCTTACTACTATATAGATACGTTGCTTCAAGGTCTATGTGATAGTCATTCCCAACAACAGTCAAGGCACAATGCATCGGTGACCTGGCAAATAGCTCTCCCAATTTTGCCACAAGTTCCACAATGCTGATGAGGAGAAATTCAGAGTTGACAGGCTGCTTGCACTTTGGATGGTCCCAAATCTGGGCCAACACCAACGCCCAATGGGCACATGGAGTTGCCAATTTTTATTGTTGTTTGTAAAAAATGAATGGCTAACCAGACCATTTAAAGAGGCATTGAAAAAAAAATCAACTACATTGAAATGGATCTGGTGTCACATTTAGATCATTGCAGGTCAAGTTCACACTTTTTCTTACATAAAAGATCATAGATCTATTTCACAATACGATAGTTTCAAGGCCACTGTTATCATTTTCATACCCTTATTTTTCATAATAACTAATGTATGTTTCTGTGCAAGTTGTATTCATGGCAAAAGGATTTGAGTATAAGAGCAGGGAGGTTCTACTGCAGTTGTACAGGGTCTTGGTGAGGCCACACCTGGAGTATTGCGTACAGTTTTGGTCACCAAATCTGAGGAAAGACATTCTTGCCATAGAGGGAGTACAGAGAAGGTTCACCAGACTGATTCCTGGGATGGCAGGACTTTCATATGAAGAAAGACTGGATAGACTCGGCTTGTACTCGCTAGAATTTAGAAGATTGAGGGGGGATCTTATAGAAACTTACAAGATTCTTAAGGGGTTGGACAGGCTAGATGCAGGAAGATTGTTCCCGATGTTGGGGAAGTCCAGAACAAGGGGTCACAGTTTAAGGATAAGGGGGAAGTCTTTTAGGACCGAGATGAGAAAATCATTTTTCACACAGAGTGGTGAATCTGTGGAATTCTCTGCCACAGAAGGTAGTTGAGGCCAGTTCATTGGCTATATTTAAGAGGGAGTTAGATGTGGCCCTTGTGGCTAAAGGGATCAGGGGGTATGGAGAGAAGGCAGGTACAGGATACTGAGTTGGATGATCAGCCATGATCATATTGAATCTCGGTGTAGGCTCGAAGGGCCGAATGGCCTACTCCTGCACCTATTTTCTATGTTTCTATGTTTCTATGTACATAGCTCAAGTACCAAATTCAAAGATCGTTTGTGACAATTTACATTTTAATTTGGACTTTAGCTCTCACTTTCAGCAGAAGTTCATTTCAATTCTATCTATGGCACCACATAAACCATGGCTAATGTATTTTGTACCCACCACCCCCAAACAGTCACATCATCCTTCACTCCTGAAGAATAGTCTCGTCCCAAAACGTCACCCATTCCTTCTCTCCAGAGATGCTGCCTGTCCCGCGGAGTTACTCCAGCATTTTGTATCTACCTTCGATTTAAACCAGCATCTGAAGTTCTTTCCTACACATCCTGTTGAGATATCCTTAAGCATAGTATCAGGCATGGTATGAACCCTTTGAAATCCAATGCCACAGTTGCATGAAACTGTATCTATTTCCTTAATTACAGCATCTTCTACCAGCGTCATATTCCTTCTTTTCAAGTAATTGAAATATCAACAAATTGCAGTTGTTGGAAATTTGAAAAAACTAATATGAAATATGATGAAACTCTGTTTCGACTTCCTTTTCCAGCTTTATTTGCTTAGAGCTTCTAGCATTTTCTGTTTTTATTTCATTCCTACTTAAATGGTCTCTTATACCCCTATGATCAGTTTGTGGATTCAATGTGCAGGCTTCTCTCTTATCCATACAGGCTACTACAAATTCATACACCAAAACAATGCACCTGAGCCCTCCATATCCCTGTAACTCAGCAATACAATCCTAATTAATGAGCACAGAACCAACCTGAAACCCCCCCCAATATAGCAAAGAGGCATGACCAATATTTCGATTAAAGGAACTGCATCCCTGGTGTTTCAAAATGTCTATGAACAAGAAGTGTGTGTGTGTGTGTGTGCATGTGCGTGTGCGTGTGCGTGTGTGTATCTGTGTATATAAACAGTGCATTCAGAAAGTATTCAGACCCCTTCACTTTTTCCACATTTTGTTATGTTACAGCCTTATTCTAAAATGGATTAAATGCCATCACTCCGATATAAGTTAATCTTCATCTCATCTCTCCACAAGAACTTTTTCCGGAACTGTGGTTGCTCTTTTAAGTACTTCTTGGCAAACTGTAACCTGGCCATCCTATTTTTGCAGCTAACCAGTGGTTTGCATCTAGCAGTGTAGCCTCCGTATTTCTTTTCATGAAGTCTTCTGAGGACAGTGGTCATTGACAAATCCACACCTGACTCCTGAAGACTGTTTCTGATTTGTCAGACAGGTGTTTGGGGATTTTCCTTGATTATAGAGAGAATTCTTCTGTCATCAGCTGTGGAGGTCTTCCTTGGCCTGCCAGTCCCTTTGCGATTTGTAACCTCACCAGTGCTCTCTTTCTTTTTAATGATGTTCCAAACAGTTGATTTTGGTAAGTCTAATGTTTGGTTGATGTCTCTAACAGTTTTATTCGTGTTTCTCAGTCTCATAATGGCTTCATTGACTTTCATTGGTCCAACTTTGGTCCTCATGTTGATAAACAGCAATAAAAGTTTCCTAAGGTGATGGAAAGACTGGAGGAAAATCTAGGTGCTGAGTGCTCTCTTATACCTGCATTAAGGAGGCAATTAAGCACACCTGAGCAATTACAAACACCTGTGAAGCTATGTGTCCCAAACATTATGGTGCCCTGAAATAGGGGGGCTATTAAGCAGAATCTTGCTCAGTTGGGCAACTGGGCAGAATGGCTGACATAGTTTAATGCAGATAAGTGCAACATGTTGCATTTTGGGAAATCAAACCAGGACAGGACCTTCACAATGAATAGCAGGGCCCTGAAGAGTGTTGTGGAGCAGAAGAATAAGGAGTGCAATTATTATGTTACAGTTGTACAAGACATTGGTGAGGCCGCACTTAAGAGTATTGTGTTCAGTTTTAGTCTCCCTGCTATAAGAAAGATGTTAAGATGGAAACAGTGCAGAAATTTATGAGGATGTTGCCAGAACTTGTGGAACTGAGCATTAGATAAAGGTTGGACAGGTTAGGACTTTATTCCTTGGAGTGCAGTAGGCTGAGGGGGTAATCTAATAGAGATGTTTAAGATCATGAGGGGAATAGATAGGATGAAGCCACCGAGTCTTTTTTACCCAAAATAGGGGAATTAAGAACCAGGGGACATATGTTTAAGGTGAGAGGGGAAAGATTTAACAGGAACATGAGGGAAAAACGTTTTTTACACCAAGGATGGTGGGTATATGGAATGAACTGTGGAGGTAGTTGTGGCAGGTACTATAACAACATTTAAAAGATATTTGGACAGGTACATGAATAGGAAAGGTTTAAGGGATATGGGCCAAATACAGGCAGGTGGGACTAACGTAGACAGGGTATCTTGGTTGTAATGGCCAAGTTGGACTGAAGGGCCCATTTCTGTACTGTAGGACTCGGTGACCTGGATGTAAACGGGTTAGTTAGTATGTTTGCAGATGACACCAAGATTGCTGGGATTGAGCACAGTAAGGAAGGCTGTCAAGGTATAATTGGGAATATAGATCAGCGACAGAAATGGGCAGAGAAATAGCAGACGGAGATTAATCCTAGCGAGTGTGAGGTGTGCACTTTTTTAGGTCAAATGTAAGAAGAAAATATACAATATATGACCTGATCCTTAACAGCATTGATGTACAGAGGGATCTTGGGGTTTAAGTGCATAACTCTTGCACAGAGCAGGTGAATCGAGGACCAGAGGACATAGGTTAAGGTGAAGGGGAAAAGATTTAAAAATAATCTGAGAGGTAACTTTTTCACATAAAGAGTGGTGGGTGTATGGAACAAGCTGCCAGAGGAGGTAGTTGAATTTAGGGACTATCTCAACATTTAAGAAACAGACACGTACATGGATAGGACACGTTTGGATGGATATGGACCAAACGCGAGTAGGTGGGACTAGTTTAGCCTGGACATGTTGGCCGGTGTGGGCATGTTGGGCCTAATGGCCTGTTTCCACACTGTATCACTCTATGACTCTAACTCTCTGAAAATGGCAACATGTGTAGATAGAGTGCTAAAGACGATATATGGTATGCTTGCTTTCATAGTTCAGGACATTGAGCAAGAGTCAGGAAGTCAGGACAAGAGTCAGGAAGTCATGATACAGCTTTATAGGACTTTGATTAGGCCGCATTTGGGGTATTGCGTGCAGTTGCATTGCAGGAGAATGTGGAAACTTTGGAAAGAGAGCAGCGGAGGTTTACCATGAAACAAGGAACTGCAGATGCTGCTTTACAAACAAATAAACAAAGTGGTGAAGTAACTCAGCGGGTCAGGCAGCATCTCTGGAGAACATGGATAGGTGATGATTTAGGTCAGAAACTTCTTCAGAATGATGCCTTGATTAGGGGGCATTGGTTGCAGGGAGAATTTGGACAGACTTGAATTGTTTTCTCTGGAATGCTGGAGATTGTGGAGGGACTTGATAAAAGAATATAAAATTATGAGAGGCACAGTAGACAGCCAGAATCTTTTTCCCAGGATGGAAAAATCAAATACTAGTGGCCATAGCTGTATTTTTTACGCAGAGGATGGAGATCGCCTCTGTCAGGTTTGGTGGTTGAGGCAAATACGATAGTGGCATTTAAGAGGCTTTTGAATAGGTATATGGATCTGCAGGGAATGGAAGGATACAGATTATGCGCAGGTAAATAAGAGATATTCTTGGCCTTATTTTCAGCACAGACAATGTGGGCTAAAGGGCCTGTTCTTGTGCTATACTGTTCAATGTTCCAACCATACGGTGCACTTAAACCTGGTGAAGGCAACATTCTATCTGAGCATTTCAGCATCTATAGAATATTTATCATGTAACCTTTTAAAAACTATTTTTCTTCTTTCCTTTTCTTCTCCTCATGTCATTAAGTTGGAAAATGTACACAGAAGATTCACGAGTATTGCCAGGACTTGAGGGGCTGAGATGGTTGGGCAGGCTAGGACTTTATTCCTCAGAATGCAGAAGGCTGAGGGGTGATCTTATAGAGGTCTATAAAATCATGAGGGGAATAGATAGGGTGAATGCACAGAGTCTTTTACCAAACATTGGGAAATCAAAAATAAGAAAGGTGCCTTCACCAGGTTTAAGGTGAAAGGGGCAAGATTTAATATGAAGCTGAGGCACAGTTTTTACTCAGGGGGTGGTGGGTATATGGACAAGCTGACAGAGGAGGTATTTGAGGCAGATACTATAACAACATTTAAAAGACAGTTAGATCAAAGACACTTCAGATAGAAAATTGGCTTCATGGAAGGAAGCAGAGGGTGATGGTGGAAGATTGCTTCTCGGACTGGAGGCCTGTGACCAGTCGTGTGCCGCAGGGTTCGGTGCTGGGCCCATTACTGTTTGTCATCTATGCCAATGATTTGGATGAGAACATCTACGGCAAGATTAGCAAGTTTGGAGACAAAAGTGGGTGGTTTTGCAGATAGTGAGGATGGTTGTGAAAAATTGCAGCAGGATCTTGATCAATTGGCCAGGTGGGCTGAGGAATGGTTGATGGAATTTAATACAGAGGAAAATGTGAGGTGTTGCATTTTGGGAAGTCTAACATGGACAGGGCCTACACAATGAATGGTAGTGCTCTGGGGAGTGTTGTAGAGCAGAGGGATCTCGGAGTGCAGGTGCATGGTTTCTTGAAGGTAGAGTTGAAGGTAGGCATTTGGCACATTGGCCTTCATCAGTCAGAGTATTGAGTGTAGAAGTTGGGAGGTCAAGTTGCAGTTGTATAAGACTTTGGTGAGGCAGCATTTAGAGTATTGTATTCAGTTCTGGGCACCATGTTATAGGAAAGATGTTGTCAAGCTGGAACGGGTACAAAGAAGATTTACGAGGATGTTGCTAGGTCTAGAGGGTCTGAGCTGCAGGGAGAGGTTGAGTAGACAGGGACTCTCATGTTTGGAGTGCAGGAGGATGAGGGGTGATCATATAGAGGTGTATAAAATCATGAGAGGTATAGATCGGGTAGATGCACAGAGTCGTTTGCCCATTGTAGGTGAACAGAAGACATAGGTTTAAGGTGAAGGGGAAAATAGGAATCTGAGGGGTAACTTTTTCACACAAAGGGTGATGGGTGTATGGAACAAGCTGCCAGGGGAGGTAGTTGAGGTAGGGACTATCCCATCATTTAAGAAACAGTTAGGCAGGTACATGGACAGGACAGTTTTGGAGGGATATGGACCAAACGCGGGCAGGTATCCTAATGTGGCTAGGACATGTTGGCCGGTGTGGGCAAGTTGGACCGAAGGGCCTGTTTCCATACTATGACTCTAGACGGGTACCTGGATAGCAAAGGATTAGAGGGATATGGGCCAAATGTCAGCAAATGGGACTAGTTTAGATGGGGCATTTTGGACGGCATGGTCGAATTGGGCCAAAGGGCCAGTTTCACGCTGTAGGATTCTATGAGATTGACGTGGAGTTGATAGGTTCACAAGGTTTCTCTAATAGTGTTGGCAGAGTAACAGTAAGGTCCAAAACAGAGGCCTTATAATCACACTGTTGGCAGGACTATGTAATTTCAGCGAGAAGTATGCTTGCTCAGAGACTGCATAGGAACATCAGTGGCAATATTCACTGCATTTTTAACTATGAGCTCCATTGCCAGGCTCTCAAGCTCCAGAATGCAAAGATGCAGCAGTTAACCGAGTAAACTATTCAAGAGACCTCTATCCGGTTATACCTATCATACACAAAAAAAAATTGTTGCTCTAGTTTATTAAACATTTTAATTGTTTAAATGTATTGAGTTTAGTTTAGAAATACAGCGCAGAATCAGGCCCTTTGGCCATACTGAGTCCATGCCGATTCTCGCACACTAACACTACCCTACACACACACCAGGGATAATTTACAATTTGACCAAGCCGATTAGCCCACAAACCTGTACATCTTCAAAGTGTGGGAGGAAACTGGAGCACCCGGAGAAAACCCACACAGATCACGGGGAGAACGTACAAACTCCATACAGACAGCACCCATAATCAGGATCGACAGCAATTCTACCACTGCGCCACCCATTTAACTGAAGTTAAATATTTAAGTCAACCATACATAATATTTCATAATATGTTGGTTATTTCTGACCAGAATTTGAATGTTTTTGAATATCTGCTGGATCCAGCTGGATAAACTGGAGGAACAATTTAAATGGTTGTCAAAGATTTTACTGGTAGGCTTGTCGCCAAGGTTTGCTCTGACATGACAGCATTTATAAGTGTAAAGTCCTGCCATTGAACTGGATTGCACCACTGAGGATCTAACATGCTTATTGAGGTTAAACTGACCCCATGGAATGCATTAAAAGGTAAATGCAAACTTTATGTTTAGGTCAACAGCACTAGCTTGAAATTTTGGGTCCTATTCAATGTTCAGAATTACATTATGATAGTTCAATATGATAGAGTGTACAGATTTCAGCGTTTTAATTGTCTTATGCAGTTAGGTTGAATAAATGAACTTGTAACAGACACAAATACTTTATTTCTTCAGATTAACTATTCTTTTAAACAGAATTTTTTTTTGTTTCCCTGTCCTATTCCTGCTTCTCCAAATACTTTAGATCCACTGTATAAAATAGCTGGGACAGTATGCTGCAAAATATATAATTGACTTCCTATTCTTTCCTCAGGTAACTGTGCCCATTTCCATAAAGGTGGCTGGTGGTATAATGCCTGCGCACACTGTAATTTGAATGGAGTATGGTATCGTGGAGGTCATTATCGCAGCAAGTATCAAGATGGACTCTACTGGGCTGAATTTCGAGGGGGTTCATATTCTCTTAAAAGTGTAGTAATGATGGTCAAACCTGAATAACACACTGGTAGACAAGTTACATATCCACCCCCCCCCCCCCACGAATATGATCATAATGTACTTAAAATGTAGGAGTGTTTCAAAAACAGATCATGTGCTTTGTTCAAAAAGCATTATGTTTTACAATGTTGAAAAATCATTTAACTACATAAATGGAGTCATTACCTGATAAAATACTTCAGGAAGCAAAGGT